>VSWD01000003.1:63433974-63731895 GCA_033119305.1 Pinctada imbricata
GAAAAACAAAAACAAAAACAACAACAAAACAAAACAAGAAGATTCCATTTGCTTGAGTGGAATTCTGAATTTAAATCAATGAAATATTTTTCTTGTCGTTGTTCTACCTACAGCATGAAAAAAAAGGATTGCATTATCCCAATTTTCAGCGTTTTTTTTTCATTCAAAATGCATCCTTTTCCCCATTTTCGTACAAGCAAATTGTTAATCTGATGTTAAAATGAAAAGCAATACATTCATTGTGCGTTTGGTACCAAAATTGTTATTTTATCTACAGTATGAAAAAAAATATTACATTTTCCCAATTTTCAACGGTTTTTCATCGAAAATCCATGATTTTCCCCATTTTATGGACGAATAAATTGATAAACTGAGCTTGAGACTTAAAGGCAATGGCATTGCTGTTCTTTAGATACCAAATCTGTTGTTCTAGCTACAACCTGGACAAAGTAATCGCGTTTTTCCAATTTTCAACGGCTTTTCATTGAAAAATCACACTTTTTCCCAAAAATATTGAAATGCCCAAGGATGCCAGAGTGGCATCCGCCGGATTATCAAAGTAGAGGGTATTAACATCACTTTCATGCAAAAACATTTTGTGCGTAACATTTTTTTGGGTTCCTCCCAAAGTAGCCATTTGGCAACTAGACTATGTTAGCTCGAGGTTTAAAAAAATACATTTTCGTAGAATTTGAAGTGAGGGAAGGGATATGCTTGTCTCTGTGTTGTCATCTTCTGCTTCCATATTTCTATATGTATATATATATAAATAGATAAGAAGAAAAATCCAACGGTATTAAAAGGTAAATTGTACGTCTGGTTCAAAATCGGGGAAAAGTATGCATTGATAACCCCTATTTTCTTTTCATAATAATTATTGCACATTGGGTAAAGCTAATACAGGTTTCAAATATATTTTTCATATAAAAATATGCATTTTTGGACTTTTCCATAGGGTGTAATGTTAAAGTTGGGGTCATTCGAATTTATAGTCTGACCATAAAGATATCCTTACAATCTGAAAAGATTTTATAAAAGGTTCACGGATTGTAAGCACGAAAATCCCAAAAACGTTATCATATATAGGGAGAATACTAGTAGATAAGCTCTCACGACCAGAGGTACGAGCTACCTTAAGGCAACAACAACAGCGATTTAGGTGAAATAGCATTACCAACAAATTGTCCACATTCTTACTAGTCATAAATACACATTTCATCAAGTCTCTATTTACACGGTTATACTCCTGAAAACATTAAAAAGTGAACATCCAAGATTATATATCAGATTGAATTACATAGGTGACACACGTGTTGAACAAAGAGCACGTACAGGAACCATTATGTGGACAGGATCAAACATTCCAGATGATATCTCGGGTACATTCGAATCACCAAATAAATATATTGAGTATCTCGCACGAAAAGAACTTCTCAGAATAATTTCAAAAACAAATTTTCGATTTTGGTCGTATTATATCTATCAATATCTCTCGATCCTTACATAATTAACACCAGGAAAATCGTGACGGTAACAGCAATGTTTGTGAACGAAAAGAAGAAAAATCCAACAACGTCTAAAGCGTTTGATACGTCACTCCATGTGAATTCCTCTTCTTCCTCCTCTTCTTCGTCTTTGCCAAAAGCACTTACGAATATTTTATCGCCCTTCTTCTTCTCATCATCCGGACGTTTTAGTTCTTCCACAGATTCCGATTTATTTCTCCGACATGAACAGCACGTTTTACATCTCAAAAACAACGCAAATCGAACCAAGCATCTATAAGCTTTGTTAATTTTGGTTCCACTCCGATGATGAAGTCGCAGTTGAATCGCAGAAACTATCAAGGCAAAGACACTCAAAAATACCTCTATAATAATGTAGACGCTGACAAACGCGGTGTTTTCCGAGTTGGTTGGAAGTTGGTCGCTGACGATTGTGAGAAACACCGCAAAAGATAAAAACACCGTGACGGCGAAACCTATCTTCTCGCCAGCATCAGATGGAATGATGAAAACCACTGTGGTGATAAAACCCAGAATTATGATAGGTAATATGATGTTGACGATGTAGAAAGCTGGCTTTCTCTTCAGAACTAGTTCATATGAGACAATAAGTCCGGCGTCAGTGTTAAGAACAGAAACTGAACTTGAAATCAAAGTCCAAATACTGTTTCCTTTAGGCTGTCACCGTGAAGCCGGGGTTTTGAGTCATTTCCACGCTTTCCTTCCTGTAGCTCCAAATGGTGAAGTTGATATGGCATGTCTGTGTGTCGAAAGGGTAGTACGTCATATCTATGGAACACAACGTAGTGAAAACTTCATACGGGTACCAAGATACCGTACCCATGTAGTAAATAGGAACGTAATAAGACGACCCGCCAAGTGCTTTGATTCGAGAGTTTCCATTGGCTAATACTACATCCGGTTTCCATACGTCATCTTGGGAAACATACATGTAATAAATCCCGCCATAATTATTTGGAATCCAGATCAGGTTTTCGTCACTCCATGTTATATATAGGTACCCTGTAGTAGTTAGAGTTTCCTCTATTTCGTCAACCTGATTGATTTTTTGAAGATGGAATTCCAAGTTGATCACTAAAGGTTTACTCAGATCGGATTTCGGAATTATTTGTCTATTGTAAGTCGTAAATAAAGTTTGATAAAGACTTTCTGCATTATTTTTCGTCTGTCCATTCGAGTAATTCAGAAAAATTATGAATACAAATATACCGAAAACTTTCATCCATTTTGAGAGCACGCAAACTCCGCCACAATATATATGTGCTTGTTTATTTCACAGTTTGTCCGGAAAAAGTATCAAACTTTACTATTCCTGTTTAAAAGATTAAGTAGGCATTGACACGTTTGTTTGCTTTAATACTAAAGTAATATGTTTCTTTTGTTAATGGAATAAGATAGTACGTTCAGAGGTATTAAATATTTCTTTCGTCAAATATTCTTACAAGTGTTTTTGATATAATAGACAGAAGTACGACAAAAACATAATATTGATAATATGGATTCGTGTACCAACATAGTTTTATTCATTAAATTAGTTCACATATTTGCTTATCGTTATATGTAGAATTAGATCGGTCAACTTAAAACTAAATGTAATATTCGGGCTATGTTGAGACAATGAATTATCGATACGAAATTTAAATTTCCTTCGTTGATATAAAATGTACGGTGACTGTAGGCGGACATGTGGGAAAATGTGGAAAATGATTAATAAGTCATGGCCATAGTTTCGTTTAAAATGAAATCGTGGCCACAGTTTACTAAATCGTGCGCATATTCAATTGAATCTTTTCCGCGGTTTCTGTTAAATCGTGGCCACAGTTTACTTAATCGTGGCCACAGTTTACTTAATCGTGGCCACAGTTTACATAATCGTGGTCACAGTTTAAAAATCGTTTAGTTTAGGCTAAACTGGGGGAACGATTTAGCTATTCCGTTCCAATAGTTTACTAAATTGTGCACACAGTTTATCAAATCGGCCAAGATTTATCATAAACAATTTAATAAACATTACGCACGATTTCGTAAACTGTGGGAACGAAATGGCTGAATCGTTCGCACAGTTTTGATCAACTGTGCGCACGGTGTAGTAAACTTTGGCCACGATTTAGCTAAACTGTAGCTACGATTTAAATATATTTTTCCACGTGTCCACTTACAGACACCGTATCAGAGACTCGGATACACCACGTGAGGTCGCTTATCGTTTAAACTGAGGGAACAATTTTAAGAATATGCGCACGATTTAGGCACGGTCCATTTGAAATTTGGGGGGGGGCTTGGTTTTTTTTTTCGAAAAAAAAAATTATTTTGCACTGAATTTTGATGAATGAAATAAATTTGCTTATGGTGCTCCGGTCCGGAGCAAAAGAAACCATCTTGCTCCGACAAAAACCATTCCCTCCCCAGAATATCAAATGGTCCGTGCCTCAGTAAACTGTGGCCACGATATAACTTTTTTCTACATGTCCGCTTACAGCCACCGTAGAAATGTAACCTCGGGTAATAGTTGAACTAAAATTTTGAAATGATCGAACGTATCAGAGAATCAAGTGTTGTATACATAAATTAAAGGATTGTATTTGATCATTAGATGCTGAGGTCTTCGGTATATAGTGGCTGAGAAGATGACATATTTGGATGAATATAAATTGATTCTAGACAAAGACTTTGTTATTAAGTCTATTTTAAGTTAATAACACATGATTTCAAAGAACTCAGTAATTAATGTCGCAATTCTCAATTCATCTTAATTTATATCAATTGGGTATCCAGTTTTATCATAGAGTAAATATTATAATATCATTGTGGTTACACTTACCCTAAATCTGCGTTGACGTACATGCATGTCCATTTTTAATTTTCTTTTATCTAATATACATAATTATATAACATTCGGCGAGCGGAAAGCTTGAGCAGAAATGTGAAAAAAGGGTATTTATTAGTATCTTTTCATTTCGTAAAATTTGCAACTTTTTGTTTACATAAAAACTTTCGAAAGAAGAATTTTTGTTAGGTGAAAGTCACCGTGATGTCACCTTACATTGAAAAGGTCATTTTGTTTACAAAATAAAGTTCTGTTCGTCTTTGGAAACTTCTGTATACATATATCGGGTCAAGTGGAAAGATTGTGTAATCCGGATAACTACAGGCCACAATATTCCAAGGCAATCCATATGTCGAAAACGTGTGGGAACCAATCAATCAGATTCAAATTCGCCTGCATGCTTTAGATACACGGCGTCCTATAAAACATCTGTATATTCTGACAAGTGGACGGACCGAGAACACTTAATCCGGATAACTACGAGCTGGAATATTCAAAGGCAATCTATCTGTCGGAAATGCGAGGGAACAACGATTGAATCTGATTCTTAACCTGCATGCATTCTCTACCCAGGAATTGCCCCAATGTGTCCAATAGATACAGAACTTGTGGCGTAGCTGCATGTATAATCCATTTTAAAGTATACTTTTCATATGCCAGGATATCACTGAAACCACCAGTACAAAGGATGAGCAAAATATGTCCTGATTTGCAGACAGTCCGAAAGTAACCAGTACTTACCAGACAAATCAGGTAAAATTTGCTTCGGTCTGGTAAAACATTTCAACTTTTCCTTAATAATCATATTTTCAAGAATTTCAACTGATAAAATGCCCCCGCCCTCTACCCCCCCCCTCAAAAAAAATTAAAAATAAAATAAACAAACAAAAATAATACACACAAACAAAACAAATACAAAACACACACACAAATACGAAACACCCTCACACACACCCTCACATACTCGACGTACCATATCTCCTGAAGTGTTAGAACTATTTACTGCTAGAGGTGTCGTACATTGGAATAGGTCAAACACTTAAGGAGATTTGTCATACATGTCGAAATGCTGGAACCAGCGCAGCGCCCCCCCCCCCCCCCCCCCCCTTCCCGAGTCCCGGCCATTTTTCTTTTATTTTGGTATTCATTTTGATGAAAACGAATGGTTTTTTTTGCTATGGTATAACTTATTCAGAAGGGAAAATTAAACTAGCAAATTCAGAATCTAGTCTTCGGTTTTAATACAGAGAAAAACGCGGGATTGTAAAAATATGGAGGGGGGGGGGTGCCTTGTTGCGAATCGTTATATCGATATATGCATACTTTTTTTTCACCTGATAAAGTTTTGCTAATGATTAGCATAGTCACAGCAACGGTATTTAAGAATCTGTTCACTTGAATTGTTTCTGTTACATATGACCGAGAAAGAAAAACTAGTTAGTTAGGTAATTAGTCTTGCATTTTCTTGTAGAAACTTACTATTATTCAAGAATTGTATGCACGTCGTATTTATGACAAAAACAAAGTATGAAGGTGACTGATGAAAGAGCAAGCGCGGATCCAGAGGGGGGAGGGGGTTCGGTGGGGATTTTCGAAGTACATATGGCCAAGGACTTATAAACAGTTTATAAGTCCTTGGCCATATATGTACTTGTCCTTGATATGGCTAAAAAATTTATTAATATACATATTTAATAAGATTAAGTCCCAATTCCCCTTTTGTTGTCATAATATTTGAAAAATATATGAGTTTGTATTAGAAATCTTTCATTTTGATAATATAAATTTTCGCTCGCCATCTATTGTATTTACACAGTACAGTAGAACTCAAAACTCAAGATTTTATTAATAGATTTAAATTTGATCAGCTCTTGACATAGCATGATTTGTCATATGGCATTACTTTAAGATGAAGATTTGCGTTAAAAGTATTGCATGACAGCCACTAAGATTTGATCCATGTATAACAAACGCTAAAGTGACTGAAAACGGAATTTGAAATCCGTTCTCGAATTAAGTTTTATATTCAAGATTGAAGTATATCCGGTATTGCGTAATATATATCTAATTTTTCTGACATGTGCATGCAAAAAGTGTACGAAAAGTTGAAGTCTTTCACTTTCTCTTTCTGTGACATGTTGGAAGGTAGTTCAATAATTTTTACTGCTAAAAGTTTTTTTGTCTTAAAATTTCATATTTTCTTTCAATTTCACGCACTCATGAAAGACTGTCAACACTGCACTTCAAATTCAATCAAAAACAAGAAATGTTTTTGAGATTCATCTTTTGATAACAGTTTTGACACTATTCGAAAAATTTAATATGTTATTAATTTGACAGGGCTTTCCTTAGACTGAATAATCCAGTCTCTCCGCTGCCGCTTAAGACTGAATCCCACCACATTTGTTATAGAATGAAGTCTGATGACCAATGAGAACGAAGGATACAAAATATCATGTGATAGAGTTTCTTTATCCTTTGTTCTGATTGGTCAGGTCTCCAAACTTTCGCTTTGCCTGATTAGTTTGGTAGGGAGTTAAAAATTGGCAAAAAATGCAATAAGGAAGCGTGAAAAAAACGTGAGGTGCATGGGTAGAGATAGATAGATGTTTTCTTTAGTCCCGTCAACAAGAAAATCAATATTTTAGACCTTCAAAATGGATAAATCGTTGGGCAACAATTTCGTCCGACTTCGTTCTGTAACAACCATAGTGGGGTATAGTCTCTTTTAGTGGCAGCGGAGAGAATGGATTATTTAGTCTAGGCTTTCCTACGTCGATCTGACATGATGTCGTGACAAAAATTGTGCAATATATCCATCATTTTGTGCACATGGTATTATTTTCAGACACAAAAGTCATATCTTGATCACCAAACATGGTTGTCTAGATGATCTTTATCCAGTGAGTTATAAAGGGTCAACCAAAATATAGCTTGGTCGTTTGAAGGCATCACTCTGACATTCCCTTATAAAATGTACTGCCGAAATCACTGCACCCTTTCCTCCTTTATCTTCAAGGAGGCAAGTTTGGGTAATGGCCTGCTGTGTGCATGGCTTGCTCTTAATCTCTTAACCTTCTTTTCGGCATAACACCAGTGCAAATTGAGCTGGATCATATAAATGTATAAAAGTCACCATTGTTAACTGCCAGTGATGAACAACAGTTGTCAGATTGGATGTCTAGAGCTAAAGAGTCAACCTGATAGCTCAGTCATTTTTAACCCTAGTAGATCTGAACAGCTATCATACTGCTACCAATACCACTATACATGTAATTAAGGCTTTTTAAAGTGTTAGACATGTTATATAATGAGTGTTACAGCAAAATGAACAATACTGTAGAAAATCTCCTTATACTGGTATGGTAATCTATAACACGTTTAAGATACCTCTGGTGTCTTTCACAATACGATGTATAAA
Source organism: Pinctada imbricata (assembly GCA_033119305.1). NCBI lineage: Eukaryota > Metazoa > Mollusca > Bivalvia > Pterioida > Pteriidae > Pinctada > Pinctada imbricata. The sequence continues at coordinate 63,441,749 of VSWD01000003.1, forward strand.
ACTTGACTGATCAAGTAATTAATCATAAATATTTTCTTCTGATACAGGTTTACCATAATGGCTGATTAGCAAGAGGTTTCACTTTCTGCAATAGCTAGTCTGGTACTCCAGAAGCAGAGATGGAGTTGACATTTTTGGGGACTGGCTCCGCCTATCCCTCCCCGACACGAGGAGCATCATGTATCTCATTAAAGCACGGTAAAATCTTAAAATGTTAAATCATTTAGAACTATAATTCTTAGCAAAAACTTGACTGAATATTGAATCCTGTCCCTTGGCTGTTGCTACAAGACTGAGTCTCTCATATATTAGCGTTACATGAGCCAAGGACGGGATTATTCAATAATACAAATTTACCGTAAACTTGGTTTGATAAGTTATTGAAATTTCATTCTAAGGAAATTAACAATTTTTTAAAAGTTATTTACAAAAGAATGACAATATTTTGATGTAAAAAATGAAGTGCAGTTACGTATTACATTACTACATTAGTATTTTTAATATTCATGTTTTGTATTTCATATCAAGTACCTTTTATTAAAAGATTTCTATTCAGTCTTTTGTTATAAGAATGTCAAAGAAGTGAAGGATGAATAAGACTAGTAATTATTGCTCAGCTTTTGCCAGTAATGATCCAGTCTAAGACAGCCAGACTATAGGGACTTAGCAAAATTTGGTGAAATTTCCATTTTGATGTCTTAACAGAAAACACGACAGCTCATCTGAAAGCAACAAGACAGTGCGATAAAAAAATGTTGCAATGAAAAATTTTGCAGAATGATATGAGTTGTTCAGTGTCTATTTGTATAAAATCTAAGATATCTGAATTGTCATAGTGGTATGAGTACTAATTAATCCATTCTGAATTTTACAGAAGATTGGGTGTGGTTGTTTGACTGTGGGGAAGGATCTCAGATACAGATTATGAGGAGCAGTGTAAAACCTGGAAAAATTAGCAAAATATTTATATCTCATCTCCATGGTGACCATGTAAGTATAAAACCTAGAAAAATCAACAACATATTTATATCTCATCTCCATGGTGACCGTATTTGTGTGAAACTAATGGAAAAATCAGTATATTACTTATATCACATCTCCATGGTGACCATGTAAGTGTGAAATCTGGACTTTGTAACTGAGATAGGAGAATATCATCCTTGCGCAAAAGATTTGCTACGATTCCATGACTTAGAAAGCCTCATCATGATTCGAATTGCAAATTTTTCTATACTGTAGCAAGATTCCTGTCTCAATCGCAATGTCAAGATAGATTCTATTAGTTTATATTTCAATGGTATCAGAATAATTAAAAGTTCTGGGAGGGACAAAAAAATCTCAATCTGGATTGCATGATATCCATAATAAAAATTGACAAGTTGTGGATTTTATAGGTAGGGCACTAGAAATGAGATTTTCTTATCCCCGATCCTGGAACATGGTCTTTTAAAAATCCTTTTTATCACACTTTCCTGCAATAATACTGTTATTTCACTTTGTTAATGTATTTATGTTATTCAATTTTTTGATATACAGAGTTATACTTCCCATTTAAAACAATATCTGATGTACATTGTAAACTACTCAATAGGTCATCAAATTCTATGACAACTTGTGTAAAAGTCAAATGAAATATGTGTCAAATATGACATTTCTGTAGGGTAATGCATTAATTTAAGATACTAGTTGTCCCAAATAGAAATTAACTCTATTCCCTATTTTCGAAAACCAGAGTTACTTCCCATTTGGGACGGTATATAACGTAGCTAGAGTAATTATGAGGTATCAAAGTCTATGGAAACGGTCGAAATGACCTAAAAAACGTTGCCATACCATTTTCATGACGTCATAATGGTTTTACGTCAGATACCTTCTCAAATGGGAAATAACTCTGTATTCCACAAATACTCAATATATGAAAAAGAATGTTTGCATCAAGAGAAATGTAAGACAGTATTAAGTGCTTTGCAACATCACTAGCTGGCAACTCTGTTTCTACATGTTCCACAGGAAACTTTTTTGATTATTTACAGGTATTTGATTCTTTATATAAATGTAATACAGATATTTGATTGGTTATTTACAGGTGTTTGGTCTGCCAGGTTTACTGTGTACTATAAGCCAGAGTAATCAGAGAAGTGAACCAGTGGAGGTATACGGTCCAGAGGGTATCCGAAAGTACCTCCGTGTCAATCTGGAGCTATCTCGTTCAGAGCTTGGATTTAAGTACGTTGTTCATGAACTTCAGGTTCTGCAGTGCCAGTTTCATGCAGACTGGGATGTAAGCCTTATTATTTTTGTAATACCCAACATCTGAATATTTAAAACTAGGCTTCTTTAGGCAAAGGGATTTCATATTTCAATAATTCTAGCTTCTTTTTGTCAGGCCTTATTTAGGATTTTTGTATGGAGAATTTATCAGGAAATCTGAATGACATCATATAATTTTCTTGCATACATTTATGTGATAATAACATGCTTTGTGACAAATTATCAGAATTTTATAGTAATTCTGTTTTAATATTATATATGTAATTATTATATTTGTTTGAATCACGGCATATCTTTACCTATATATACGAACACACAACTTAAAAAAGTTTAGTGTTTCCATTAGCAAATTTCACTTTTCCTCTAAAACATGAAAACTATCGAGACTCTGCAGAAGATTACTGAGATAATTTTAAACTGTTTAAATAGATAAGACCTAAGTGAGATCTTCTTTGTACATTGGATACGTTAAGAGATACATGTATAACTGTGATACTTCAAATGTATATTCTATGTTGAGTCAGTGCCTTCAGTTGGAACCAGGACTTTTGACCTCATGACCTTTTTCATGTTTTTGTCTTTATCTTTTTTTTTTTCGGAAAAGGTGCAGCTTCACAATCTGACCATTTTGTATTCATCGATTTCTTGTTCAAATTTTGTAGAAATGGCCAGTAGACCATAACTGTGATAGTGCACTTCATCCAAATGAACTCCAAGGAAAATGTATACAACCTGAAGAGAACTCTGTATGGTCATTGTAAGTACAGCTGCACTGTATTTAAAAGATGATTTCAGTCTATGTACGTGTAGTACTAAATTGAAGTATAATAAAGGCTCAATACCCATATAGAATGCAGTCATTGCAGATTTAGACATCTAAATTTGACAAGCATGTGCGACGTCTCTAAATCACACGTAGTTCTAAGTGAGTAATGTGAATTGTAACATCTCCCTAGGCTGGCTGTCTGTAAAGAATATAATGGAGGTCATGTCTGACACCGTTGAAAGCTATAATTCTGATGAGTTCGGAACAGCTGCAAGTGCGCGTAAAATATAGTCTGATTCATAGGCACGTAGCGCCTCATGTTGTCATAATGATGACATTACAAAGAAGAAACTTGAAATAAGCGAACAATAAATCCAGAAAAACGAAATGAGAAATTAGAAGTAAGAAGTTAGAAGTAAAAAATTGAAAGTTAGAAATAAAAAGATAGAAATAAAAAGTAAGAAATATAAGGCCATGTAAAATAAAATCTATATTTCTCAGACACCGACACGCGCTATAATTTGCCGCCGACGAGATGTTTTTATTGCAACTTCAGAAAAAAATATCCGCCGTCTCATCCTCGATCGTCGAGTAAAAACGAAACGTCCCATGTTTATTGTCATGTAAAATCGTCCCAATGGTACCTGATTAATAAATACTTCTAAAAGCTTGTATAAATCACGACGTGTTCTGTATTTACGTTACGGGTAAAGACTTTATCCACGCGCCGTTAACAATGTGCGGACACTTGGACGGCCGGCTATTCGTGTGTTTAATACATCGAGTACATGTATTACATGTATTAAAAGGTTTGTATAGTTTTCTTTATTGATCTCTACTGCATATGTAAATAACCGTTATGCAAAACAAAAGCAAGTGTCCATTGTAATACTTCTGAATCTATTAATAATGACGTTCACATTGTAAAAAGTATAAGCAAGGACTGCCGACGAATGCAAGAGAAACGTAGTTAAATCCTTAAATCTATGAATAAAATTATTTTATCAGACGGTGGTTAATGCTAAACACTTCATTCGATTTCTAAAGATTCCACTTCATCAAGACTGGACATCCAAAGATATATAATTACCAAATGTGTTTGTTTATCTGATTCTAAGCATTTTGATTGGTCTATCGCATTTATTGTGACTTCCGTTATGAGTTGATAAAATGTCAAAATTGACCGGAACTACTTTCGCACTATCGCAACAGAAATCAAGAATTGTCTAACGCATGAAATAAACAATACAAATGGTCTCAAATAATCCATTAAAACTAGAGACAGTTCCATGTGTCGACTTATAAACATCACAGCACTGAACTGTGAATGTTTGCAGAGATTACATCGGTTGCTACGCGCATGATTTGAAAACTTCAACAAGTTAACATGAACAGCAGTTTGTTTACCGATTTCTTGTGTTTCTAGGGAAATTATGACTGACCTATTAGAAATGCATGAAAAACTTGTCCTTCATTTGTCTAAAATCATCGAAATTAATCTAATACACATGGATATACAACATGTAGGATGAATAAATTTGAAAGTACTGAGCAAAAGCTACGCAATCGCGACTTACCAAACTTGTCATGCCGATTTCGTTCTGATTCCCAAGAAATAATTTACAGCTGATATTCCGATACCTGTAGATCTTAACAACGTGTTTTTTTTCACACATAAGATCTACAGGTATAAGAAATGCTGTCTGAGAGTCCGTATAAATCCCAACACAAAATGCTTTATGTCCTACTTTCAACTGTCATGTCTGCTGCTTTCGATAAACAACGCGTCACAAATTACGTCATAAAAGTACAGCAGTAAGTGCAAATAGGTAAAACATGCTGAGGTTCTGAAGGGGGAAATGCCTTTTTTCCAGATTAAATGCCGGCTTGCTTTTTGTCCTCTTGAACATTTTTGTTGTTAGGGAACTAGTTCGTACCAGTTTAATATTTTCATACGCCACGTACTCAATCGTTTATTTTCCTTAGAATTTGTACGAATTCGGAATAAATTCATATGTTTGGTAATTATAAGTATTGAATGTTTATTTTTGCCATTTTATTGGATGATGAAATGTCAGTTGTCGTATCACAAATTTTGCGTTAAGTCGCTTCGCTATGCTACGCAGTTTTACACAATTTGTGATACGACAACTGACATTTCATAATCCAATAAAATGGCAAAAATAAACATTCAATTCTTAAATATACGCTATCAGTCAAATTTTTTGACTATATGAACGGATCCATCCGAGGAAGTGAGGGGTCATATTTAATGCCATGTTCACACGAATGCGCATTAAATCTAATTCGCATTAGATTTGATGCGCTTTATTCTAATGCGAATTTGATTCGCATTGCGTTCACACGACAGATTCTAATGCGCATTAGATTTTGGTACATTTGCACTGAGAGTCGTATACTTTAGATGGTAAAAAAGTCGAATGCATGCCTATATATTGTTTTTCTCAAAATTATTTATCTCAACTTAGGTTAAGCTAATGCATGCATAGCATGACGTCATTATGAGATAAGATGACGTCATAATACAATGTTACTCTACGTCAGTCAATAAGAGACGTAGTACAGGGTCCATTGTGAATGAAATCAAGTATCTTTACCTCTTATTCTACATTTCGAGGTCCAAGGGTGATCAAAAGTGCCCAGTTATGATGAAAAAGTATTGTAGAATTCTTGCAAATCATATACGCATGCGCCAGATTTAATGCGAATTAGATTCGCTTTGCGTTCACACGACAAAATCTAATGGCATTAAATCTAATGCGAATTATACTAATGCGCATTAGATTCTCCGTGTGAACGCAGCTAAAATCTAATGCGCATTAAATTTGATTTAATGCGCATTAAACCCGTCGTGTAAACAGGGCATAATTTGAACTGGGTTAAAACAAGGTGTGAGCACCCGTCGAGTCTCTTACGCGATTCTACTAAATGTACTCACGGCAATCAAAACATGTCATGCTTCGTATATTTGTGTCTATTAGCTTCTTCCATTCAGACAGATGAGCTACCTCTCCCTGTTCTCAGAGGGAATAGGCTATTTTACTGTAAAAAATCAACTTATTTACAGGAGAAAACCATCAATTTTAATGTTTATATGTACCATTATTTTGACTGACGTTTCAAAGACAGTTTTCTATGAAGAAAAACAGGGGGGGGGGGGGGGTGTTTGGCGACGGCATCAGCTTTTTTGCCTTATATGAATAATGGGGGGGGGGGGGTAGACAGGGCATACAATTTTTTGCCTACATGAAAGATAAGAGTACTCTTGATGGAAAAAATGAAAATAAAAACCCTACCTGCCTTGCTACTTTTTTAAGACCCAATTATCTGAGAAATATAGAATTAATTTTACATAATAAAGAAATTGAAAGTTAGAAATAAGAAATTGAAAGTTAGAAATAAGAAATCGAAATTGAAAGTAAGAAATAAGAAATTGAAAGTTAGAAACAAGAAATTAGAAGTTATAAATATGAAATTTTGTAGTTAGGAGTTAGAAATGAGAAAGTAGAAGTTAGAAAGAAGAAATTTACATTTTGAAGAGCAAATAGAGATTTACATGTTGAATTTCAAGAAAGAAAATAAGAATAATTATGCAGTATAACAATATAATTTATAACGACAAATTAAGAATTATAAACTAAGAATTTTGACCCTTTTGGCGTTCCATTTTAGAGTAGCCACGTAAAACATGTATATTAAATGCTACATAATTATATTTTATTATAGATTTTGATAAATGGCTAACTCTACTCAACTTTGTATGTACAATGTATTACAGATTTGAAGACAATAAGATGATTGTGAAAGCTGTATGGTTAAAACACAGAGTACCCTCTTTTGGATTCTGTATAGAAGAAAAACCTCTACCAGGCAAGTAAGTTACACATGTATGACCTCATACAAGATACAGGGTTAAGGGTTAAGTCATACAAAACATAAAGTAGAATAATGTTTTCATTCATTTATTGGCATATTGTTTAATTCAGAAAAAAATATTTTCTCTTCACATACTAGACTCAGTGCTTAAAATATATTTGTGAAAGAAGAATATAATATTTTATTTGTAATAAAGACTGAGTCTCATTTCCTACTCAGCTGCACATTCCTTACTGAGAGTTGTTTGGCTATTTCCAGTATTCCAAATCTACGGTAGTAGAGAGGTTTAGTTGCAAGTTTTAATTAGCGCGACGTGTACTTACATGTATGACGTCATCTCTTCCTGCGATCTTTGATCAAATGACGTCATGACGAGACGTATAGTTACACATTATGGACGTGTAAACGATGCTCCACACGTAACGACAAAACAGTTAACTTCTTTGAAAATTTCCACGCTTATCATGGAACAAACTTCTAGTTTTCCGTGTGATAAAGCACGTTTAGGATTCTAACTTAAAGTTTCCTTTAGTTGACGTTTTACGAATCTCGATGTATCTCAGATTAAACTTATTCAAAAGAAGCCAGCTACACGTACACCTTACGTAACATAGCTACTGTATACCTATACCTACTCCGAATCGTACATGTAACTAAATGACGTCTTTGGATTATGACATAAAACAATGACGTGTACATGTACGTCATACGTACACGTTGAATGAACTCTATTATTAATTCCGTTTTACATGTGCGTTCTTACAAGTATGACTGTCACTTTCAGGTATTGTTAAGTTGTTCCGATACTGTAAAAACACTTCATTCACAAAAACTTGTAACAGTTGCTGTTTGCAACTGTTACCTAGATCAGATTCTGAACATACATGTGTCTTGAATATGACTTTGCGCTTTTATTTGTGATAACAGATTAGATTTGGAGAAATGCCTGACTGCTGGTGTCAAACCTGGTCCTCTGCTGGGCAAACTTAAAATGGGGGAGAGTGTCACAACACAAGATGGAATTATGGTAGAATCAAATATAATTATAACATTTCAGCTTCATCAGATAACATTCATTATGTGCATAAGAAATGGTATTGCTTTTAATTTTCAAAATCTAAAATTTGTCACCACTATCATGTAAGAATTAATTCAGTCTTCTAGTTTTGATAATGGGTTTCATCCCATTTGCTGTGGTAATGCTTTGATGTTAATTATGTTTGACAATGTGTTATCAAAATGAATATCTACTATAAAGACAAATCACAATATAGAGTAATCTGTCTTTTTCAGGTGCATGCTAAGGACGTAGTAGGTGCACCCAGACCTGGACGTAAGATACTTATTCTGGGTGACAGCTGTGACTCCTCGGAAACGCTGAAGGTTGGCAGGCAGGCCGACCTACTGATACACGAAGCTACACTGGAAAACGATAAAAAAGACATGGCTCTGGAGAAAGGTCACTCAACACCAGGTATGACGTTTTCTAATGCACTCTGTTTGCAACGCTCATACTTTGCATTCTGATTGGTTGAGCGATATAAAAACTGCAAGGTTTTTTGATATGATTTCATGCATTCCTTTGATGACATCATTAAAAGCAGATGCTTTCAAGCTTATTATTGACCAAAACATTAGATGTCTTACAAAAACCAGACTGGATGTTTGCAAATCTCCCTTCCAAAATATCCCTTTTTATATGTCACCTTGATGAAGTAGAGGGGGGCTTATGCTATCGCCCCGTCATTGACGTCTGCACAACAGGTTAAGCAAAACAGGAAGGTCTAATCTTGCCAAACTATAAGTCCTATTTCAACCAAACCTGCATGGATGATGCATCTTAGGATGCTCACTACAATGCATGGTATGGAGGCTGCATCTGACCCACATTTCACACTTGAGTGAGCAGGTTAGGTAAAATGGGACTGTGGTCCATTCCCTCCTTGCTGTAAGTCCAACATCAACTAAACTTGCATGGATGATGCATCTGAGGATGCTTACTACAATGCATGGTACTGAGGCTGCATCTGACCCATATTTCACGCTTGAATGATCAGGTTAGGTAAAATGTAACAGGTTTATTCCCGCCTTTCTATAAGTTCTACATCAACCAACCTTGCATGGATGATGCTTCTCAGGATGCTTACTGCAATGTGTGGTACAGATGCTGCATCTGACCCGTATTTCACACTTGAATTTTGGTCAGGTAAAATGGGACAGGTCTATTCCCGCCTTACTATAAGTTCTACATCAACCAACCTTGCATGGATGATGCATCTCAGGATGCTTACTACAGTGCATGGTATGAAGGCTGCATCTGACCCATATTTTACACTTGAGTGAGCAGGTTAGGTAAAATGGGACAGGTCCATTCCCGCCTTGCTAGAAGTCCTACATCAACCAAACTAGCATGGATGATGCATCTGAGGGTGCTTACTACAATGCATGATGCGGAGAATAGGTACTGCATCTTACCTATATTTCACGCTTGATTGACCAGGTAAGGTAAAATAAGAATCTTCATTTTCAGCCTTCTTTAATTTCTTTATCAACCAAACTTGTGTTGGTGATGCATCTGGAAATACTTTGTGCAATATATACATGTAGGTACAGGTGCTGGTCATGTGACAATGTTGACGTCGAGGTGAGCACTGTCATCTCTGATGGCCCTTTGTTTATTTCTGACAGGGGATTCCCCTATATCATTGTAATACTATATACCCTGTCTGAGTTTTTGTAAAACATGCATGGTATTATATCCCCTAATTATGCTGGTATTTTCATCATTGAAATTCAGTTTGATATACACATGTACATGTACATGAACTTTGTAAATTAAGATGAAAATAACATTGCATCCACTGTAACATCACTGTGAAATTATAAATTGTACAAGCTAGACTACATGTACAATGCCATGTAGTTGCAGTATAAATGTAAAGTCATTAAGTCTATTTCTTCAAACGGCATCTTCCAGAAGTCATCATATTAAAAATTAATGCAATTATCAAAAGCACCCCTCTGACAGGGTTGTTATTATATAAATATGGACTTGGTCGAGGTCGACCCAATGATATTTGTAATATTGACTGAGGCCGAAGGCCGAGGTCGATATTACAAATATCATCGGGTCATTATTATACAATTATTGACTGGGAATGAGGGCAATATATGATTTGTTGGACCTGAAGATAAAATATTGCCCGAGGCCGAAGGCCGAGGGCTATATTTTGTCTGAAGGTCCAACAAATCATATATTGCCCGAATTCCCAGTCAATAATTGTTTTGTTATACCTTACATCAATACTGCAGTAACGAACCGATTAGCCCGACATGTTTACGTTCATTTTCATCTATAAGAGAAAGAGCGCGGAAAAATAGGTAGAGCTAATAGCGTCATCAATGACGTGACGTCACAAAGGATTTACCGCTAATCGGTCAATATTTTTTGAAATGTTGCCCTAGGGCCAATATTGATGTAAATATTGACCGCCTGGTCAAATATTCGAATTTATAGGCATTTTTCCTATGGGGATTTTATATAGGGATACTGACAAGGGTATAACAAAATGACATAATGACCGAGGCCAAGTCCTTATTTGTTATATTATATAAGGAATAGTTAGACTATAAAAAAAATTATATGATTAAAATAATGATTCAAAACAATAAATACAATCTTTAAGGTATCCGTTGTACAAATAAATATCAAGTGTATTGTATAGTTAGAATCATGGCATATTTTTACCTAAATATACCCAATAGAACATATATAATGGTTTCTATCATCAAAGGTCAGCATGCCGACCGTCGCTCAAGCCACGGAAACTATCGAGACACTGCCGAAGATTACCGAGATAATTTTAACACTGTTTAAATGGACGAGACGTCCGCGAGATCTTCATTTGTACATTGGATACCTTAATCAAGAATTCAACAATTAATTGCACTTTTTGTGAAAAGTATATCTAAACTTTTAAAATATTTAACAAAATAACTAAAAAAAATTTTTTCGAAAATACTGAGATCAGGACAAATACCACACCGAGTCATTATCTTCCGTCAGCGGTCATTATCGGAAAATAATGACTCGCGCGTCAGCCAATCAGAATCGACGTTACATCCTAGTTATATAATATATCATATTAAAACTCTTTCCTTAGATACAAATCATTTGAGATTCTTTACAAGTATATAAACCTTTACATACAATGTACATGTACATCATTTCTTAATCTTTCAGCAATGGCTGTGGAGATTGCCAATCAGTTAGAGGTCAAGAAACTAATATTGACTCACTTCAGCCAGCGATATCGACCCAGTAATACAGAGCCAAAGGTATGTGTATTAAGAGGAGTTTGATCTGAATATGAAATATCGACAGAAAAGTAATTATACACTGCCATCCTTAAATTAGTATACAGCATTTCCATTCATGTTGACCTTTGACGTACTTTTCAAAACTTTAACATTGGGCATAACTTTTGAATGGTAAGTGATAGGGCTTTCATATTTCACATGTGTGTTCCTTGTGACAAGACCATTCCATTGATACCAAAATTTGTTACCTCATGACCTTGACCTTGACCTTTGACCCACTTTTCAAAAACTTTAATATTGGGAATAACTATTGAATGGTAATTGATAGGGCTATCATATTTCACATGTGTATTCCTTGTGACAAGAATTTTCCATTGATACCAAAATTGTTGACCTTGACCTTTCTTATACTTAACAGAAAATGAAGTTTATACTAACAAAGATGCCATCGGGGGCATTCATGTTTCTCAAGCACAGGCTTTATTATGTCACCTGCAATGCATGAGCAACATACAAACTGTATAGGGATCACTTTGTCCGGCATCCGTCTATCTGTCTGGTAGTCACACTTTCACATATTTGGCTATAACTTACTTGATATACATCAGACATCTTTCAAACTTGCAGGCATGGTAAAACATGATGAGACTCAACAACCAATAAAGGTCAAGGTCACTTTCAAGGTCAAGGTCGTGCATTGAGGATCAAACATGCAACAGGCGACATACAGCAGTTCCAAGCTGAGTTCTTCTAGTATAATGTAATTACATGTCATTATATCTAAATTACCAACTACCTGAAATTTACTTCATTCTTTCTTTTTTAACGACAGGATGCTGATGACAATGTACTACGACTTGTAGAACAGGCCTCTACTGTTCTTGGAGCAGACAGAGTAGATTTTGCCGAAGATTTTAAAACTTTTGTTATTCCACTTAAATCTCCGAGCTGACGTTGAATGGAAATAGACTCCGTTTTCCGTGAAATAAAGATTTGGTTTTCAGTGAAATGAAGACATTGTGACAATGCTGCAGTTACTGTAGGTATGATAGTTATCAAGACTGAAAGGTGGAGCTGCTGGGGACAATTGATACAGAATCGATTAACCCAATTTCCAAGCCTTTGACACGGTAACTTTGAGATAATATTTTAAAAATACTTGTAGAGTCTCTGAGGTAAATGTGTTTACGTGTATGAGCATCTCTGTCGTGAAGGGACTTTTGTATTTTATCTAAGGAGGTGTTAATTGAGTTTTCCGCTCAGTGGTTATAAAAATGGATTAATAATACTGAAAGATATAGGTAAAATAGGAAAGGAAATAATCTTTATTATACAACTGTTTCATTTTGTATTATACATAAAATAAATATTAAGTAAAAATTTTAATGAGGGATTTTGAAAGCAACAACACATATCATCTTTTAATTTTATCAGACTTAAGGCTAAATCTTTAGGAATTGCTTTGATCATGTCAGCATTTTCTATGCTTGTAATTAGCCTGGTTCACATGGCTCACTTTTGAAACTGGATGAAAGTTATTTTCTAAGCTTTACTTTGAAAATTAGGATATATTTAATACAATTCAAAAGATTCCATTTACTTTTGGTACAGTTGTGTTGGTACTGAGTCCACAGACAGACACAATCAAATTATGTGGACAGAAGTCTTAATTTTTAGATGAACAATTCTTAATGTGTGTGATGTAACCAAGCTCTTTTAGAAAATTCAAATCTAATGAATTTATGTATATAGATGTTGATCTACAATTCTATTTATATATTTACATGTAATAATATACAGTCATAAATATTTTACCTCTTTCATAAATGTGTATAAATTCAATATTAATTTTATGATTTTCATTGTTGATGACAATAAATTGTATTATTTATTTGACTTGAGCTTAGCTGAAGAGTTTCTGAATTTTAATAATACTGTGCCATACCATGCATTCTTCAAACCTTTTAGGGCCAAGTAGCTGGACTAAATATTGGAGGGTATAACTCATTTCAGATATAAAATTTTATAACAGAAATCAGTTACTTTTCCTTCCACGAAAATCGGTAATGTTTGGGTAGGTCATGAAAAATAACTGATTTCTGCATATAAAAATTCTTGTGGGAAGTGCTTCATATTGATTCAATGGGTTAAGGATTATTGTACAAAATTTAATAGATTGATGTTTAAAGATGATATTGAACCCTTGATTATCAGCAGGAAAAATCTGTGTTAGAAAATTTAAGCATTGCCAAAAAAAAAAATATAATCAAAAGTTGTTATTTTTCACATATTGAAAATAACTTGTTTCAGTTATTTAATTTTGATCTAGATTTTGCCCAAACGTGATTTTTCCCAGCTGTGACCTTAATTTATTTTTGAAGGAGGCACCGATATTGCATAATTTGCATCTGATGAGGTCAAACTTTTCTGTATGCAATGGATGATATAATTAAATTTGACCTTAGAAAGTTTTATAGGGTGAATCAGTTATATTTTAAGTGATTCTATAAATGTCTTGCAAGAAAAATAATGGATCTCAATGACGAAAAATATAACTGAAATGAGTTATACCCCTGAATGCTAACGGGAGTTTGATGAATGTTTATATAGATGAAGAACTGTTTACAAAGGAGTGTGTATGGTTTATATGGTAAAGTTGAACCCTTTTTATGCTAAATATTAAAATTTCAAGGGGTAATGAATTCCAATAAATATTGATTCTACATTGTGGGCTACTTAAGATATTATACAAAATTTTTCTTTTCTTTCTCAATTTCTTAGTATTTCTGCTTAAAAAATGGTGTAATTTACCAAATTTCTGGAAAAAAAAACATCATGTTGGGGCACATTTTCAGCAAACACCAAGCGGGCTTCTGAACAACTTTTCTATTTTGATATATTGTTATTATTATTAATGTTTGCATGTCTTGGGGTGTATTGAAAAGGAAAAAAAATTGTTCATAATCCCACTCCTATAAATAAATGTTTTCTTAATGAAAATAAAATTTAAAAATTATTCAATTTAATTGGAAATTTGACAAAATCACCAACTTTCCTGATATTTTTGCAAGTTTACATTGTCTTGGAAGCCAGATGCTCAAATATACTAGATATTTCTCTTTCTAAAATTGATAATAAAATTAAATTTTGGAAAAGTTGATTTTATAGCGGGCCAAATTCAACAGTAACCATACATGGTCCTCGCTAATCAACAGGTAAAAAGCAGTTATGACAAATCAACTGAAAATATCAGGTATCATGTATTACTGTAAGTGACAATTGATGCGGACATATCTTACCAAGGACTTGTCTATTTATAAGGCCTTGATCTTACCAAATGGTGACCATTATGTGACATTGTCAATACTGTCTATCCCTCATGATTTTAAAAGATACCAGGCCCATATGCCAGTAGGTCAAAAGCCAAGGAAATTCTGGTCACGAGTTTTCCAGATTACTGACATGTGAAATATCTAAACTCTATCTCTCATGATTAAAAAGTATGGACATTTTTAAAGTTTTTGAAAAATAGCTGAAACTGCAAGGTCAAGGTCACTATGCCAAAAAATTTAAGGTCCAAATGGTGCATGGTCATGATGTATCCACATGTAAGATAATTAAGCTATATATGGTTAAAAATTATATGGCCAAGTTTAAAGTTTTTTTTTTAAATTCCAAGGTCAAGGTCACTAGGTCAAAAATCAAGGTTCGAAATGGTGCATAGTCGTGATGTATCCACATGTGAGATTAAGATCTATTCATAATGGTCAAGGTTAAAAGTTTGTAATTTTAAGTACCTGTAGGTCAAACTCCAAGGTCAATGTCTCTGTGTCAAGAGTCAAGGCCCCAAATAAAAGGATCCACATGATATGTTTGCTCTATGCCACATATTTCAAACGATACTGCACAGGTTAAGTTTTTGTGTCGCCTGCGAAGCATAGCGACACTTAGGGATCACTTTGTCCGTTGTCCGTCTGTCCGTCCGTCTGTCCGTCCGTCCGTCTGTCAGTCCGTCTGTCTGTCTGTCACACTTTGGGTGTCACAGCCCATAACTTTTGATTGGTAAGTGATAGGGCTTTGATATTTCACATGTGTATTCCTTGTGACAAGACCTTCTTACACATACCATAATTTTTGACCTAGTGACCTTGACCTACATATTTGACCTACTTTTCAAAAAAATTAAGAATGGATATATCTTTTGATTGGTAGGTGTTAAGACTTTGATATTTCACATGTGCAATCCTTGTGGCAAGACCTTTCTACACATACCATAATTTTTGACCTTGTGACCTTGACCTAGATATTTGACCTACTTTTGAAAAAAAAGATAAGATTGGCTATATCTTTTGATTGGTAAGTGATAGGGCTTTGATATTTCACATGTGTATTCCTTGTGACAAGACCTTCCTACACATACCATAATTTTTGACCTATTGACCTTGACCTAGCTTTTTGACCTATTTTTCAAAGAAACTAAGAATGGCTATATCTTTTGATTAGTAAGTGATAGGGCTTTGGTATTTCACATGTGTATTCCTTGTGACAAGACCTTTCTACACAGACAATAATATTTGACCTTTTGACCTTGATCTAGATATTTGACCTACTTTTTAAGAAAAGTAATATTGGCTATATCTTTTGATTGGTAGGTGATAGGGCTTTGATATTTCACATGTATTTTCCTTGTAACAATGCCATTCTACACATACCATAATTTTTTTACCTTTTGACCTTGACCTAGCTATTTGACTTATTTTTCAAAGAAACTAAGAATGGCTATATCTTTTGATTGGTAAGTGATAGGGCTTTGGTATTTCACATGTGTATTCCTTGTGACAAGACCTTTCTACACAGACAATAAAATTTGACCTTTTGGCCTTGATCTAGATATTTGACCTACTTTTCAAGAAAAGTAATATTGGCTATATCTTTTGATTGGTAGGTGATAGGGCTTTGATATCTCACATGTATTTTCCTTGTAACAATGCCATTCTACACATACCATAATTTTTTTACCTTTTGACCTTGACCTAGCTATTTGGCCTTCTTTTCTAAGGTTGTATATTTCTTTTAATTGGTTGGTGATAGGTCTTAAACATTTATTATGATGAGACCTTTTTTTACCAATTTTTACGTTGTGACCTTGGCCTAGATGATTGACACTCTTTTCTGAAAATTTGAGAATGACCATATCTTTTAATTTGTAATTAAGAGGTCTGACATTTCAAATGAATTTCATTTGACAAGACTTTTCTACTGATACCAATAATTTTGATCCACTTTCTAGAATAATAATCAAACCGCTTCGCAGGCGACACAAGCATTCCTTGGATTGCTATTTTTTTCATGTAACTGACACTGACAGACATTTGTCACAGCTCGGTTAAAGAAATGATCAATTGCATATGAAAGGTCATGCAAAGGTCGGATTTATATGAAATATATTGGGGGGGGGGGGGTTTGCATTGATGTAAAAAGTTATATTTGTTCAATTATAATTATTAGACCTTGGGTGAGGCAAATTCAAAAATTAGAATAACTTCATGTTTACCATTATGCTAAGAGAGTACAAATTTTCACCATGTTAATGATAGCTGCCTTCTTGAGCCTCTTGTTTAGGCCATACCTTGGTTTTTTTTTTTGGTTTGGTTTTTTTTTCTTTGTCAAGCATCAGGTCAGGTATAATGGAGACATATCTAACCATTAAAAACAAACAACAGAGAGAAGTGAACATCGAAAGAAAACGGCAGAAATATCAAAAAGAGTAGGATCCCGTAGGATCGATGCAAAGAAAAGTGAACAAATGGCCATGGCCTTTTTAGATTACCTAACCTTTGTAAGACTGATTGCCCACTGTAAATTCTGGAGACTACACTAAAGTCTTCTGTTTTGAAAAAAAAAAGCGAAAAGTGATGGAAAAATATGGAAATTGACTGTTTGGTTTGTTTGTTTGTTGTTTTTTTTTTTTTTGCAAGCAAATTATGCCCTGAAAACCTACCCGCCCGCTGACGCTTGATAAAAAACAAAACACACACAAAAGAACTTTGTGTGGCCTTATGTATATTAAACGGTATTTGGCAGTATAAGCTGGATATTGCCGTTCCATCATTTTTTTTTCACCTGACCTCACTCTCTGATTTCATCTCCAGTGCCATGTCTTTGCAACGTTTATGTCAGACTCTGTATAATTACGCTATCCCGACTCAACCTCCCCTCCTTCTCAGATCATCTTATGTATTTTCCCTTGGTACATGTATTCCAGTACATGCAGTACGCGTGTATTAATAAATTACTTTATACATTTAGCCCTAACCACGACCAACAACACTTTGTTGTGTCTTGGCCAAAGCGCGTTAAAAGTGCACTGGAACTCCCAAAGGACGCTTTATATTAACCAATCGTCAAATAAACGTAACTTTTCGCCAAGATAGTATTGAGAAGTATATGTATAGGGGTGGTTTACCACCGGATCCGTTGTTAGTCACATCCACCGGGAAAACCGTACGAGTTGATATTTGCAAGCTTATTATTATTATAAATTATTTTGCACTTTTATTTTTGGGATTATTTTTTTGTCATTTTAGAAATTGTATGAAATTGTATTATCTTAAATGAGTGATAAGAGATGGGGCGAACAGGGGGTACCTCTCCCCCTCCCGCACCTTACCTCCCCCCTACCGCCCCATTCCTCCCTCTATCTTTCACCCTTAATTAATTCTCCCCCCCTTCCTCCCTCCCTCCTCTCCATTCCCTTCCCCTCGTACCCATTCCCTCCCTCCCCTCCTCCTACCGCCCCCTTCCTCCCCGTCCATTTCACTCCACTCCCTCAGAGATGATATGCGATGTCTCGGGATACTATATATATATTTCATCGCCTCCCCAACCCCCTTCATTCCCCACCGTAATGAATACGAAATTCTTCATGTAAAGTAGACTGATTTGTCAAAACTGAGATACCTAAACAACCGAAAACCAGTTGGTTTTACTCCCTCCCTTTTCTCAATGGAATCCACATTCTGAATTTTCAGCGTTCGCTCATAACAAGAAAACTGACAACAACCCCCCCCCCCCCCCCACCCACTAGGAAAGCGGCTTAGCTACTAGTATATCCATAGATAACACCCGTCGCCCCCATGCACAATTAATCCCTGTACGTATTTATTCCCCGGATATTTTGAATGTCCAGATTTTTGTAATTTTACGAAACTTGTGTTCACCTCTGCTACCCCCCATTACAAGCTAATATTTTTTTTAAATATTCATCATCATGTTGCTAAAGTTAAATTTTTATCCATTTCAGCGTTAATATTATCAGTAAAACAAAGCGATGTCTTTTTCATGTGATAAGAATCAAGTAATTATGACTATGACATATTTTCTGCATTTATCAGACAAAAATGAAGTGTTTAAAAGGCAGAACCACGCAATTTTCACATCAGGATCTTTTGATCCTCTAATGATGAAATCTAAATGTATTTTCATCACGTCCCTCGTTATGAAAATGTTTATTACCCAAACCGTGACGTCAAACAGTTGAAGGTCGGATCGTCAATTTTACAGAATTTCTCCAGTTTTGATAAATTATCTTTGCTCTTGTGGCAATTTTATAATAGATTCGATTATGCTTTCACTTAATTGAACATCTCGAAGTGTTTCCCTCTTTTCAAAACTTGTCTAATAGTGATTTTTAAAACGAATGATATCTATTTTCAGTAACAAAGGTCAGCGGAAAACACTAAAGTCGTGCCGGTATCTTCCGAATGCGCTTGCGTAAACCCCGAGGGGTCGTCTCGGTACAAGCTCATTGTAATAAATATTCGTTGATTCGACCTTTTCTTCATTCGAAGTATAGGAAGCTAAAAGTGCACTTATAAAGAAAAGCAAAGATAGATATTACTTAAGCATGGGGACAATTCGAGCTGTATGTACGTTATGTGGGGGCAGGAATTTCGTGGCTTGGAGGAAGATAGTGAATGTGGATTCCCTGTCGACCCTGCATCAGCACCTTGTATCCCTACAGGGTTCCCAGGTAGTGTGAATTGATACTGTATTTTTTAAAAGCATGATAAAGCTTTCTTTTATCATTTTTTTAATGAATGGATTATTGAACAGGCCATGATTGCATTAATAAATGATCGATTGTTTTTCAAAACTTGAATGTTTTTACTTAGACCAAAGGGAACATGATTGCGCAATATGTAATGCAGTTTCTATACCCCAACTTTTATCGATACCAGTAGGTCATTGACCTCATTCGATAAGGAAGTCACGATGACTTTTCTCTATACATCGAGAGGGAGGGGGTAGAAGTTGCATTGATGCAGCAACTCACTCGTATCGCCTGTACCCCAAATCTCTACGGGTCCATTCATAATAATCTAGTTACTGCAGATCTAAACAATTTATCATAATTTCCTTCTTTCTTTTATAATCGCTATTTATACACGTTTGAAGAAAATAACGCCTAGCAATAATTGAAAGGCTAAATGAAATATCGAATTAGGCCATACTTCAAAGTACAAATGTATATCCCATTCCTTCATACCTTACGTCTGTATACACCTTTATAGGAAGTAACCTCTCCCCCCCCCCCCCCTTCATCCCGATCCCCGGAATTTCATAACGATGTTTCATCATGTTCATAATCAACACGGAGCATTATCAGTGATTGATTTGGCAATGATCAATATCAACTATGACGTAGGCGGATCAATATTTTTTTAATCGGGGGGGGGGGGGGGGGGGGTCGGGGTGGATGGGTTCCAGTCCTTCACGGGGGACGGATAGCTATAATTATTTCGAAAGGAATCATGCGTAAAAACCGGGGAAAAACAGGATGTTTGGCAAATTTCAGGCAGGGCCTCCCCGCGCTTGTCTTGTTTTACATAACGCAATTTCATAAGCGTCTACGCTTACAATACGTTATGTAACACTTCGGCTAGCGTACGCTCGACATCGATTGTAAAGGAATCAATGTACAACAATACCCATTAACTTTATCAACAAGTACAATGTGTATAGGACTCTACTCTCTGTTGCCGGAGTCGCCCTTTCGTAACCAAAGTTATAAACTGATAATCGATCATGTTAAGTGATTGCTTTATATATAATATTTATTACAATTATGACAATGGACCAAGTGACCATTCGAAATATCATTTAGAAAATTAATTTCGTTGCCAAAGGAAAGTTCTTTCTCGCGAATCCGTTTCACTATCAGAATTTTATATTATGGCCGTGTTATATTATCAAAGTGAAAACATTATTTTAAGAAAAATTAGACCTAAAGAAGAATTCATAGTAGAGTATTTATAATCTTATGATTTATAAATAAAGAAATTAGCTATGCTTCGAAAATTTCGGGGGGGGGGGGAGCATAGCTAATTTTTTTTATCAATATACATATTTCATAAGATTAAGTCCCAATTCCCCTTTTGTGTATTTGAAAAATATATCATGAATTTGTATTAGAAATCTTTCATTTTGATAATATTTCGACGTCAGCATTTCAAAAATTTTCTCTGGCTCGCTTCCGCTCGTCAGAATTTATTACATACATATGTACGTTGTTTGCAAATGATGCTGCGCTAAATCCTATATGCAACACATATACTTTACACCTAGGTTAATAAACAAGGGCACTAAGAAAACGAAAAGAAACTGAAAAAGACACGAATAGTGGATTTTATTCCAATTCTCGGAAAAAAAATTTCGCTGGTTCGCTATCGCTCGCCACTTGTTGTATTTACATATTAGAAGTGACAATCAATTATAAAGTAAAGAAAATTCGAGATTTTAAGAATTTTGCTCGCCACTGCTCTCCAGTTACCTGTTTTATGAATAATTAGAAACAGAACTGACATAAATTTTATTTTCTTGCGTTTCCTTTCCCTGTTTTTTTTTTTTTTTTTTTTTTCTTTTTTTTTTTTGCTTTTCAAAAAATTCGGACTTTAGGACCCCCCCTGAAAAAAATTCCTGGATCCGCCCATGGAATATACAATAAACTAACCAACAAGTATTACACGTACATTTTATTCAATTTCTTGATTTTTATCCCCCAGTTGCGGTTATGCAGTTCAAAGGTACGACAAGAGAAGGATGTTACGAATTACCTGTCTCAGGACAAAGTGGAGAAAATACCTGATCCTCGACATCTAGAACATTTCAAGTAAGTAATTCTAGAACATTTCAAGTAAGTAATTCAAGAACATTTCAAGTTAGTAACTGGGATAGATGGTTGTTTTTAAAGGATTCAGGTAAGAAATTTAAACAAACATAAACTGTAGCATATAATTCAGTATAAGCTTGTGTACAAATATCAACATGATCAATGTAAAAAAAAAACGAATGAGCAAATCAAGAAAACTTCTAGGTGTCCAGCCCAAACTATGGATTCTGAATGGGTCGGGAAAATACGGAGAAGTAGCGGGGGGGGGGGGGGGGGGGGGGGGGGTGTCCTGTATGCTCTCCTTCAACAAAATGTACCTCCATCAACTCAAGATAGATTTATTTTCCTTGAATAAGACAAGATTAAATTATTTGTGCACATATTATATAGTATATATTACTGTAATTTATGATATATTTTTTTCAGGAAATCCACGCCCCAGCCAACAGCTTCATCAATAACTAGTAAAGACCCTCCCCCTATAGGTACCCACGCCATGCCACACCCTATATGGTAAGTTCTGAAAAGATATGTTTATAACAGACTGTCAATTTTGTAAGTATTAGAGTGATTTGAAGACTAATTGATCTTGACTTGATTTTGAAACATCTTGTTGAAGTCAAGGTTACATTGATAGCTTTTTTCAAAAGCAAATCATACATGTATTTTATAGTCAGAACTGAAGCATGCTTGCAGAAGAATTAAATCATTCAATTATATGAATTAACTTAATATCAAAATTATTGTTCGCTTATGCTTTCAGAAAGAATTTTGTAGGTTAATTTTGATCCATTGAAAGAATGATGTTTAAAGTGACTATAATAAATGAAATTAAGAAAATTTCCTTATATTGATGTATTTATGCGATTTTGAAGGTCAGAAGAAGAGCTTAACAGTGTACAGATTACTCATAAACCTCCAAAAGGATTTGTTGACAAGGTAACTAATTAAACTTTCAATCAGAGACTTTTGGAAAGAAGTAATCTATGTTTTATAATACCAGTACATTTGTATGTCATGAAGAGAAGAAATTTCATTCTATACAATTATTGACTTTTGATGAGGTCTACTCGTGACTATACAGACCGGGTCAGGTATTGGTTGACTGAGGCCGAAGGTCGAGGTTAAAAAATGCCTGACCAGGTCTGTATAGTCACGAGCAGACCGAAATCAAAAGTCAATAACAGCTTTATTAAATTATCAGGATTTGATTAACATTTGCATTGTAATGATCAATACGCGAAGTCAAAGAAATCAATGCACGCACTGGTACCGCACGCGCTAATCACGAATAGACCGCTTTGGAACGTTAGCGGTCAACTCACTCTGAGGTACACTATCAAACAGCGTCTCCGCCAATCAGAAATAAGTAAAATTGGCAATAATTCCTGATCATTTAATAATCAATGGTGCAGACTTATCCAGGGATTATGAATAAAAATGTATTTCCCTTATTTGTGTTACAGATGGCGTTCTACAGTGTCAAGGTCATGAGAAAGTCTTTCGACATTTTCACATTATTCAATTTTGGAGAAAGAACGGAGAAAAAATGGATCCTGTAAGAATTTGATCTATATCTTCTAAGAACACTATATTAAATATGACTTTGTTATTGATATGATAAAAACTCTAAAATTTAATGAATCATCCATTCAGAGCACTTGTAGGTTTGAATAAAGATACAACCATTATACTATAACTGAATCCCCCTCCTCGAAAAAAGATAAAAGAAAAAGAAAACTTTTGTTTAAAAGGAAAGGAAATTAATCTAATTCATTAGCTTCATGCACAGTCCATTTAATATTGTCTGGATTTTGCTATTTTTAATGGTTTATTTTATCTATTTGGTTTTTTTTCCCAATTCAGACGTATTTGTTTCCTGGAGACTGTAGCAGGGGTACCCGGTATGGTTGCGGCCATGACTCGACATCTCCACTCCTTACGACGCATGCAGAGAGACTATGGCTGGATTCATACACTCCTCGGTACTTAAACAATAGTATAAAATAACTTTAAAATGTTGGTAATACATTTGTATGTAATGAAAGGACATTTTTTATTTATTGAAATCAAAAGACTGAAATTTGACTACCAAGTGAAATTTCATTCTTAATTGTTTGATACTTAATAGTGTGCCAAGAAAAAGGCTATGAAGTCTTGTGGTAGCACAATATTTTCAGTCTGTAATGAATCATCTTTAATGTCATACCTTACCTTAAAGGTAAAAATCATTATATTGAATTATTCTTTATTTAAAAAATTTTTTAAAATCTTTCGTGACACTTTTAACTGCTTCTGTAAATAAATGGATCAGGACGATGATGATTAAATGTATAAACAATGAACTCCACTAATTGATAATGTTTACGAATTTTTCTTTTTTTACAGAGGAAGCTGAGAATGAGCGTATGCACTTAATGACGGCTCTACAACTACGTCAGCCATCTTGGTTGTTCAGGATGAGTGTTTTAGTAGCACAAGGTGAGTGTTCTAATAGAACAAAGTGAGTGTTCAAGTAACACAAAGTGAGTTTTCTAGTACAAAGTGAGTGTTCTAGTAGCACAAAGTGAATGTTCTAGGAGAACAAAGTCAGTATTCTAGTAGCACAAAGTTAGTGTTCTAGGACAAAGTGAGTGTTCTAGTAGCACAAAGTGAATGTTCTAGGAGTAAATAATGAGTGTTCTACTAGCACAAAGTGAGTATTCTAGAAGAACAAAGTGAGTGTTCTAGTAGCACAAAGTGAGTGTTCTAGGAGAACAAAGTCAGTATTCTAGTAGCACAAAGTGAGTGTTCTAGGACAAAGTGAGTGTTCTAGTAGCACAAAGTGAATGTTCTAGGAGAAAATAATGAGTGTTCTACTAGCACAAAGTGAGTATTCTAGAAGAACAAAGTGAGTGTTCTAGTAGCACAAAGTGAGTGTTCTAGAACAAAGTGAGTACGTGTACTAGTAGCACAAAGTGAGTGTTCTAGAACAAAGTAAGTGTTCTAGTAGTACAAAGTAAGTGTTCTAGTAGCACAAAGTGAGTGTTCTAGAAGAATGAAATTAGTGTTCTAGAAGAACAAAATCAGTGTTCTGGTAGCATAAGGCAAGTTTTATAGTAGTACAAACTGAGTGTTCTCAGTGAGTAGCATGGACTAAAATTTGAAATAACATTTTATGAATTTATATATATGACTTATTTAGCATCTCCTTTTCTTTATTTAGCAATTCATTGTTGAACTTCAGTATATCCATCAGAAAATGACAGTCTAAGTTTAATCCTAGTGCTCCAACATTCTTCCCACGATGCATGTACATTTCCACAGAAATTAAAATTTTTTTCTGTCTCTGATTTATAGGAATTTTCGTGAATGTCTTCGCCTTGTCATATTTGATCAGCCCTCGGTTCTGCCATCGTTTTGTCGGCTATCTCGAGGAGGAAGCGGTTTATACGTACACCAAGTGTCTACAGGATATAGAAACTGGCTCTATGCAACACTGGAAAACCACACCAGCACCAGAGGTGGCTAAAACTTACTGGAAACTAGCTGTAAGTATACTGAATACATACAATTGTACAGTAGCATAATACATGTAATATGTACATGTAATTTGACAACAGCATCGTACGTGAGCTTATTTTAGGGTGCATGTGACCAAATTTTAGTGCCTTTTACTTATTTTCTAATATAGTCTATGACACATACAGATTTTAGTGTAGTCTTACAAATGCACATTCTTAACAGCAATTACTCTGCTAAAATACAAATCTCCCATAAAGGACAAATATAGTATTTAAAGTAGATACTCTATGTATTTATTTTGTTTTTTTCAAGCTTATAAACATTGGCTCTAAATCACTGGTGGTTGAGAACTTCAAATAAATTTTGTTTTAGTTTGCAATAAATATAACGCTATGTATATACATGTACGTGTATAGAGTAATCAAAGTAATAAAAAATGTTGATAAAGTGCCATGCAATTATTCTTACCAAATTCTTTAATTTTTGTATTTTCATTAATTTTCTGAACTGATTGGTAGCGACTTTGCTTTGAGATTTTTGCACTCGAGGTCTGAACTAGTTAATACAAAGGTCAAGGTCACACATCTGCTTTGTGATGCTTTTACTTAATGAATCGTTTTCCTTGTGTATTTATAAATGTTTTCTTATAGCTCGAGACTGCATGTCTGGCAGCCATATAGGTCTCACTGGGGTAAATAAATCCCTATATGTTTCTATAGTAACTTGTCAACTTTGATCGCCGATATCTCAGCTCAGAGGAAAAAGAATAAAAAACGCTCTCACACATGCATAGTCAAGATTTCAAACTTTTTTCTCATATAAGTCTGCAAAAAAAGTCACGCTGCATCTTTCGAGCAATTTGGCCTTGAAAATTGAGGACGATTTTAAAAGCACTTCTCAGTTTCACCCAGTGCTCTCATACTACCCTGTACATATCGCATCCTTCCACGAAATATAGTGCCTCATTCCGTATCAAGTATAGTTCATTTGAAAGAATATAAAATTTCCTCAAACATGATATAAAGTTTACGCACAAAAATAGTTGTTTTCATACTTTATTTGTATTCAAAAGTTCTAGCGTTCTATTCCTTAGGAACTATATTCCCCTATTACAGGCTTCCGCGAAGGCGATTTACCCCAGTGAGACCTATATACCATGCTGCTGTTTCCATTTCATTTCATCTAGAGTTGTTCTACATCATATTCCCACATCTTACTGATGCTTTATTGTATAATCTCCTACATGAATCGTTTTATGTTTTTGGATATTTTTAGAAAAAAGCGACCATGAAGGATGTCATAGCCGCTATAAGAGCAGACGAGGCGCATCATCGAGTCGTCAATCATACGCTGGCGTCCCTAAAGCCTAAACAGTATAACCCTTTCCTGCCAGGAAAATAACGTTCATTTTGATACTTTAGTATTAACGAGTTAATCTCAAGTCAACTCTTGCCATGCCGCACCTCGAAGGATGAAATATGCAAATTATGCCGACGGATACTGCAACATTCGTTTTGTTCAATTTCAGCCTCCAAAAACTTAGATTTTAAATTTCAATGCCAACTCCATTGTTAACTATATGTACCAGCGAAGAAGGGCATTGAAAGAGAATTATGGAGAATATTTATCTTCATCAGACACATGCATGTAGTTTACATGATTTTTTTAATAATGTGAATTCATCGCTAATGCATGTAGTGCAATCAAATTCTCAGTCGCTTATATTTCCATTCTTATTAATTTATTGCTACATGCACTTAAGTTTGCTATGGTTGTTTGTAAGAAATTATGAAGTACTGTGATCATTACTGAGAAATGCGAGATTTAAGGACTTTTCTACTCATCTCATACCAATTCAGAATCTCAATTCGCTTTTCCTACTTTTTATCATTATATGATTATTATTTAAACATTGAAATAAATGTTGTATATAATCATACTTCTTGTGCTTAGTCATGTCTTTCTGTCCGTTTTGAGTAACACGTTTTTTTTTCAGAGGAAAGATTGTGCATAACTCAGTGTAATATTTAAACACATTTACATGGTATATGTAGAAACTTCGTATTTATAACATTATTTTCGTGAATTTTACTCTGATTTTGATAGAATTTATTTCATGACATCACTTCTAGTGTCAGACCTGATCCCACTCTGAGCAACAAAACAAATCTGATTGGGATCAAAAATGACAATTTTCACAGAAATCCTTAAAAAATCACAATTCTGGGGGCCAAAAATCAAGAATTCTGGTAATTTTTTATGACATTGTCTGTATAATCTGTGCTATTTATATACCTTCACAATTGGAAATTGCATGAATCTTTTCAATATTTTTAATACACAGAGTTTAACTTGCGATTTGGAATGGTAAAAGTAAACTAATTGTGATGTCATCAAATTCTATTGAAATCAGCGTAAAAATTTAGAGAAAATTTGCTACAAATTTGACATCTCTCAGACTGTTGGAATTTCAGACTTTTTGAAAACTTCCATGAACTATCAGATACTTAGGGAAAATCAATTAAAAAAATCCAAATAATAGTTTCACTTTAAAGTGTGAGCATTTATCGGACCATATTATCTGAAAATCGATACTTTTCAGAAGCTCTGGAATTTCATTACATGCTTATGCGCAATTTACATCAAATATACAGTCACAATGTTTGAAATTATGCCCTGAAGATAGAATAAATGGAACAGACTGCGGTATGACTTTTTGATTTACGTCATTTATATTCCCCTTAAGGTGCCTCAGGTATACCGTTAGTAATGGTATATTTTTGTATTTTAGCCTGAGGCCACCATGAAGGACGTCATACGTGCCATACGCGCAGACGAGGCGCACCACAGAACTGTCAACCATACGTTTGCTTCCCTGAAGGAGGGTGAATATAACCCGTATAAACCTGGGAAGTGAATAAATTATGGTATTGACTTCATGTTAGACAACATGAACTGCGCATTTGAATATTACCTGAAGGAAGGTGAATATAATCTATATAAACCTGGGAAGTGAATAAATTATTGTATTGACTTCATATTAGACAACATGAACATGATTAACTACGCAAGGAGGATGAATATATAATAGCCTCTGAGAACCTGGGAAGTCAATAAATTATCGTATCGACTTCATGTTGGAGGACACAAACTACATATTTGAATATTCCTCGTAGGATGTGAATATAATTCATATAAACCTAGTGAAGTGAATAAATTATCGTATTGACTTCATGTTGGACAATATATATACTTAAAATTAAATTTTGCTTCGCTGAAGAAGGATATGATTTACATGTAAGTCTGAGAAGTGAATAATTCATCATGTTGAATTCTCAATGGGTTACATGAACTACACACTATAATTGCTTCTCTGAAGGAGGATCATATAAAATTAAAGGAAAAGTAAATCGATAAACTATCATATTAACTTTTTGTGCTAGATCTTTAGTAACCTGCATACATTTAAGTTTGCTTAAGTCTATAATGAGTGTGAGATAATTTAAAAATAATTATCTATCTTTAATTATAAACCAGTGTCATATTGACTGGTATATATAAGACAACCACTTCATATATACTTATCACACAGAGGCTGAAATTCTACAAACTGGAGGATTTTGCAATAATATTGATAAGAAAACTGACTTAAGTTACTTTCATAAGTCCCTGACGATAAGGCTATAAACTTGTAGACAACTGAACATTGCTCAAATTTATGTTTGTCTAATTTAATTTGCCACAAACTTAAAACTGTATGTTTTATCATTTCTCAGGCTCTAGGTAATCTTGAGATCATGATAATGTCCTTGACAAAGCTTTGCAATTAAGGCGGGACTCGACATTAAATTATAGCAGTAACTGCCCTGGCAACTATACTAATTAGTCTAGCTGTTATGAATGAGAGCGAGATGGTGTACATGTAGAGAAGATGATTTTATATCGGTTTCCTTGTTAAAGGCTATGATCTGTGTATGAACTTTGTTCATGATAATAAATATAAGCTTGAAGTAAAATAAAATGTAATCTTTATTGTTCGACAGAAATACTTGTACCCATACAATACAGACATTGGTTTTATTTTAAGATCCACTATTAAACCTGTTGCATTTGCAAAGGGGATTCATTAGGCATATATTACTCTTCAATTTGAATAGGATTCAATGCACATTATATTTTTTTGTGAAACTAATTAATAGACCATAATTGTCTGATCTTGTTTATTAAGCTGAAAATGTCTTGGGTGGACATCTTTTCATGTTGTTTTTCATTATGACATCACTGAAAGATAGTGTAATTCCAAGGAAGAGCGCAAAATGTTCCTAACCCAGACATGTTTTCGTCCTTTCGTCAAGTCTTATATAAATTTCGGCAAGTGGTCTATTAATGCACATATAATGTACATGTACTTTGCATGAGGTTTAGAGTACACATGCACTTATATTCAAGCATCCTAAAATCTTCAAATTAATAATAATTAATATATAAAATCAAAATTTTATGATTAATATATTTGAAATAATCTCATTCAAGCACTTTTGTTTTAAAAGATGCATTTTCACCACAAACATTCTGCTCTAATTAAATATTGTGTCGGTATACAATTAGTGATTTTAGATGAAATTTAGTGTTTTCACTAGACTAGTCTAAGAGTATACTTAATATACTCATAACTATACATACGTGTACATCAATATTTTGTTACTATTTGCCATAAATCTTAAATTTCATAAAAGTTTGTGCCATATAAATTGCAATGTGTTTAATAGGGACAAGGGATAAAAATTCTTTTTTTTTTTTGAGGAATAATTATGCCCTTAGATGACTTTCAAAACAATTTTCCAGGGTTTTTTTTCCTGCTATAGATAGATGAAATTACATATTAAATAAATCCAATTTATTGTACCTTAGCCTTAGATAGTTAGAGAAACTTCATAATGATGACCTACTTTTGAAGGAGTGATACCCCTTGATGATGGAATTTTTCATGCTGTCAGGGCAAAATTTCATTGATTGCAATATAAACAGAACATTATGCTTCATTTTTATGCCTTTTTATTTGATTTCATTTGTACATTATACATGTATATTATTATATTTGCCAAAGATGAATCTCTGGTATACTACTGTCCCAGTGCTTTTTATCTGTACATGTATTTATGGCCGGTTTGTTATTGTATTGTTAAAGTTTAGTGTTGTTAATTTTGAAATAAAAATTCAATTTCAACTTTATTTGTTTTAACGTTTGACAAACAAGTTACACAACTTAAATTAATGTCTTGCATTGGCTCAGATGTTGGTGTGAGGGGTCCTTAGAGCAGGAGGAAAAACCACCTAGGACAGGGTGGGTGACCACCATACCCTCCAACATAAAACCCCTTTGCTGAACCAAGATTCGATCCCGGGACCTAATTAAGCGGTGAGAAGTGAGTGTGCTACCACCACTGTGCTAACCCGTCCTTTTTTCTCAGCAAAGTTTGAAATAAAGTATTATAGTATCGACGTGTATATTCTTAATTTGACATTTTCCGCAACTTTGATAAATACCCATGCAAGACAGAAATGTATGATGAGAAAGGTTATATCTATAACTATTCATTGACAAATATTATCTCTGTTTATTTGAAGACATGAACAGATAGTCCAATCCAAGGTCAATACTGCGTTTTCAATATGCAGAGTTAGTTCTCATTTTGGCAGGCATCTCGGACCAAAACTAATTGGTACATTTTCAAGGAATTAATTCTTTTACATCAGATACTGGCAGAAGTGGTATTATAATGATGCCTATAGAAATGCATCATCGGAAACCCACGTTCGGTCTCACAAGCTAGCTCACCTCCTGTGGGTCATAACGGCACATTTTCGCTGGATCACAGTACAAAAATCTAATGCGAGGACATGTCAGTTAATGTGCTATTTAAAGCCAATATAAGTCATATTGTTTTGTAACTCTTATAATTTTAAAACAAATATGAGCCAATTAAAAAGAGCATCTTTTGTTGATAAAGATATAAAATAGACCATGCTTTTGCTACAGATATCACATTTGCTAATATGAACTCGCAGTACATTTTTGTTATGCGATCCAGCGAAAATTCTGCAGTTATGACCAATGGGAGGTGAGCTTGCGTGACCGAGCGTGGGTTTCCGTCGATGATAAAAATGTAAATACAGACTTACTTCAGAATCTGTAACATACATGATTGTAATATTTATCTCTAGGAAATCGAAATAAGCTGGAGACGACAGATTTTATCTATTTCACTGTTTATTTCCATCTTTTTTCAAGAAAAAACAAAATTTCCTCATCTCTTATTGCTTTCTTTATCAACTTTTGATCACACAGGTTTCGAGGACACATAAAAAGACCACATTATTCTTGGTATTGCACCAGCAGAAATAGAATAAAAGTATTATCAGGATCCTGTCATCTTTATATTCATACATAAACCTCGAAAATTAAAATTCTTCTTACCTTTTTATATTATTTACTATGAAAGAACATCGGATTCACATGAAAAATTCTAAAACAAATTTGATGCATTTCAAACATGTACATTGTAAGTAATTAGTAAACACCATACATTGAATCTCATATCTAAATGTATATATGGTATCACAGATACTGTACATAGTGAAACTCGTATAATGTAAAATTGTATATTTAAATCCCAATACATCAGCTTTCCAGATCTTGCTGAAATTTGGTACTACATGTAGTTCCAATTGACCATTCTGAACGCAGGAATAATTTGAGAAATTCCATCACGTCAAAATGTAATTTTGATGTTTGACCAAGGTTCGAAGCTTGTTTGTCCGAGGTAAAAGCATTGTGATGTCACAACATTTTGCATTTTTTTCCCCGCAATCGGAAGGGTCAATTATATAACATTGTAAACCTCACTAAAAGTGAAATTTTTAATGATATAAGTTCGTATCTCATTTATATTCAGATTTGTTAATTTTCTCAAAATTAAATTTGCAAGTCTAGTCTGCTGTGAAACAAAATATGGAGTAAATTAGAAGACCTGAATTAATTTCCGTAAACTTATTTCTCCATGTTTTACATAATTTTTTCCATGATTGTCTAAAAAAATTCACCATTTGCGAATGTTTGGGCGGAACTGTACAAAAATGTGTGTGACAGTTTTCTGAACGAATACATCATACAATACGTTGTTGTAAATTTTCTCTTTGTCATGGTACAAACTGAATTGAGTTTGAAAAAATAATACATGTATTATATAATTGTACGTGTATACAGTTTAGTTAGTTTAAACAGTATTTATTTCATTTCACTTACATATACATGTATATTTGGTAACACAGATTCAAATAATATTTCAATACCAAGTACCAAGTTTATTTTTTCTTGAGTATAACATGCAATATCATGCTAAATAACAAAGTATTCTTATTTGCATCAAAAGTGAATGACAAACATATTATATATATTAAGAGTATCAATAAATGAGGTACGGTTGCAAGTACATGTAATGAAAACATAATAAAAATCATTACAAATACATGTACTAGTATGAAATAATACATATACATGTACAAACTTTCTTCATCAACCATTTTTGATGTTTAGAATATGTTCATCTCTTCAGTCGATGACGTACATGTATAGTATAATTTGCCAGTACATGTACATGATCTGAATATCACAATGCTAGCTAATATGTTTGTATCACATGATATGTACATTTCAGAGTAGCCATTTCACATACATACTGTATGTTTCAATTAAAAGTGAACTAGCCCCGAAAATATGAATAAATAAAATAGACTAGACGATAAATGATATAAATAGTAATTTTGATACATCTGTACCCTTCATACCATATGACACAGCTGGTAACATTGGATAGTTCTGATAAATTCATAACTTAATTTACTACACAATACATGACTGGTACAGTACAGTACAAAAGTGACATCAATATGTAAGACTGGTATGTGCTATATACATGTATATACAGTCACGTAAATGTCCCTTTGTTCATCATGATAAGTCTGTACTATACTTCAGGAGTCTGGTAATTTTGTCCATAGAGTATAACTAACCTTTTTCTGAGTTAATCTGCAAACAAAAGGAATGTCATTGATATGTGTTTAACATTCTTTCCATTATTATCAAGGAACAAATAAACCCTAAAAGTTTCCATTATTATTAAGAAACGATATAAACTATCTTTAATATACTTAAAAACATCAAACTGATTATCAAAATGAACAAGATGAGTCTGTGTTATACACAATGCCCCTGTCAACAGCTATCCTTTGTAGGTAGGTCAAATAAAGTTCGAAGCAAGTTCAACGTAACAAGGTCAAATCTAAAGAAAAGTTTTGTCTTACAGATTACGCCCTGTCACGTCACTCATTGTTCATGAATTTGCTACAGACTAAGCTTCAGATATACAATGTACAGAGACAATAAACATGATGCAGGTCTGTTCTTGATGAAGACGGATAAAAATCAAGATTGAAATTTTCTGCCGCAAATTTACATCAGTGTGAAATTCAAATTTGCAGGTAGCTTTAACCTCTTGGGTATGACCCTTTACTATTTATGTAAAGTCTAATGTAAAACGCCCTCATGATGATCAAATTTGAAAACATCAGTCAAATGATGTGAAACCTCGTAGTCAAATGTTCAACATAAAGGTCAAATGTAATTCATCAAGGTCAAATGTTCAAGGTCAAATGTAAACTATCAAAGTCAAATGTTAATCATTAAGGTCAAATGTAACTCATCAAAATCAAATGTAAATCATCAAGGTCAAATGTAAATCATTAAGGTAAAATGTAAATCAAAGTCAAGTATAAATCATCAAGGTCAAAAGTAAATCATCAATTTCAAATTCAAATCATCAAGGTCAAATTCTAAATCATCAAGTTCAAATATAAACCATCAAGTCAAATGTAAATCATCAAGGTCAAATATAAATCATTAAGGTCGAATGTAAGTCATCATAAATCATCAAGGTCAAATTTTAAATCATCAAGTTCAAATATAAACCATCAAGTCAAAAGTAAATAGTCAAGGTCAAATGTAAATCATCAGGGTCAAATTAAGTCATCGTAAATCATCAAGGTCAAATTTAAATCATCAACTCAAATGTAAATTATCAAGGGCAATTTTTAGTCAATTTAAATCATCAAGGTCAAATTTAAATCATCAAGGTCAAATTTAAATCATCAAGGTCAATGTGAATCATCAAGTCAAATGAAAATCATCAAGGTCAACTGCAAGTCATCAGAGTCAAATGTAATATACAATGTATAAACTTGTATATAGCATGTAACATGTATAATGTATATAACATACATGTATGAGCATTCTCCCTTTATTACATGTAAATAATAATGTAATTTTTTTTACCTTGAGTAGGAATTATCAAACACCAGAGTGTAGATGCCTTCTTGTTTAGCCGTGAGTTCCCCCTTGACAGCCTGTTTGTGTGAATCACACTTACACGATGGTACAAGCTCGGTGTCGGCTGCCGAGTTAGAGTCTGTCTTCCTCCTGAATGTTACACTGAACACTACGTCCTGTAACATTAATACAACAGAAATAAGAGATTTAGTTATTGAGGGATATCAATACGCCGGACATCATAATTGATGTTGGATTTATTATTATTGTGAAGTCAGAATTAGATGTCCTGTCAAAGTATTATTTGATGAGCCGTTGATTGTGACTTCATAATATACATGTAAAAGCCCACCAACAAGTGGAATATCAGATATTTAAAAAAAAAAAAAAAAATGGGGGAAGGAGGAGGGGAGGAATCTGCCTGTCTGTCCGTCAGTTGTCTCTGTCAGAACCATTTTCCAATTTTCAAGGAAATCAGGATCCCAGTAAATAAATTAAAGAATATTACCTTAACTTGACGTACATGTAGGTAATGATGAAAGTGACACTAAATATTCATGGTTCATATGTTTATATCATCAAAAAGAGTTTCCTAGTATATTACCTTAGGATATGATGTAAATTCCCAGCACAGGGTGACATTACTTTTGTCGATAGCGATGGGTACGGCAAACGTCTTTCCGGCTTTGATCCAGACTTCATTTGTACTGTTTACCTCCCCTTTATCTAGCTCCTCTGTTGTTATGGTGATACTAGTAGTCAAGCTGTAATGTATGATACAACTTTTGATGTGTAGATAAACATATCATTGATCGATGCATGAGAAACATAATATACATACATGTATGGTGTTCATGCATGTATGTTGTCATCTTATACATGTATACTACAAACACAATTAAGATGTTTGTAAAATTAAGTTTATGTTAACCCAAAGGATAGCCTATAGAAACTTTGAAATTGAAGTGTTTTTGCACTGGGATCTTTCAAAGATTTTTCAGTTAAGAAACTACACTACCCACAATAAGTAAGTATCCAGGTTAAGTATAAACATTAGAAATTTCACGAAAAGCTCATCCCAGTATTTTCTCTTCTGAGCTTTAAAATGCATAAATCAAAATTGTCGATAGATTAATATTGTATGAATCATTCATCTTAATACAAAAATGGAAAAATGTTAATAATTTTGGAATTTTTACTGTCAAAAATTGACATTTCTATGGGAAAATTGCAAAAATTTGCAAAACAGAAATTTAACCAGGAAATTTACTTGCATTGATAGCATTATGGTTGATCTTCAGATTTTAAAAACAATGGAACAAAAATCTTTCATTTTTTGAAAACAAGAGAATGAGTATTAGGTGGGTACTTATTATTAAGCGAGGGTATAGTGTAGATTGATATTACATACATTTGTACAGACATGTACATTTGTCATTACAAAATTACAGTGATCACAAATCAACCTACATCTGTATCTGTTATCATTTTATATTCTAACAAAAATGCACCATATGAGTATTTGTTCTATGACATATGAGATTATTGTACATAGCGTTAGTCTAGCTTACTTCGGGTCAGCAGGAGGTAGGGAATCCTGGGAAATCGTCAGTGAGCGGGCTATCTCCTCGTCACTCAGTACATGGAATGTGTCATCTTTACTGGAAGTCCTGTTGTAATATAAATACAATATAATACAATATACAATAAATCATGAGGTAGAGAATCCTGGGATATCGTCAGTGAGGGGGCTATCTCCTCATCACATAATACATGGAATATGTCATCTTTAATGGAAGTCCTGTTATGATATAAATACAATATAATACGATATACAATAAATCAGGAGGTAGAGTATAATACGATATACAATAAATCAGGAGGTAGAGAATCCTGGGATATCGTAAGTGAGCGGGCTATCTCATGGAATGTGTCATCTTTACTAGAAGTCCTGTAATAAATACGATCATTCAGCATTTCTTCCTGAAGTTGTTTGTTTATTTTTGTTGTCTGATATGGTTTCTTTCTTTGTGCTTTCTTTAAGTGTGTGCTTGATGTAGTCCAAACGATGTGGTTTTCATGGAGACCTTTTTCACTCCCTTTTCTTTTTTTGTTTTTATTCTCTATTCCAAGTCTTGCCATGATTTCCATTAAAAGCAGAATTTTTTTTCTTTTGCCACGAACTAGTTCGAACCAATCAGGGAATGAAAATCGCATCATGTGCACGCCGTCTAAATTTCTATAGACTGTCAGCAATTCTGCCATTGTCGTATAAATTAATTCGCAAGTAAAAGGAGTCGTGAAACGCCAATTTTCTGCAACAAAAAAACGAAGGATTTGGTTCTCATCAAAATAAAACAGTTATTAAGTTAGTTACTGACCGTCCAAAGAGATTGTCGGGTTGATCATGCCCATAGAAGACTTGGCTTCACCTCGCCTTCTATGAACTTGATCAACTGGACAAATCTCTGTAGAAGGTCAGTAACTAACCTAATAACTAATAACATACATGTATGAAACAAATTTCTTTGTTTTGTACCTTGAGGAGAAATTCACTTGCATGTACATCTTAAATTTCAAATATCAAACTAACAATACCTTTGAGCTTTTCCCTCCTTCACTTCATCTGTTTCATTAGGATCAACCAATGTAATGTTGATATCAGCAGCCACCTGACCTGGTATCATTGCTGCATTAGAGGGGTTGTCTGAAAGCCTGTCTGACTCATCTAAACTTGGCCCTCCTGAAAATATTAAACATAATGATGAATTTAAACTACAATACTGTGCTGTGCTAATCAATCTCCCTTTCCCCGTATACAAATGTATGACTGAAGCATTGCATTTATAATGTTTATACTGTGTTTGTGCGATACAGTGTGCATTTGTTGGTTTTTTTTTTTGCTTCAGAATACTTTTCAAAGAGGGACCCCAACATAAAACCATTGGCAATCATTTTATTTCTATGGCTTGATCATTAGATAAAATCAACAGTCAATTTTGTTTATAAATTTAGTATAGTATTACCTGATATGGTAGAGCTGCTGCTGGTGTCAAGGTTATTGAATGACCTTGAACTTTTGTTCAGTGTGTGAGGTAGGTCAACGCTTTGTTCAAGGTCATCGTCACTGTTTGACAGCACAGAGGAGTTGACATCGGAAAGTCGACTGTGTCGGGAATAACACACATTACATACTCGGGACTTCTTACTGTAAAATAATATCCCGTCTCTTTGATATACAGAGTTACATCTCAGTTGGGACGATACCTGACATAAAACGTACTGTGACGTAATGAAATTTCTATGAATAGTCGTATTTGAAGCATGTTTTCCCTGAATTTTATGCTTATTTCTATTGAATTTTATGATGTCACAATTAATTTAAATACGTCAGATACCAGCCCAAATTGGAAGGGAACGAAAAGACCTAATAAGATCTGTAGATTGTAATTTAGGGAAATTCTTGATGTTTAATGCACATTCAAATCAGAAAGAAGGTAATGTTGATACTTTTTCATGTGATTGTGCCAGGGACATATGAAGAAGATAAATTCGAAAATTTAAAGATCAAATTACAAAACGGAATGAAATTAATTTTTCAAAAAATAAAAAAGCATTCAATCAGCATAGTATTACGTACAGATGACCTGTACATATTTACCTTAAAATTGTGTATAATTTATGACATTCATTATGAATGCAGATAAATTACATGTAGTATTAAGACAACTTTGTCATATGTTTTATAAAGATTCACCTTCTTATAAATTTTATCTCAAATGTTAATGCGGCAATGGAACCAAAATAATTACTAAAGAGGATCACTTCAAAATTGTTACATGCAGTAGGGTATGAACTTAAGGCTCGCCCAAGACAAGTATTTTTTTCCTGAGGTCGATCAAATTCTACCCTCTACTCGCCAACATGGAAAATCAATTATCTTAAAGACGATATACTGTAGCAAATTAATTCATCTAGATCTATTGACGCTTGCAATCTTTGACTTTGTATTTGTATGACTTATTCAAACTTTTCCTTGATACAGAATTTAGATTTCGTACATTTCCAATTTCACGAAAATGTCTCACCGCCCCTACTTGGGTAATTTTTTTAAAGGATATAATAATTATCCTCAAAAAGAAATGTTTCTCCCAAAAGAGATGAATCATTCAAGGAATATGGAAAAGAAATAGCAAAGGCTTTCCGGGCTGAGAGGCAGAAAAGAAGAGAGTGGCTTGTGAAGTAATAGACAATTTTCACATTACCAAAGTTGACATGCATTTGATACATCCCAAGACCAGACATCACAAGATTTGATGTAACTTTGAAATATGAAGTCGTATCTGATTTATGATGTCACAGTTAGAAATAACGTCAAAAGTAGTGATGTAGGGTTGGTGTGTCTAAAATGCAAGTTTAGAGGTAAATGTGAAGAAGGTTTATTGAGTATTAATGCCCTGACTGGGGATCTAACTGTGGTTGTTGGATTTGAATTCCAGAGCATAACCGAGTGAGCTAAAGGGTCGACCCGATAGCTCAGTAAAACACTCTTAACTATCAAAGGATTATAATCCACAACTCTTGTCAATACTGAAAAGGGTATGGTCTGCAAGATTGCCAAGAGTTTTTGGCATCAGATATTTTTTTAATTTCGCTTTGGGTTTCTGTGTGGGCTCGTAGAAAGTTGTGTGGGCCCATAAAATTGAAATTTTACAAGCCCACATGGCAAGTTAAATCTTCAGTAGAGTTCATACCCTGCTGCAACCCATTTTATATTTATTTATTAGTAAATTGAACTGACCTGCTGTGAGCTAGCTCTATAAAGTTGTTGCTACAATTATTACAGAACACCTTACCACACAGTCGACAGTGATGCTGGAAGACAACATGAGGCAAAACAATGAGCCATAAGTTCATGAAAAAGAGAATACATGACATTGTGATGTATACAAATATTATATTATACAATTATGGACTTTTAACTCAGTGTATATGATGTGATATTGACTTATCATATCACATCATATACACTGAGTTAAAAGTCCATAACTGTTTTATTCTAGAATTCCATATTTGATTCACAATAAATAACGTCGCCATTTGCAGAAATTAGTGGGGATAATCCTGGTCTATTTTTAGACTGTGGTATATGGTGATTTATTCAGGAGTGTCAACAACATTATCAGCCAATCAGAGCATTGCTATTTATAGTTTATAGAATAAACATATACAAATGTATATGAGATAATTGCAAACTAGTGAGCTAATTTTACTCAAGTTTGAGGAGTTTATATCTACTTATAAATAAGTAAGCAAATGGTACTTTTTCATCTTGTATATCTTTTCTGGAAAATGCAAGACTTTGATAATTCAATTTTGTATATACATGTACATGTACATGTACATGTAATAGTATTACTTGACTGTGTAAAATTGGTTACAAAACTGATGTTTGAATACTAGGTATATGATGCTGAATATCAGATACCTTTAAGTTAGCAAATGAAACAAGAGCCTAGTATAAAACCAAAGAAAAAAAAACGAATTGTACATATTCGAGTTAATCACCAAGGTCTGTAGTATGAACTATACTCACCTTTCTTACGGTAAAACTGAAGGGTGTTTTACATCCCATACAGTTGAGTACATTCTTATCGTCCAGCCATTTCTCTGAAGCCTGTACTTTTTGTTGATAGGCCAGTTCGTCGGTTTTCTGCCATAGAGAATCCTTCTCTCTGTAAAAATGAAACGATTCTGATATCAGAGGCAACTCTAGCTAAATCTAAATTACAGAAAGAGGATTGAACCCCTCTTATGTTTTATCCAATCAGATATCTTGATTTAAACCAATCATATTACTTGATTCATTTATGTTTGACCAATCAAAGCCTTTGCTTCATTGACCAATCACAGCTAACTGCCTAGTATAAATTGAAGCGCACGCTGTTCTTATCATCACACTGTCACACTGTCAACCCGACAAGACAAGTAAAGAAGCAATAAGGAAGAAAGGTATAGACGTGGCTGAACAAGCCTTTCCTGTACTTTTAAGCATCTTTGACTTATGTTGTTAAGGCTTAGAATAGGGATCAGACATTACCCAGTCAGACTTCGACCTTGTACCCCTTCCTTAGCTCAGTACTCACTTGTGAGCTAAAGTGAGCTTGATTAAACCCGCCTCATTAATTTCATTGATTAACTTTTTATGCCCCAATCATTTGTTTAAATCAGTTTTAAGAGCCTCTTTATTTCGTGTTCTAGCCTAGCAAGGTATCTGGGGGATCCACTTGTTATTTACCGCTCTATATTGATTCCTTCTTTTGATCTTAGTTTAAAATACTAATAATCATTTTTATCAATCATTGGGTTGCACGCCACATTATTTTTGGTGGCAGCGGTGAGCCTTATCTAGAACACATCATTTTTTAGTGCTCAGCGGTGAGCCATACAAATAACACACATTTTAAATACTTGTAGCTCACTACACAACATACGAAATGGATCTTGATCAGATCAATGCCTCAATTAGAGAACTTGAAGCTAAGATCCGAGCATCAGAACAAGAGTATTCATTAAGCATAAATTCTCCACCACTTTGTGAATCTACCCCATTAGATGTTAAACCTAAACATGGTAGATCATTAACACGTGATTCTGGGTTTGTAACATTACACCCAGATAATGAGCCAAAAGGAGCTCGAATGAGCCAGAAACGAGCTGACATGAGCAATGAGCGAGTTTACATGACAGATAAAGAAGTCGACATGAGCCAACAGCGAGCTGCTGTGAGCTCAGATCAAGGTCGTTTAAAACGAAAGTCAGTGCATTTCAAAAACGACAACAATTATGGGTTCGATGATAATAAGTATGATCTGAGCCAATACCTTCCACATAATGAGCCAAGGCCTGTACCTGCTCGGAACATAACTACACGACACAATAGGGGTTTAAGCCAAAGTGAGCCACCTGCTGCTCGGACAATACAAAAAGTTAAACCTGCTACATATGACGGAACAACTTCTTGGCTAGATTATAAATCTCACTTTGATGCGTGTGCTAAATTAGGAAAATGGAGCGAAGAAGAAAAAGGATTGTACTTATCTGTATCTCTCCGAGGACTAGCACAGGGCATTCTTGGGAATCTGACCACAGATGATCAGTTGAAATACAAAGAGCTTGTCAGTGCCCTAAATGACAGATTCTCACCTCCTGACCAAATGGAGCTATACAGAATTCAGCTCAGGGAGAGACATCAAAAAGCATCAGAATCACTACCTGAACTTGGTCAGCATATAAGACGACTTACAAACCAAGCCTACCCAACAGTTCCTGCCGACGTTCGAGAAACTTTGGCAAAGGATCAATTTATTGATGCTCTGGTAAATTCTGATATCCGGATTCGCATAAAACAGGCAAGGCCTCAAAATTTGAATGATGCGATCCGACATGCTGTCGAACTAGAGGCATATTTTAAAGCAGAAGGTAAACTGTTAGAATCAAAAGGTCACATACAGGAAATAGATTCTGATAGTAATGCTCAAGCCTGCTCAGTACATGAAACAGATAAACTGAAATCGAGCTTAGATGAAATTAAGAAAGCTCTTGAGCTGATGTCGGCTAAGATAAATGATCTTGAGACAAAAAGAGCTGAAAGAAAAGATGACACATTCTTACGTAGAAATTGGAAGAAGAATTTGTCCTGCAACTATTGTCATAAAAAAGGTCATTTTAAACATGAATGCAGGAAGCTCAAAGCTCAAGAACAGCGCAAAACTAAAACTGAAAACAAAACTGTTAAAGATGGCAGCTATAGTCATTTACATACCGATGCAAATTGCGGAATAGGTGGATATCTGGGTAGCTCAGGTATCTTCGTGGAATTGAATATTGATGGAGCAAACGCTCATTTTCTAATCGACACAGGAGCTTCTCTCTCGATAATTTCTAAGGACACTTTTGATAAGATTAAAAATAAACCGCAAATTGATTCTGTTAACAAGAAAATACTTGCTGCCAACGGTGAGCCACTCAAAGTGTATGGACGAACTAGATTAGATATGAAGATAGGCAAGAAGTCGTACACTACTACAGTAACAATTGCTGATCTGAATTCAGACGGAGTGTTAGGATTGGATTTCCTGTTAGATAATTCATGCATTCTTGATATTCAGCAACAGAAAATTACAATTCAGAATGAGTCCATACCTCTCGTTAAAAGTGGTCATTTTGGGTGCTTCAGAGTAGCGGTCTCCGAGACATTGAACATACCGCCAAAATCAGAGCTCATAGCTAAATGTAATGTGTGTCTCAATGACGGATTGACACTTCCTCCCGGTGATAGCTTGATTGAGCCAGATGAGAATTTTCTTGCCTCAGAT
The DNA here is from genome assembly GCA_033119305.1 of Pinctada imbricata. NCBI lineage: Eukaryota > Metazoa > Mollusca > Bivalvia > Pterioida > Pteriidae > Pinctada > Pinctada imbricata. The sequence goes on from VSWD01000003.1 coordinate 63,484,441, forward strand.
CGAGGACTGATTGGCAAATTATTAGTGAGCAACAATAAACGAGTTCCCATACGTATCATGAATGTCTCGGATGATGTCAAAGTTATAAGAGCCGGAACTGTTGTTGCGAACCTTTCACCTGCTGAAGTTGTGTCAACCGAATCAGACACTAACTCCTTCAGGCGACCGGATGATCAAAACTTACCATCCTACTTAGAAGAGCTGCTCAGTCGTTCTTCTGCTCATCTTACGACACAGCAGAAATCGGAAGCAAGAGCATTCCTTTTGAAGCACTCCGCACTCTTCGCTCTAAGTGAAAAGGATTTTGGGCGAACAAAACTTGTAAAACATAGAATCAATACTGGAAATCGTGGTCCAATTAAAGAACGATTGAGGCGGACACCAGTTCACTTACGCCAGACCCTTGACCAACACATTGATGATATGCTCCAAAGGGATGTGATCGAGCCTTCCTCAAGTCCATGGGCATCAGGAATCGTTATGGCAAGGAAGAAGGATGGCTCAACTCGATTTTGCGTGGATTATCGAAAGTTAAATGACATAACGGTGAAAGATGCCTATCCTCTTCCACGTATCGACGAAACTCTAGATCATCTTGCAGGAGCATGCTGGTTCTCAACATTAGATATGTCATCGGGATACTGGCAAGTTGAAGTTGACGAGAATGATCGCGAAAAGACTGCATTTACCACTAAACGAAGCTTATATCAATTTAAGGTTATGCCTTTCGGGCTTTGTAATGCCCCAGCGACTTTTGAGAGGCTGATGGAAATGGTTCTCTGTGGCTTACAGTGGACTGTTTGCCTTGTATACCTTGATGACATTGTCGTAATTGGAAAGTCATTTCATCAAATGCTTAAGAACCTTGAATGTATATTCAATCGCCTATCATCAGCGGGCCTAAAGTTAAAAGCAAGAAAATGCTCACTTTTTGCTAAGAAAGTGGAATACCTTGGACATATTATATCAGAAAAGGGAGTCTCCACTGATCCAAGGAAAATTGCTACTGTACAGAATTGGGAAGAGCCTAAATCAGTAAAAGAGCTGCGCTCTTTTCTAGGGTTATGCCGTTACTACAGACGATTCATTAAAGGGTTCGCAACGATAGCAAAACCTTTACACAAGTTAACGAGTTCTGACACTATGTATGTATGGACAAAGGAATGCCAAGAAGCATTCAATTCACTCAAGTTCAAGCTTACTAACTCACCAATACTGGCATATCCAGATTTCCGTGAGCCTTTCATTCTTGAAACGGACGCATCCGAATTTGGCATCGGAGCAGTTTTATCTCAAAAGATAAATAGGGAAGAAAAGGTAATTGCCTATGCCAGTCGTGTCCTGTCCAAATCTGAGAAACGATATTGCGTGACACGCAAAGAACTCCTTGCGGTTGTAACATATGTAAAACACTTTCGTCACTACCTTTATGGAAGGGAGTTTACCGTTAGGACAGATCATAGCTCTCTCAAATGGTTATTAAACTTCAAAAATCCTGAGGGACAGATGGCTCGTTGGCTTGAGACTCTTGCAATGTTCAATATGACCATCGAGCACAGACCTGGTACTCAGCACAAGAATGCAGATTCACTGAGCCGCAAACCATGTAATCAGTGTAAGTTTGATCCTACCTGGGAAGATAAGAATATGAGTCAGTCACACCAAGTCATCTCTCTGGAGGAAGATTTTGGAAACGAAAAGACATTGTCTGAACTCCAGAAGGAGGATACAGAGATCTCTAAAGTAAGGGAATGGCTTGAGACCAAGCAAAAGCCCGACTCAACAGAACTCTCATTAGGAGGGGTTATGATGAAATCATTGTGGTCTCGGCGAGCACTTTTAGTAATCTATGATGATATGCTCTATAGACGCTGGACTGACAATAAAGGATCAACACTCCAGGCAATCGTACCCTTCAAGGAAAGGCTACACATTTTGCAATTCAGCCATGATCACAAAACATCAGGCCACTTGGGAGTGACAAAGACTCTGAGTAAAATCAGACAGTCTTATTACTGGCCTGGTCTGCAACGCGATGTTCGACATTACATTGCTGGTTGCGAAGTATGTGCTAAATCAAAGGGACCCACAAAGACAAAACGAGCTCCTATGCAACTTGTTGGTGCTGGGTTCCCCATGGAACGTATTGCGATGGACATTGTTGGGGAACTTCCGCTCACCGAGAGGGGTAACAGATACATTTTAGTTGTGTCTGATTACTTTACCAAGTGGGTGGAAGCCTTTGATATGCCAAACATGGAGGCAAAAACAGTAGCTGATATCGTTGCCCGAGAAATAGTCGCTAGATTCGGAGTTCCAAACATCATTCATTCAGACCAGGGTAAACAGTTCGAAGGAAAAGTATTTACTGAGATGTGTAAGATTTTGAGCATTAAGAAGACTAGGACAACACCTTACCATCCACAATCTGATGGTATGGTTGAGCGGTTCAATAAAACTATGATGTCCATGCTCAAAACACTCGTTGACGACAATCAACGAAATTGGGATATTTTGCTGCCATATGTAATAATGGCATACAGATCTGTTGAACATGAGTCAACAGGATGCAGTCATAACTATCTTATGTTAGGAAGAGAGGTAGCTACTCCTCTTGATATTGCATATGAGATGCCAACATCTCTCAAGAAGACTCCTTCGAATCAATGGGCTTGGGAATTAAAAGAAAGACTTGAAACAGCCCACAACCTTGTCAGACAGCATACATCACAAGCTATGCTACGACAAAAATCAATACATGACCAAAAATTGTCCTACCAAACATTTGCCCCTAATGACGAAGTATATGTTTACTTCCCTAGATATTTGGTTGGTCAATCTCCGAAACTCACAAAGTATTGGAGAGGGCCATTTGAGGTCATAGAAAAAAATGTCTGATGTTACGTACAAGGTAAACTGTGGTCATAAAAGCAAACCACAAGTAATACACGCAGATAGAATGCGTCAGAAGATGAAACGAGATCTCTCAAATGAGCCCTCTGTACCCGTTGTCCCAATACCCCATGACGATAACGACAAACTGACTGAGGAGAAGACTCCTCCATCTGGGAAATGTCTGATTCCTCATCAAAGAGTTAGAAAACCTCCGAAATGGTTATCTGATTTTTATGTGTAATTCAATAGATATTTACTTACAGTATCTGTATGTCTAACTCCTTGTCTTCATATTTTTCAGACAATGCCACTTATAAAGACAACTCCTCGCAAAGAAATGAAATGTCCCATGTGCCCCTACAAGGCTTTTGATCTCGAGCGAATGAAGGAACATATTGCTGCATGTGGAATGAAAAATCTTGAGAAACTGTACAGCTGTTCAGAGGTTAACTGCACATATAACACAAATAAGTTGTCTAACCTGACTCGACATAAGAAGAAACACATGAAGAGTCAATCTAAAACTCAGCAGTCTAATGGAGAATGGCAAAGAACTGATCCAGGCAATCTCAGTGATATTGTTGGTGGTGCGTCAGAAAGTGAAAGTGATGTTTGTGAAATTCAGAACACCTCAAATTCCTTTGAAAGTGGAAGAATTGTGAGAAGACCAACTCGTCCAGCTCCAGTCTTTGCACCACCAAGACCAACTCTTAATATTCCTATGCCTCCAGACTACTCAGATGAGCCAGCAGTATGTGCTTCGCCTTCATTGGCAGGTACGAGTGAGAATCCTCCTAGGAACAATCCTGCTTCGACACCTATTGTGTTTCCTCTTGGACAATCCCGTCCAGTGTTTCCAGTACAAATGTGGCTTGTGAGAAAGTTGATGCATCTGTACAGACAAGCTGTCCGAAGAAGAGACGTACTACCTGGACAATAACTCGTTGGAGTGAGGATGATAATGATATTGAGCAAGTGGAGCTCATTGAAGAAGACCTTGAGGAATAACCTAATTGTATTTGTGAAACATATGACTAGACATTTGCTTGATTTAATAATTGTTTTCTGACAGTCAGTCAGTCAGATACCTCTGACAATGGTTTTTGCTCACATTTTTCCAGTTTGTTATACATAACCCTTGTTTACACGAATTTATTGATGTATACTGTCTTGTTTTACTTTTTATTTCGTTATAGAATGCGAGGACGCATTATTATTTGAGGCGTGGGTAATGAAACGATTGTGATATCAGAGGCAACTCTAGCTAAATCTAAATTACAGAAAGAGGATTGAACCCCTCTTATGTTTTATCCAATCAGATATCTTGATTTAAACCAATCATATTACTTGATTCATTTATGTTTGACCAATCAAAGCCTTTGCTTCATTGACCAATCACAGCTAACTGCCTAGTATAAATTGAAGCGCACGCTGTTCTTATCATCACACTGTCACACTGTCAACCCGACAAGACAAGTTAAGAAGCAATAAGGAAGAAAGGTATAGACGTGGCTGAACAAGCCTTTCCTGTACTTTTAAGCATCTTTGACTTATGTTGTTAAGGCTTAGAATAGGGATCAGGCATTACCCAGTCGGACTTCGACCTTGTACCCCTTCCTTAGCTCAGTACTCACTTGTGAGCTAAAGTGAGCTTGATTAAACCCGCCTCATTAATTTCATTGATTAACTTTTTATGCCCCAATCATTTGTTTAAATCAGTTTTAAGAGCCTCTTTATTTCGTGTTCTAGCCCAGCAAGGTATCTGGGGGATCCACTTGTTATTTACCGCTCTATATTGATTCCTTCTTTTGATCTTAGTTTAAAATACTAATAATCATTTTTATCAATCATTGGGTTGCACGCCACAAAAATATTCATTTAAGGTACATGTACAAATTGGATGTTAAACAATCATGAAAAAAAACTTCAGTTCAGATATTAGAATGAACAAGATGGATGTAATCTGTGATTGTATACAGGTCCCTGTAAAGTGCGAAACGAAACAAAAACGAAACGAAACGAAACAAAACAAAACAAATCGAAACGAAACAAATCGAAACGAAATGAAACAGATCAAAACGAAACAGATCGAAACGAAACGAAACAGATCGAAACGAAACGAAACAAAACAAACGAAACAGATCGAAACGAAACAAAACATAAATCTTAAAGAACTTCAGAAAAAAATATGTAAATGCAGAGAACTAGCATGAATGTCAATATCTGCATATATTATTGCCTTCAGCCAATAGTTCTTGTGGCTGGAGGTTTTTTTAAAGGGTAAAAGTTGACGATTAAACATGATATATACGGTATATATAACACAATTGCATTTTAAATGATTAAAGTAGAGTGAACGGGATGAATAACCTCGTCATAGCCGGAAAAAATTTTATTTAGCAGGAAGGAGTCTGGTACAGAGGAAACGGAACTGTTCCGTTATGTGTATTTAAAAACTTTTTCAGAAAAATGAGATCAAGTACGGGAGGGGGGGGGGGCACGTTTCGTTTGAAAAAGGATATGATTAAGATTTTTTCCTGAAATGTGCCCCCCCCCCCCCCCCCCAGTTTTATGATCTCATTACGGTGTCATAATGTGGTTATCTATCCCCTCCCCTTTATTCCTCTTAAATGCATGAATGTCATTTGACATTTAGTTTTTTAATTGTCAGCTTTGACTCTTTCAAGAAACCCTCTTGGCACTAGTTACAAATGTAGAACTCTTGGATTAAGGCAATATAATTTTTCCTCTTATCCTCATATTATTTAAGTTTCATGTTTTGTTTCATTTCATTTGGATCTGTTTCGTTTCGTTTCGATCTGTTTCGTTTCGTTTCATTTTGATCTGTTTCGTTTCCTTTTGATTTGTTTTGTTTCGTTTCGTTTCGTTTCGCACTTTACAGGGACCCATTGTATACTAATCTTAAATCAAACCATACAATCATGTAAATATTGCAATTAAATTCTAAGAAATAAGTGTAATTGAATAGGTCACACCTCAGTATTTATAATGTATCAAGATTAGAGCTACATGTAGTCATGAATATTCTTAGTTTAGCTTATTCTTTTTTAATGAGTTTTTTCTTGAGCCACACATTATCATAATATTTGAGTTTTGATATAATATATCTATCTATATATTCAGTACTTTAAAATCTTTATTTCATATCTTTCTCTCTTCATGGGTTTGATGAAGTTTTTCTTTCATGATGGTAGTTATACATGTACATGTGTTAAACGTCTTCAAATGAGTTTTTCTTCTGCATGAGTTTAATGACTTCTTAAGTTGTACATTATCAATTGCCCGGTATAAAACCTAGTGACCTGGTATCATCCCGTACCAGGTCACCAGATGACTAGGTAACGAATTTACCCCAACGATGACCTATTTTGATAATTTTCATGTAGTGTTTGGACAATAATGTCTGTTAACGCTACGATGTCAACATGAAAGATAACATTGTGACGTCACAAGGGGTCTGGTATAAAAGGGAAGGCACCCGGTATAAGATACATACCACGTCTTCATGTGACCATTATTAGCCAATCGCTATCTGGGATTTCCAGACAAACTTGTCAGAGGTGGGGTAAAATGAGTTTTTCTTCTGCATGAGTTTAATGACTTCTTGAGTTGCACATTATCAATCATAATGATTGTGAGTTTTCCTTACTTGATGAGATTTTCTGGAGTTGTAAAACGGTCAGTCTTGCTGTGAGTTTTACATGCCAGATGAGTCGGTTGTACATAATTATTCTGTCATCCAGTTTTACTTACTTGATGAGATTGTTCATTTTTTTCTTGGGTTAGACATCTTACTCGTCTTTCTGCATGTGGGTTTAATTCATATGATTAGTTTGATGAGTTTTTTCATGAGTTGTACATTATTATTCTGCCTGTGAGTTTGACTTACTTGATGAATTTAAGAGTTTTTTTTCTTGAGTTGCACACTATAAGCCACTCACTGAGTTTGATGGGTTTTTTTTTCTTGAGTTGGTCTTAATCATTTGGACTTTTGATTTACTTACATGATGAGTTTTTTCTTGAGTTTACATTATTATTCTTTAACTGTTGTATATTATCAACTACATGTACTTGCTTTGTTTTACTTACTTGATGAAATTGATGAATTTTTCCTTGAGTTGTACATTATCATTCTGTCACCGAGTTTACTAATTTGATGAGTTTTTTTCTTGAGTTGTTCTTCATCATTTGATCATTGAATTTACTTACATGTACTTGATGAGTTTTTTCTTGAGGTGGACATTGTCAACACTCAATGACTTAACTTTCTTTGATGAGTTTAATGAGTTTTTTCTTGAGTTGTACATTATCATTCTGTCACTGAGTTAACTTTCTTGATGAGTTTGATGAGTTTTTTCTTGAGTTGTACATTATCATTCTGTCAATGAGTTAACCTACTTGATGAGTTTGATGAGTTTTTAGCTCACCTGAGCCATAGGCTCAAGTGAGCTATTGTCATAGTGTTGCGTCTGTCGTCCGTCGTCGTCGTAAACTTTTCACATTTTCAACTTCTTCTCCAGAACGGCTGAAGGGATTTTGATGAAACTTAGTAGGTATGAAGTACTCATGGTCCCCTACAAGTGTTGTTGTTTTTCGTCCGGATCTGTCAACAGGTGGCGCCACCACAGCCAAAAGTAGGTCACGGGGGGAACCCTCCTTTGATAAACTTCTTCTTCAGAACCAAAGCATGTATCAACAAACCGAAAGCATCAGGATGATCTAGAGAGATGTCTTAAGAAGTGTTGTTATTTTTGGTTCCACTTCGAAGTCAAATTTTTGACGCGTTTTTGACGTCTTTTCGGACTTAGTCAGAAATGCACATTTTTGCACTATTTCTTTAAATAACTCAATAAGTGTATGATTTTACACACTCATTTACTACATATTTATCATATTTAACTTACTCAATGCTTTGATATGTATTTTATGCTTAAATTTTATTTTTTTGATTTTTTATGAATTTTTTTCTTATGTAAAAAGGAAGGGGGGGGGGGTGATTTTCATACATTTTCTGCTTCTTTTCTATAACCACTCTTCAGATTGTCATGACCATTTGTAGGTATGAGGTACTCATGCATGGTACCCTACAAGTGAAAGAATTTTGTCAAGATATCCACTTTTGGATTTTTAAGGAATATTTTTTAAGATTGTACATAGGTATAGTGTATGTTTTCCATGCCCAATGTTTCAGGTGCAACTACAGGAAAAAAACCTTCTTTGTATCATTAATCATTTTAGATCGACCTTTCATCCATAGTTACAGCTGATAATTCAACAAGTGACACATGCTTCAATGTCTTATTGATTGACCTTTTATGTGATATGATTCAATTATTTAAATTCTTTATACTTATTTAGAATTTTATTTTTAAAGTCGGGAACAAGATTTCAAAAGCGGCCATGTTTTGCCGAGTACCCGAAGGGGATTCCCCATGTAGAAATGTGATACCTTTAGTAATGCAATACATTTCAGGAGATACAGTGCAAACGGAATAGATTTTTATTTAATGTGCATTATACTTGGAACACTTTCATAATGGTTATCATTCATGAACTTGGAACACTTGCATATACTTGTTATCATGTATAAAGTTTGCTCGAATTTCTTCCGTCTTAGACTCTCTTAGATGAAGTAATTTACGGACTGATTTCTTGAAGAAACGTCTAATGAGTAATCTCTTCCTCTGGATTTTGAGAATGCATAGGACATTTAATATCTGAAATTCTTGAAATAAATAATTCAGTTCAGAGTTCCTGAAATCTTCCTATGAAATGTTGGACCACAGAAAGCTGTTGTTTAAATAGAGAAAATAAATTATTATTTACAACCATAAGCCACTGTGTTCGACATCTTGTATGCATAATATTTCTAAGAGGAACACAGAGGCCTGAGGTTGTGAATAATAAAACATTTTCTCTCATAAAATGACAGGTTCCTGTGATAAGACATTTGGGAATTTTTATCTGTTCAAATAATAGATACATGATGAGTTTTTATCGGACCAAATAACTTTTTGTCGGCAAATCCTATGCAACCGATACATTTTATGAACTCTCTCCGCTAACAACTTTTCCGTGTAACAGACCTTTGATGAGGTAAAACAATTTGTTAACAGTAAATAATGATGTCGTAGGTCTGCTAGTTGGACAAGCTTAACAATTTCATGGGCCTTTTAATTTGTTTCAAACTACGAAACCTAGAGAAACCACTTGAGTTGTTGAACAGCGTATGCTGAAATGCGACGCTCCTTCTCGCCTGTTGAAATATGCATAGGCAAGAAGCGCCGCATTTCAGCATATTCACTGAAAATTATTTGTTCAAGTGGCTTCACTGGGTCATGAGGTTTGATACACCATACACTGCTTTTTGAAAACAAACTGGCCCAATTTCTGCACAACTCACTTGAACTGATAAATATTAGATTAAAACGATTTTAACTGTACGTTTCATGTATTTGAGATGAAATCAATACTATTCAATAGTATTCATAGATTTCAGTATACTTTAATATGAATAAAGGCAAAACCGAAAAATCTTTGTTTTTTATGCCCCTGGAATAAAAGATTCGGGAGCATATAGTTTTTGGCCTGTCCGTCTGTCTGTTTGTTTTCCGAAAAACTTTAACATTGGGCATAACTTTTAAATGGAAGCTGGTGATAGAGGTTTCATATTTCACATGTGTATTCCTTGTGACAATACCTTTCCATTGATACCAAAATTTTTGACCTCGTGACCATAACCTTGACCTTTGACGTACTTCTCAAAAACTTTAACATTGGGCATAACTTTTGAATGGTTAGTGATAGAGGTTTCAATTTTTACATGTGTATTCCTTGTGACAAGATCTTTCCATTGATATCAATATTACACTGACCCTGACCTCTCACATACTTAACAGAAAATGGCCTTTATACTAACAAAGATGCCGCCGGGGGCATTCTCGTTTCACAAACACAGGCTTTATAATTTCTAGCATGCTAGCTATCAATAATGAAAGGTTTTGTGTTCAATTTTAAATAAACTTAATTTATGAAATCATTTCATTGTTTTATTCTTTTTCTGCTGCACATTAATGTTAATGTACAATATCATTTTATTTTTGATGTTGCATAATTGAACTATACTAGCTGGGCATATGACGTTGGACCACTTATCCGTCTTTTCAAATCAGTAAAAAAGTTATTGTTTTGAAATGTGACTATTTTTTCTTTTTTGTACTTTTAAAGGTTGTCTGAAAAAAAAAAAACTTCTCTGCATCCCGCAAAAATCTTTTTAGAAAGGTTGTGGGCTAAAATCCTGGCACTGGCACTATCAGTATTCAATGTCAGTATGTCAATTAGAGCATGCATGGGTATCAGGTGAGCCTTGTGCCCCCTGGGGCTCTTGTTTTCTTGAGTTGTACATTATCATTCTGTCACTGAGTTGACTTACTTGATGAGTTTGATGAGTTTTTTCTTGAGTTGTACATCATCAACAGCTAAGTGAGTTAGCTTACTTGTCAATGATGAGTTTGATGATTTTTTCTTGAGTTGTACAGCATCAACTGTTCAGTGAGTTAACTTACTTGATGAGTTTGATGAGTTTTTTCTTGAGTTGTACATTATCATTCTGTAGTTCTGTTGTTGTCACATCTTTATCCTTCTCTGCCTTCACAAGTTTCTCGTCTTGTTCTTTAATCTTTGACTGAAAGTATAACACAAACGTAGGGTAACCAAAGATTACATCGCTTGCTGTAGCAGATTTTTGTCAGATATCAACATGATCAAAGGACATGGTCTCAAATAAAAGGTCTCATCACAAGAAATCTATACGCGAAATGTCAAAGCCTCATAGTTCAAGAGATGAAGCCAAGGTTAAACTTTTATACAAGAAGGTCTAGGTCACTAGGTCAAAGGACATAGTCTGAAATGAAAGTTCTAATCACAGGGTATCTGCATGTGAAATATCAAAGCCTTACCCCTTATAATTCAAGAGAAATAACCCAGGTTAAAGTTTTTTAAGAGAAGGTCAAAGTCAAAGGTCAAGGTCACAAGGTCAAAGGTCATGGTCTCAAAGGTGAAGGTCATGGTCTCAAATGAAAGGTCTTGTCATAAGGTATCTACATGTGAAATATCAAAGTCCTACCCCTTGTAGTTCAAGAGAAATAAATAGACCATGTTAAAGTTTTTTAAAAGTATGTCAAAATCCAAGGTCAAGGTCCCGAGGTCAAAGGTCAAGGTATCAAATGAAAATGAAAGGTCTTGTCTCCAGGTATCTACATGTGAAATATCAAAGCTATATCCCTTATAGTTCAAGAGATATGACCGAGGTTAAAGTTTTGTCTACAGACGATGACAATGACAATGCTGAGGATATGGCATTAGCTCTCCAGACTTTTTTTGTCCCCTTGAGCTAAAAATCTAGTCTTGATCCAACAAACACAGTTACCTATTAATCTTGGAATTTATTTAAGTTAGACCCTTCCATATTATCTACAGTGCTAACTTTTAATTTTCCTTTTAGAGGACTCAAAACAGACTGTACAACATAGGGCCATCAGAGGACAGCGCTCACCTCGACGGCATCATTGTCCCATGACCAGCATCTGTACCTACATTGCATAAAGTATTTCCAGATGCATAATCCAAATAAGTTTGGTTGATTAAAAAATTCAAAGAAAGCTGGAAATGAAGACTCTAATTTTACCATACCTGGTCAATCAAGCGTGAAATATAGGTCAGATGCAGCCTCCGTACCATGCATTGTTTTAAGCATCCTTAGATGCATCATCCATGCAATAGTGGTTGATGAAGAACCAATAGTAAGGCAGGAATGGACCTGTCCCATTTTACCTAACCTGCTCACTCAAGCATGAAATGTGAGTCAGATGCAGCCTCCATACCATGCATTGTAGTTAGCATCCTCAAATGCATCATCCATGCAAGTTTGGTTGATGTATGAGTTATAGTAAGGCAGGAATAAACCTGTCCCATTTTACCTAACCTGCTCATTCAAGTGTAAAATGTGGGTTAGATGGCCTCCGTACTATGCATTGTAGTAAACATTCTTAAATGCATCATCCATGCAAGTTTGGTTGGTGTAGGACTTATTGTTAGGCAGGAATGGACCTGTCCCATTTTACCTAACTAGCTCACTAAAGTGTAAAATGTGGGTCAAATGCATCCTTCGTACCATGCGTTGCAGAGAGCATCCTCAGATACATCATCCATGCAAGTTTGGTTGATGTAAGACTGATAGTAAGGCTGGAATGGACCTGTCCCATTTTACCCAACCTGCTCATACAAGCATGAAATGTAGGTCAGATGTAGCCTCCGTACCTTGCATTGTTGTAAGCATCCTAAGATGCATTATCCAGGCAAGTTTGGTTGATGTAAGACTGATAGTAAGGCTGGAATGGACCTATCCCATTTTACCTAACCTGCTCACTCAAGCGTGAAATGTAGGTCAGATGCAGCCTCTGTACCATGCATTGTAGTAAGCATCCTCAGATGCATCATCCATGCAAGTTTGGTTGATGTAGGACTTAAAGTAAGGCAGGAATGGACCTGTCCCATTTTACTTAATCTGCTCACTCAAGCATGAAATGTAGGTCATATGCAGCCTCCGTACCATGCATTGTTGTAAGCATCCTCAGATGCATCATCCATGCAAGTTTGGTTGGTGTAGGACTTATAGTAAGGCAGGAATGGACCTGTCCCATTTTACTTAACCTACTCACTCAAGCATAAAATGTAGGTCAGATGCAGCCTCCGTACCATGCATTGTTGTAAGCATCCTCAGATGCATTATCCATGCAAGTTTGGTTGATGTAGGACTTATAGTTTGGCAGGAATGGACCTGTCCCGTTTTGCTTAAAGCAGTTGGCTCCTGACGATTTTGAATTCACTGCGCAACGCGAACTATCGTATACCGGTCGGAATGACGTAAAATGTAAGAAACATGAACAAGAGGCTTACAAAATAAAAAATTATATATGTTTAATCAAATAACAAAAAGAAAAACATAATGATACATAATGAATCATTTTTTGTTGCTGTAAACCCGCTGGCTGCGACAACCTTGTTCAAATAACGTTACGTCACAGTGAGAAGTTTTGACGTCACGCGGCAAAAATAATGTTCGTCCTTCCCGCCAAGTGTAAATGAGCTGTTATGCTGCAGAACTTGGATTGCTTCATGATCTATTTTATTTTACTGTAAGCCCTGTCAATTCAGAAGGTAATTTAAAATTTGATACATATGCTTAAATTAATGAGTATATTTGGATTTTAAGTGTTCAATAAAAACTGGAAAAGATACTCCGAGAGACGCCAAATCATCTAAAACACAACGAATCTGCACTAGAAAAGAACCCGCTAGCGCGGAAAAGATTAACATAAATGCACCATGTATGACTCTCGTATGCAGACTGGTACTTGTACAGAGGAATTCTGTTCAGATTTATATGAAATGAATTTGAAATAATATGATTTCCATCCAATTACGGACTGTCATCTCAATATGTCAGAATCAAAAACAAACGAATTTACGACTACGCAAGTTCGATCTATTTCATATATTTTTGCATGATAAAGTGATTGAAATCGGTATTCAGTTTCCGAAGTGATTTGAGCGGAAAGTAGCCAATATTTAACAAACCTTTTCCCAGTGACGGATTATACGCCCCCACCCAAACCCTAAGATTTGCAAATCATAGGTATAAAACTATAAATATTTATCCATAAAAGATGCATACATGTATATTTAAATATTTACTACCTCTTAGTTCATATAATTGTCAAATACATCAATTTCCATTCAAGTTACAGTCACGAAAATTTGTTCTAAATGGCTGAAATGCAAGAGTTTCGGGGGGTGGGGGGGGTGGGGGGGGGGGGGGCGCCCCGTAGTTCCCTTAACAGGGCTCTGCCCTGGACCTCGGCGGTCCCCAGACCCCTCGCAAATTTTACGCCCCCCCCCCTTCCCCAACTCAAGAGATGGATCCACCAATGTTTCCTTAGTAACATTTTTGGAAGAATTAAAGTAAAGCTCATGAACTTTTTTAAAACACAATGTGAAAAGTAAATAAAAGCGTCAAAAATGAAATATGAGAAAGTGTCCACATCTAATTTTGACATTGAGCCGATGGAAAACGTCATGGGAAATATATAACTGTGTTACATTAGAAAATGCATTGAGTATAAAAGAAAATGCATATTTCATACTATTTATGCTATTAGGGAGTCTACTCAGACCGAGCCAAAAAAATGTTGTCCAGAGCAAGAAGATGATTCCCCTCTAAGAAAATCCGCCTTATACGAGATCGAACAGACTATTCAGAATGAACGTCTGGATGCATGTCCGGCGCTTTATCGTCTCAGCTATAATACCTTGTTCTCGAACGTTCTCTTGTAAGATTGTACGCCGTATTTCAGAAAACGAATATGGAGTCAATAGTATAAAATGACACAAATTTGAAAAATTGATACAGATAAAATCAAACTTCGAAGAAATGAAAAAAGAAAGCACAACAAACTTCGAAGAAATCTTCATTACGCATTCGCGTAACCAATATTTTGAAAAATGAGAGGGAGCTGGGAAACTGTCGAAATTGCAAGTGATAATGATCGTTATTTTTTTCTTTTTTTTGGTTTGTTTTGGTTTGTTTGGTTTGTTTTTTTTTTTTTGGTTCCTTTGTTTTTGTTTTCTGTTTTTTGTTATGAGAGGGGCTCCGCAGGAAGTTGAGAGAGAGGGAGAGATCACATAAAAATATTTATTTTTTTCGTTAATTCGCTCAAATTTTGAATATGATGTGGTAGAAAAAAATATCTTTTGTTGAAGCGTCTCAAGTTCACCTCATTTACACTCTTATCGTGTCTTTTTATCGTCTATACAAGACATCAACAAATCCTCCATCTTCATATAAAATTCATATAAAATAACGTGTTTTAAAAAAGTAAATGATCAATGTAAATGTCCCTGGTCAAGCATTATTATAGATCCACCTGTCATGTTTTGTTGGTGTCAGTATTTGTCAAGAAAAAAAATCTTTTGTGCAAATGTTCATATCTCGTTCCTTGAATCTATTTAGAGGTACGCAAATATTATTAATTTAATTATTTCCATATAGTGTCTGTATTACGCCTATACAAACGTTATGACGTCATTAACGTGGAGCCCTGTTCAAATATTACGTCGCCAGTTTTGAAATTGAACATCAACAATGCTTTAATTTCGTCAATTGCAAAGTAAACCAGATACCTAAATAGTTATTAATTAAATCATAAGCAATGACTATAGTAATAATCTGTCAATCGATGTATTGACAATAACCGATACACAAACAAAATATAATCCGCTTCGATGATCGGATGCCAATCCGCTGGAGGAGATGGAAGGGGGGGGGGGGAGGTATTTGAAAATCCTG
Organism: Pinctada imbricata; assembly: GCA_033119305.1. Lineage (NCBI taxonomy): Eukaryota > Metazoa > Mollusca > Bivalvia > Pterioida > Pteriidae > Pinctada > Pinctada imbricata. Next base: position 63,499,763 of record VSWD01000003.1, read on the forward strand.
TGCAGGGTACCTTGTAACGCAAATAGCGTGAAAAAGAGCAGGTTTTGCTAAAGTTTTATTGAGTTTCGTATATAGCTTGAATCAATGACAAAATCGGTATATAACATGCATGACCAGCATTGTTGGTACAGATGCTACGCAGCACTTTGTCAACTTTTAAAGTTGGCACTGATCAACAAAAAAAAAGTAAACGGATGCATTATGTCGAATATACTTTCCTGTCAATTGTTAATTATCAGTGTACCTATAATTAATCTTATGATAAGGATTAAAAGATAGAAAAATATGTAGCAAACATGTCAAAATCGAAAAGAATTACTAAAATCTAGGTAGATAAAGGGGCAGTCAGAGGAAATTCTATCTGTATTTCATGTTTTGGGTGGTAAGCCTAGACTATTTTCATTGCAGTCAATATGCCTTATAAGAAGGAACATAAATAATGAATGTCAGAGCAAATTTAATTCTTATTCATCTTTTTATTATTGGAAAAGGCCAAAACTTTGGTAGAAAAACTTGAAGTCAGAGGAAACTCTGTCCATATCTTCTCTTTTTGCGAGGCAACCTTATAATTTCTTTTAAAAAATATAATGTACTAAAGACATCAATCATGGATTAGTTATTACTTTGAAAGTGACATCACTTCTTGTCGCACATATTTTGACAATTATTCACCCTACACAGTATGCTAAAAGCCATATTTTACATTTATGAGATGCTACTTTTAAGGGTCCTTAAGTATGACAAAAATTAAGATTTTCTCCCCTTTTATATTATTTTGTTTTCTTACCACCCCATGCTTTAAAAAAAGTAAAAAAAATAAATTGATAAACAAATTGAGTAATTTTCTGTACAGCTTTAAAATATAGCACCATTCATAGTTATCTGAGTACTGTATTTGACAGTGGATTAAGGTGCCTACTTTGTAAGCTATTTACCTTACAATACTTCTGACAACCAAAACTTAATTTTACATGAGAGCAATGTTCCATTATTACAGTTAAGAAAAATAACAATTTTAAGTTTATGACATCACTCGTAATATGAGAACCCAACGTCCTTAACCTATAGTGTGGACACCGACGCCGACGACGGGGCGATAGCATAAGCCCCACTCTACTTCGTCGAGGTGAGCTAATAAAGCAGTTTTGCCATTTCATTTTTATAATAGACTTTTTCATTGGGTATAGGAAACATGATTCCATAAAGTATAGGAAACATGATTCCCTAAAGAATGTCTTATAAAATCAACAGCCGCAGACATAGTCAATCTTATGACACTTTGTGTGTATTGGCAAAGTGGAACTGAACTTTCAGGATTCAGAATCCAGTGACTATGCCTGACTCTAATAGAACATTAACATAAATCATCCGCAATCAAATATAAAGCAACAACAAGGCAATCACAAGTCATTTGGTTATTTCTTGAAAATTGTATTGAAATCAATATGATGACATCTTAACAAACACTGTGTGATGTAATGTATCTACATACCTTGTTGATCAATGGTAAGAGGAGAAACATACTCGCGACACATGTACACCTTGTTTGTGGAGAACTTAAGATTCACTCGTTTACAAAATTTAATCAAAAGTATCAAAATGGACACCATTTATTTATTACACTATATTATAATCTTTCCTAATTTATTGTTTGGCTTAAGCAGCTACATGTCTAATTCTCATTGGCTTGATTTGAGACGTACCTGAAGCTTGAGTACATTACTTCTCTCTGTATCCAAAGCTTGTTTTATCTGCAAAGTAGGAGTCATGCAAAGCTTAAGCAACAGAAAGAAAAGACACATTAGTACTAGAATGTGTTCTGTATGTGTTCCATGTGTTCTCGGAAAAACAAGATTTTGTGTTGCCTACAGATTCTATTGCTATGCATAAACTTTGCAATAACATAGATTCTATTTTATCATGATGGGAGTTGAACTTCACAGTATTGAGATATTTGATGATTAAATCAGTATAAAAGATGTGCATTTTCAGAAAAAAGCTGCTCTTATACATGTGTCTTTCAAATATACACTACCCATCATAAATAAGTATCCAGGTAGTATAAATATAATTAGAAATTTCGTGAAAAGCTCGACACATTATTTTCCCTTCTGAGCTTTTAAATGCATGAACAATTTCAATACATTATTTGCATCATTTATCTTTACACAAAAATGAAAAATTTTTAAAAATATTTTTAGAATTTTTTCATGTAAAAAATTCACATTGGGGAAAAATTGCAAAAAATAATAAAACGAAGATTTAGCTGAAAAATTTACTTGAATTGATAGCAAAATGGTTCATCTTTAGATTTTCAAAACAATGGAACAAAAATCTTCACTTTTTTGAAAACAAGAAATGTATTAGGTGGGTACTTATTATTGGTGGATAGTGTAGGTTGTCAAGAGCTAAATAATGTGCTTTTTGTTGATTAGACATTTCAACCATAATTTTAAGCTGCAGGCAACAAAAACCAGAAAAATCAAATGTTTAGGACATGCATGAGAAATGAGCACGCCATTACGATCATTAAAACAAGCCAAAATGATTAACAGTGATAAAAGTGTTAACTGAAAGTTATTTTCTGCTTTATACTGAAAAGCCTGGGATAACAGAAATAACATTAACTAAGAAGGAATACTGAAAGATGGCTATTTTCCGCAATCAGTGTACATGTGAATACATGTACCTTAATCATACCTGTCAACTTTTTCCAGACAAAGGAGGGTCAATAACCCTCTTTGGGAAATGAAAAAGAGGGTCATAGCACGCGAAACAAAATCGGGACCTTTTACTTGTGTCATTATGAATAAAATTTTACCCCCCCCCCCTCCAAAAAAAAAAAAATACAGGTCAATAAAGTTCATTTTACTGTAAGACATGTAAAGCATTTATCTAAATTGTAATACTGCACAATCGTGATATTGTAGCACAAAAAAAATATGTGTAAAATTTCAGGACTTCATTTATCAAGGCCTGAAGGTTCCTAGTTGAATTTGCTAGGCTAGATGATATTTTTCTATTTAGTGATGAAGATTTTGTGTGAAATGAATTCTACATTTCACTGCCTCAATTGTTTTAAACACTATTAAAATATTTATACTTAATAAATCGGAATCGGTGATTCCCGGGTCAGCAACGAAAAATCGGGTGAAAGACATGACCCACGCAGGTGATAAAAAATAATCGGGTCAAAGGGTAAAAAAGCGGGACTGACCCGCCGAAATCGGGTCAGTTGACAGCTATGACCTTAATGTTTATGGTTTGATATAACACATACCTCTTTCAGTTGCTGTTTTAACGAGTAATTTTCTTCTCCATTACTCTTCAGGAGATTGTTGATCTTTTCCATCTACCAAAACAAAATTAACAATTCAGAATAATATTCTTCAAGTCTGATGTCATTGATTATTTCCAAGAAATGAATGGTACACTCAACATGGTACAGAAAGATGATACAATATAAACATGATAAAATGTATCATTCATACAATTTACATTAAACTTTATTAATTGATGCTGATGTTCTGTTTAACTTGAAAGTGTTGAGGGAGGAGGGATGATTATATTATGAGGTGCACAACACAGCTCATAGATCATGGCATTTTTCATTCCTTAATTTCATGGAGTTGCTCTGATCAAAATTGTGTATATTTTGGTATATTTATGCAAAACATTCACAGAAAATGTTTTAATTTCCAAATTAATACAAATGTACTGAATTATCTTTTACCTACTCCATATGCAGTTATTCTTATTTATATGTTAATTACCAATCTACATGTTTTATTCAGTTCTCCAGACAAAGTGACTTAGCTACTGGAAGGCATACAAAAGAACAGCTTTTGACTAAATGTTTGAATTGTAACCATGACAACATACCTCTTCCTGTTTTGATGACATCTCGCTGTCTTTTGATGATGTGACCTCTGACAGCTGAGCTTGTAACTGACCAATCAGAGCCTCTCTTTCTTCTAACTTTTCTTCCAGATCATGTAGTGAACCATCTTGTGACGAAAACGTCTTAAACAACAGAAGAATATGTACTTACAATCCTAATATTATAAATTACATTATTAGTTACATACATGTAGTAAGTTAGTGACCTAATATGGAAAAATACATGGTGTGAAAAGAAAACCCGTATCAGGCAAGAGTCGATGTGGATGTTCCTCTCACATCGTGCATTTTTCCCTATCAGGTCACTAACTTACCATATAACGAATTTATCACGCCTCAGACCTTTGACTGCATGCATCACTCACCCAATACGGAAATGAGATGCTCAATACGTTTTTTTTTTTTTTCAGGGTGTTAAGCGACCAAGATTTATCCAATGAGATTGCAATAATTTTGTCCGCGGTGTGACAAAAAAATTTATTACTCAAGTTTGAATGTCTTATGTTAAAAACCAGTGGCTAAGCATATACCTTGCCCATAAGTTTATAATGCAAGTAAGCATTGAAATCACTCTTGCCATTCAAAATCAATTTCAAAAGCTTATTAATAAATTCTGTCTCATGCAATGGAAATGTTTTTAAGATGAGCATGCCTTGATAAAAGTAGATTTCATTTTCTTGCAACTTTCCACAAATTTATTCAAATACTCAAATCTGCAACCACACAATCACCCACCCTGAGCATGAACTTGTTTAGATTGGATGTTTTCTTAGTTCAATAAACCATGATGTTCCTGAAATTTTATAATTCTATGAACAGTATCAATACTTTTTTTTTTTAAATCAACGCAAAGAAGAACAAGTTCTGATTTTCTAAGTGAGTAACACACTGAAACGTGTGAAAGGAGTGTCCATCTCTGGAAATCCTGACCGACAGACAGACAGACGGAAAGACAGACAACAATCAACTATAATACATAACAAATTGAATGTATGCTTCAATATATCTAAAACTAACCTGTAGAGCTTGTTCATGTCTCATTTGTTCAGAGCTAAGCTGGAAGTTCAGCCCTGAGACCTCCTGTCGTAACGTATCGATCTCCGCTGAGAGCCGTTCCTCGTCAAGCTTCCTCTTCTCCTCAGATTCCTGTAATGACCTGTGGGTCTTCTCAAGGTCATCTTTCAGTTGGCAAACATCTGTTTCCATGGCAACCTTACCCTCATTTCTCAAATTCAGTTCAGATTGAAGATCTGCAATCTTAGTTTCTACAGACTCCTTCCGAGCTACAACGTCGTTCTTTTCATTGCCTAAAACATCTATCTTTTCTTCCAATCTGTTAATGTCATCGTTTAAATTATCAATTTGAGCATTAAGATCTGCCTCTTTTGACACATACTCCTGACTTTCCCTTTCTTTATCTGCACACAACTGGTCCTTTTCCAGCCTTAAAGATTCCAAATTTTTGGTAAGTTGTTTTATTTCAGCATTCATTTTCTCAACTTCACCATCCTGATCACTCAATCTTTGTACTAAATCATCCTCTCTATCCTTTGCTTGTTTCAAGTCCTCTACTTTCACTTTGTTCTCTTCAGTCAGTGCACTGAGCCTACTTTCACTTTCACTGTAAGCTGTATTGAGGTCACTGAGCTCTAGTTCCAGTCTTTCTTTATCACTGTATGTCTGATCAAGCTCCGTCGACGTCTGATTTAGCTGCTCCTTTATACTGACAAGATCATTTAAAGCATCCTCTAGATTCACTTTCAAATCTTCCCGCTCTTTTTCTAATCTGTCCAATACAACCTTTTGTTCACTTCTCTTATCTGAGAAATCTTGTGCTTGACACTGAATTTTCTTGTCCATATCAAATATTGTTGTCTGAAGTTCTGTTACTTTGTCATTTACCTTTTTCTTCTCCTTCAGTATTTCTTCCTTTTCGTTTACTGCCATTCGAATTTCCTCCCTCACTTTCTCAACAACATCATCTTTCTCTGTCATTTGTTCACACAGCTGCTCCTTTTCACTCCTTAATAAATCCAACTGTTTTATCGTCTCACATTTTTCTTGTTCGAGCCTTTCTACTTTGACTTCTAACTCCTTCACACAAACCTCTGCCTCATGAATTTTTTCATCTTTAGTCCTAATTTTCTCGATTTGATTATGCAGTTCTGCCTCTAGAGTTTTCTTCTCTTTTGAAGAAGACTCAAAAGAGTAAGATGCTTGTTGTAATTGTTCAGCTGTGCATGCACCCTGTTCACGTAATACAGATATTTCCGTCATTTTATTTTGGTTTTCTTCCGTTAACCTTTTAATCTCACAGTTCCTCTCTTCATTCTCAGTTTTCAACATCACAATTAGTTCTTCAGCAGCTGATAGTTTTGTTTGCGATTCCTCTATCGAAACTTCCATTTCTGAAATTGTTTTTTCCAGCTTTTTGCAATTTGATACCAAGCTATTCTTTGCATTTTCAGTTTCTTTTTTCTTTTCATCTAGCATGTTATATCTAGCTTCAAGTTCGTCTAACTTCATCTGTTTTTCTTCTCCTGAAGTTTTCTCTGTCTGAATTTCTGCACACATTTTCTCCTGCCTCCCACACATCTTTTTCATCTCATCAGTGCTATTTTTTAACTTATCTTTTAAAGTCAGATTCTCACTATCCTTTTGTTCAAGTTTTTCCCTCAAATCTAGCACCTCTTTTCTCTCTCCTTTACAGAGTTTTCTTTCTCTTCTAACAATTGATCCATTTCACTAGCTTTTACTTCAGTTTCCCTACACTTGGCATCTAGCAGTTTTTGAAGTTCCAAGAGTTGTCTCTCTTTGTCCGCAGATTCATTTTGTAACCTTTCAAAGTTTGACTTTTGAGCCAGTTTGTCACTCTTTTCCCCCTCCAATTCTGCAGTCAGAGCTGAATGTTCTTTTCTGATACTTTCTAGTGCTGACACAAATTCTTCTTGAGTATCTTTCACTGGAATCTGAAATGCAAAATATTATGTCAAATGAATGCCTATGTTATACCTTTAATTGCATTGTGTAACATGAAAAAATGATTTTTTCTTTCTTTTTTAATGTAAGTTTTGATTGTCTCCTGAGGTAGAAGCCATGGCTGCAAAAATTTGAGTTCTAAATTTATTTTACTGTCGTGAGTCTCTTGCACCATTTTTGTGCTGTTTATATCTTCTTTTCTGCGAGTGACATGCGCCCTTGGGCCAATCTGACACTTTTTGAATACTTAATATCTTTGTTGTTTATTTCTTCATTGTGCTTTTAATATATTTATATCATTTTTATCTACATTATTTCTGGGTTTATGAACTCAATAATACAAGAGGACAATACATGTACATGTACATGTACAGGGATTATTCTGGCTGCTGCTATGCATGAGAGAATTCTCTCGATCGTTTTAATTGAATGAGAGAATTTGAAAAGCAATGAGAGAATATCTATAATATCTTCTGATTATAGTATGTATAGTTCTTAAAGTGCACTGTATACCCTTTTTTATTTGCTTTGCATTAAGGGTCATTTTCTGCGGTATTTAGGAGTTTGATTTGTGAAAATAAGACGCCACGAACACGTCATCAATATTCTATTCTTTTATCTAGTATATAATAAATATAATATAATGGCATATAAGGTATTACTGATGCACATACATGTGAACAGTCCTCCCAGCAGGAGGACGAAGTCTCCCGACGAAACAAGAATCCTCCCAATCAAAAATAGTCCTCCCGACGAAAACGAAAATCCTCCATGCAGATTTCTCAAGATGAAATGCAAATCCCCAGTTGTGTATTATGTTACGCATTACGCTGATTGTAGTGACCAGTTATCAATTTTCAAAGCAAACCAGTAAGTGCTATAATTATACAGGTGACAGGTATATTGCTGGACATACAAAGTAATATTAGCGCGGCGTTCTCTACACCGTCATGGGTATTCGTCTGCCCCGTGGACGATTTACCCAGTATATAAGCATGTCGTAGAAGGAGCGTAGTAGGACACCGTTCAGTAATAATTCTCGTAAAAAAAGGAAAGAAGTCGAACTCATCAGTTGAACAATTTACAGGACAGGGAAGGCCATGCGACATAGTCCCATGCCGATCAAAAATGGCCCGTTCAATCGGCAACTCGCTGCGCCCTAGTGCATATTATTCTACGGTGACCGTGTCCATTTTCGGCTTTTAAATCTAGCTCTCGTATTTACGTTGTAACATAGGGATATGCTCATCCTCTGAGAGGTTCTTTTCTATTATGATACAATATTTTCTCCTTTTCCACGTACATGTACGTATCTTATTTACGTACAAGTACTTAGGTATGCGTTCGCCCGTAAAATTACTTTAAAAGTTATCAGTCAATGGGTACATTTGTTTTTGCAGACACGACACTGTCATTTTATTTTCAATCTCGCGGACATAAAATCATTAAAATGCATAGAAAACCTTGGGACAAAAAAACCCCAAAAAAACAGACTCGATGTTGATGTGTGAGAGAATTCTCGCATCCAAGTAAAATCAATGCGATTTTTGAGAAAAAGATGCGAGAATCTCGCAAAATCGCGCCCCAAAATGATCCCTGCATGTACATGTATATTCATGTATACAATACATGTATATTCATATACATGTATATCAAATACTATTTTCGTAAGCCAAAGTTCTGATTAATTCTGACTCATTATCACATTGGCAAATTATGCGTAAGTCAAAGTACAATTGAAACTTCAATATTTAATGCATTACATGTACATGTATATTTGACTATCATCAGATGTACTCTAACAATATTAGCAGGGGTTATTCTGGCTGCTGCCATGCATGAGAGAATTCTCTCACTCGTTTTAATTGAATGAGAGAATTTGAAAAACAATGAGAGAATATCTAAAATATGTTCTAATTAATTATAGTATGTACTTAAAGTACACTGTATACCCTGTTTTAATTACTTGTATCAAGCGTCATTTTCTGTGGTATTTAGGAGTTTGATTTGTGAAAATAAGACGCCACGAACAGTGTTACATGTCATCAATATTCTACTGTTTTTATCTATATAAATATAATATAATGACATATATGGTATTACTGATGCACATACATGTGAACATTCCTTCAGCGAGAGGACGAAATCTCCCGAAGAAACAAGGATCCACCCGATTGAAAATAGTCCTCCCGACGAAAACGAAAATCCTCCAGATTTCTCCAGATGAAATGCAAAATCCCCAGTTGTGTATAATACTATATTACATTACGCATTACGCTAATTGTAGTGACCAGTTAATCAATTTTCAAAACAAATCAGTAAATGCTAATTATACAGGTGACAGGTACAATGTAGATACAAGAAATTAGCGCGGCGTTCTCATGGGTATTCGTCTGCCCTGGGGACGTTATACCCAGTACATAAGCATGTCATAGACGCAGCGTAGAAGGACACTTTCCATGTCCAGTAATTATTCTCGTAAAAGTGCAAAGAAGTCGGAATCATCAATTGGACAATTTACAGGACAGGGAAGGCCATGCGACATAGTCCGATTCCGATAAAAAATGGCCCGTTAAATCAGTAACTCGCTGCATCCTGGTGCACATTATTCTACGGTGACCGTGTCCATTTTCGGCTTTTTAATCTATCTCTCGTATTTACGTTGTAACGTAGGAATCTGCTCACCCGAGATGTACAGTATTGATTTTTCTCCAACATTTAAATCTCCATTTCCACTTACTTTACGTATCTTATCTACGCACAGGTACTTGTGTATGCGTTCTTCCGTAAAATTATCAGACACAATACTGTCATTTTATTTTTGATCTCGCGGACATAAAATGCTGACAAAAACCTTGGAACAAAAAAGAATCGATGTTGATGTGTGCGAGAATTCTCGCATCCAAGTAAGATCAATGCCATTTTTGAGAAAAAACGTGAGAATCTCGCAAAATCGCGCCCCAAAATGACCCCTGTATTAGCAAGTCTGCATTTAGCATGTTTAGCCATCAATCTCGATTCAATCCCCAACTCCTGTTGCAATTTTTCTTGTCACTCACATGTACATGTAGCTTGATTCTCATTATGTGTTAGGATTCAGTTGAAATTCACTGGAAATTAGTAAAAAGATATCAAGACTTGGATTGTAATAATCATTATCAAATACCTTTGCCTCAGAGTGTAGGTTGTCTTTGATCCATCTAACGCCATTAATCATTCCCTGGACCTGTCCCTCCAAATCAGTCACCAACCTCATCTTATCCTGCAATGCAAGGTGCACCTCCTCTGCAGAGCCCTGCTCAAGAGTTCTCTGCTCTTGAAGGCTGTGCAGCTCCCTCTGGGAGGCTTGTAGTCTGTCTTCCAAGTCCAGTAACTCTTGCTTGTTTTTCTCTATTTGTTTTCTATTATCCTGAATAATTATTTCTTTTGACGTTATTTCTTCATGTAAAGTTTGACATTTTTCAGTTGTTGTCTTTAATTCCTCTTTTGTTTCATTTTGGGCTTGAAATAAATTGTCATATTTACCCCTTTCTTCAGACAGCATTTTTTCGAATTCTGATTCTTTCTCTTTCACAGTTTCTGTATATTCACTCTCCCGAATTTTGAGTCTTTCCTCTAAATCTGAACATTCTCTAACTTTTCCATATACCTGTGCTTCAAGCTCTTGACCTTTACTTTTTTCAGCCTCAAGTTCAGCATCTCTGGTATCACAAATCTTCTTTATTGTTTCTATTTCAGATTCAAGTCTTTTTACTTCTGTATCACTTGTAGCGTTTTTTTCTCTAAGAGCATTTTCAAGGTCACTGACTTTACTCTCCAATTTCTCTCTCAAAGAAGTCTTCTCCTCCTCTAACTTCTCAACACTTTTTGTTAGGGTAGCAATTTCATTTTCATTTTTACCCCTCTCCTTCAATAATTCATCTCTTTCTAATTCTACTTTCATTTTCTGAGTTTCCACTTCCTTCATATTTACCAGCACTTCCTGTAGTTTACTTGCAGAGTCTATCTGGCTTGAAGCTTCCGAACTTCTCAATATCATTGTGTTTTCTAACTTCTGTAGAAGCTCTTGATTTTTAGCTTCCGCAGCCGATATTTTGTCCTCCAAGTTCTGAATCGTCTCTGTTTTTCTTACTTCTGATTCCGATTTTGCTGCCAGATCCTGAGATTGTGATCTTACCTAAGACAGAAAATATTTATGTTACAGTTTCATTTTTCAATCATGATGCACTTTGTAAAAAGGATATTAAGATATTTAATTTCATGCACTTTGAGAGGAAGCCAATTTTGCAATGACTCGTTAATAAAAGAATTTACTCTTGGCATTTATTTATTATCTATAGCTGTATTTCAGCACAACTAAGGAGATGAATTCAAATAAGTGTTTCCCTTTTTTCAGATCCTAAATGTATGCATATACATGTATCTTGTAATTTCATTGTATTGTTTCTCAATGCTTGCTTCAATATGAAATAAATACAGTTTAATTCAATTCAGCATCATAACATTCTTGTAAATATTTAATTACCACGGCCTAATTACACTCCATATTCATGTATTTCTACATTACCTGAAGCTGTAATTCTGTATTACTTTTTTCAACCTCAGCTATCCGTGACATGTGACTGCTGTCTGAGTCCTTCCTTGAAGACTCCACCTGGTTTAGTTTTTCCTCAAGGGAGATAACTTGTGCCTGGTACTTCTGTAGCTCACTATCAGATTTTTCCTGTTGTTTATTCAGTAAGTCTTCTTTGAGTGTCCACTCCTTGTCTTTGGCTTCAGACTGCAGAACTAGTCGATCATACCTGAAAATATAAGGAACATTTTCTATTATGGATTTGCTAAACATGTTAAAGATACATGTAGGTACATGTATGAAGTTATTGTATATATGAGCAATCTTTATGTTATTAGATCACACTTAGAATTTGTCTTATAATTTAGTAGCACTGAAGGTATCCGCTGTACAAATAAATATCAAGTGTTTTATATAGTACATGTACATGTACATGTAGTTAGAATCATGGCATATTTTTACCTTAATATACCTAATACAACATAAATAATGGTTTCTATAACCAAAGGTCGACATGCCGACTGTCGCTCAAGCCACGGAAACTATCAAGACACTGCCAAAGATTACTGAGATTATTTTAACACTGTTTAAGGATGAGGAATACTTAAGGTATTCAAGGTCAAAAGCTATTTAAAACTGCTTTAATTTATCAATAAGTCCTAAATGAAGAAATATACAACAAGAGTTCATCTCAATCCAGGTTTTTTATATATTCAATGATCTGATGAGCATAATGGTCCAAGACCAGCAATAAGCGGACGTAACATTTCTAACGGTTTGTGCCATAAAAAGTCAAAATTCGAAGCATTTCAATATTTCCTTGATATTTACACAAATGACATTCAAAGTTTTCACTTTATACTGAATATCTTGATTCATATAGAGCAAAAATTCCATCAGTATAGACAAGTTTCAGAATATATTCGCCCTTTTGCCTCCATGTACCCCATGAATAATCACGCAAAAATACCTAACAGTACCACATAAATCGCAAATAAAACAATAAAATCAAGGTCAAACCCTGCATAATTGGTTTTTAATATATTCTAATCTATAAGATCAATTGATTTGTAAAGAAAATTTTATATGTATCCATATAAATAGTAAAGATACAATGATACATGTATTCAACCCCCCCCCCCCCCCCCCTATTTTTATTCTTGAAAAAAAAAGATATATTGCAACCTATAGCTTTTCACTGATATAGGTTTGCTACCTTAATATCAATAGAAAATATGAATAATTTTATGCATACACTGTCAGGCAATTTCATTGTAATGATCTTGATCATTGAGCTTGATAACTCTTTTACATGTAGATAAAGAAAAACTCAAACGCATTCATTTTGAGAAGCATAGCATTTCCTTGCCTAGTAATAAAAATCTTGGACTTCTAATTGTGTCTCATTCTGAGATGTTTCAGAATTTTTTCCACAAGTTTTATTTTATTTTGACCTCTGAGCTTGAGTTTCAGCATTTGACCTTGAAAATCAATCAATTTTACCCAATCCATGTAATAGTCATGGAAAATTGATGACGTCATCCGCCTATTGGTCCTTCTTAAATGGACAAGACGTCCATGAGATCTTCATTTGTACATTAAATACGTGAAATATAGGTAGTATGTGTAATGAAAGGATTGAAAATAAAGGGGAATCATGTGTTCTGTTGGGAAATTTAAACAATCACGACAGAGCAATATAACAGCGAAAGGTAGAAATTCATCGAACCACAGAAGGTCTTCATTTCATTTAAATATACCTCTGTTGCAAATCCTTGTAATCACAGTCCATTTGTTTGTTGTGTGTGTCTAACTCTCCATGTTTCTGCTTCAGTGAATCTAATTCCGTCTGAGTAAACATGACGGTCTGCTGAAATGTTTTCTTTTGTTGTTCCAGAGCCTCTATTTGGTCCATGTATTCAGACCTGATAGATTCGGCCATGTTGATGGAATCGTTGGGGGACACAGACAGCCCCTGTTTATAGGGGGACGTCACATCCTACAACAATACAAATAAAAAAGTTATGTTTTCCAATATTGGGTAAAAATGTTGTTTTTCATGCTAAAATCACAGATTTCTGGAAAATATTTTAAAACTCATTACATTTGGAATGACTAAAGGTTTTTAACTTATTTTGCTCTCAAAGCCGTTCTCTTTATCAAATAAAAAAAAAAACAAAATAAAACAATTGTTTGTGAAACATGAATGCCCCTGTTGGCATCCTTGCCAGTAAAACAGCTGAAATGTCAAAAGCAGGTCACAGTTCAAGGTTAAGGTAACAAGGTCAAATTTTGGTATCCATGGAAAGGTCTGGTCACTAGGAATACTCATGTGAAATATGAAAGCCACTTACCATTCAAAAGTTATGACCAAGGTTAAAGATTTTTTTTAAGACAACAGACAAACTGACACCCCAAAAGCTAAATGCCCCCAAATCTCCAACTACAGGGGCATAAAAAGTATGGTCATTGTGTAAGATACATGTAAATGTATCCAGTTACCCAAAATGATTGTATATGAAAATTTAGAAACAGAAAGTGTGCTTCATACATGTAAGATGTGGAGCAAAAGTATGAGAAATTCCAATTTCTCGGGGGAAGGATTTAGAGATGTCAACCAGCAAAGTACATGAATATGTATAACGACAAACATGTACATATACTTTTAAGGACCATATAAACTGTTGTTCCTATATTCTTTGAGCACTGTATACAGACAAATACAGGAAGAATAGAAATTTGAAGTGTCTATTTCTGTCAATAGATATGGCAGTATCTTACTAGTTACAGCCTATTATTAACATCTCAGGACGTATGTACTTACAGTAGGTATACTGACTAGACTGCTCATACTGTCGGCACGGCTCGGTGGATTCCAGTTGTGTATCCCCGCCAAATTCTTCCTGCAAGTATAGATCTACATGTATATCCATTTAACAGATTATTTCTATAAATAAATCGGTACAGATCTGGTGAGAAACAAATCATAATCGTAACCTTTTTGAATAATTTGCTTTATATCAAACATTAAGACATACTTGTACCATCTTTTACTTCCCTTCACTTGGAAAAAGATTCACAAAATAAAACATTAAGAAAATACATGCATAAATCATATCATTTTAAATGAACACTAAACATACATGTAGCTTGTAAGTTTAAAATGTTATCGTAGATCTTATTTCAGGGATACAAAGTCATACAAAATATGGGTAAATCTGGAAAGAAGGCAGGTCTGAAAATGTACCTTGCAAAGGATGGCCAGGCGTTGTCAAGGTCATAACCCCTGGGTGCAAGGTCAAACTGAAGGTCAGAGAGGTCATAGAGGCTGCTGATGATAAGTTGGCTTTTATCGTGTTGTAACCATACAGACTTGGCTGTGTACCAGTCACTGCAAATTGAAAGTCAGAATTACATGTATTTTGATATGACAATGCATTATTACCATTTCATTACTTGCAGGTATGAAATTACTATGCAAAAAGATGTGAATGGTGTAATGTTGGATCTCTTTGATCAAAATAACATGAAAATGATCTATTCAACATCAACTTTAACTCTATTTTCACTGAAATATTTCAAAACATTGCTGAGATGAAATAAATAGGTCAGCCAAAAGTTTTCTTACAGTCATGACTTTGTTTTACAATGTATTAGTGACATACATGTATCTATCAGTGACATCATACTGGTTGAACGCTATTTAACTTATATACTTGTACATATAGAATTTCACCAAGTTGCCAATAGCTTATGGAAAGAAAAAAAAGATGTAGACATACCTTGTAACTTTACCGTTCATAGTACAAGACTGTATGCTGTCTGCCATACGGTTATGCATCAAGCAGAACCTCAGAAAAGCTCTACCTTTCCCCACAGATGTCTTATACTGAAAATCATAAAAATAATCAACGAGTAGAAAAACAGACAGGAATATTATAGGAACAAAGTTTGGAGGGGAGGTTATAGTAAAAATACAGCAAAAATTCAATAGGTGGGTGAAAAGATTAATGGACAAACTCTCATACATACTGTGCTGACGGAGACAAACATAAAAAATTTTTTTTCATGCCATGTCATCTTTTATAGAGATACTGTAAAACGAGAATATTTAGCGCTCAAATTATTTTAGCGCCATTAGCGCAAAGGCATGGTTGCGCTAAATTAAGTAGCGCGCTAAAATTTTCAGATGCAACATCAAATTTCAATAAGAAATTATTCGACATTTTATTCAAAGTGCATTAGACCGTGTCCACGGCATGGTCTATCCGGCAACGCTTGTTGTTTTTATAGCTAATTAGATAATTGGATTAACGCTAGCGCTTGGGTAGATAATGATAGAACACGCGCCGTGATTTACATGTACATTTGTACTGGGTAGATCATGATTGTCTACGTGTCGTAATAACCAATGATGAAGTATAAATAAAAGTCGGACAAGATTATTCTTTAACAAAAAAAAAACTGAAGTTGTCTTTAATCGGAGCAAATTTTCATTCCAACCCAATCAGATAAAAAAATTGTAGTTGTACCTAAATGCAGGAATAGACGTTCGTATGTATCATTTCTAACGAGAAGACTTCTGTCTCGCTTATATTTAGATGGCGTAACATTTGTGTGAAAACACAGTACTTTATAATACAAGGTACATACATGTATACGGTAAAAAAGGAGATCTATAAAAAAATACAAGCATACGAATAGGAAATTCAATTGTCCAACACACCTGCCGGCATGTAGTCAATACCTCTATGTATAACGCTGTGAACATGTAAATTAGATGCGCATGCAGTCTTTAAAGGATTTATTTACACAACGTGAATAAAATCGGGATGTTAGCGCCGTTGCCGTAAAATGATTCGTTACGCCAAGCTGAATAATTGGGACGATATATATTCATCCATGTTACATACAGAACAGTGTTATTTTCTTTTATCACTTTAAATTTAATTGATAATTAGTTCGTATTACCAACGATCGTTTGAACATGAGACACGATGGATATTTTTTGTCTGACGTTACAAAAAATTACGATTCATCGACGGCAATTTGCTACCGGCGATGTCTGAGAAACAAAGTCCTAAAGTCACTGTGCGCTAATTTTATTGACCAGATGGTCTCTATGCGTTAAATTAAGTTTGCGCCAAAAGGTTCTCTTCCCTCATTGCGCTAAAATATGTTTGCGCTAAATATTCTCGTTTTACAGTACAAAAGATCGGGTAAATATTGGTACTTTTTAACAACCACATTGACACTTTCAAGAGCTTAACGAACGATAACTATGCAATAAATTATAATACACACTCAATATCTATTATTTATCACATGATACACCCGTTATTCATATCACTTTGGGCGTGTTGTCCTTGGATGAAGCTCTTCAGATCCTTTGTGACGTCACAATAGAAACGGGGAAGTTGGAGCGTTATTTGCAAGAAAAGAAGTTAAAATTATAACATTTTGACGTTATTTTTATCAATACGCAAGATCGCAAATGCAGTACGTGCAGCATGTCCGTTCTGATTTTTCATTTAGTCACCTACCTACAACATTGTTCAAAACTTGGGCACCTTTTTAGCCCAAGTAAATTGATGACGTCATAATAATGGAGAATAATCGAAGAGTGGGCGAGAATATTCGTATAGTCTTGGTCTGAAGTATTTGCGATCTTCCTTATTACGTCATATTTCATGTGATAAAAGGGAATCTCAAATAATGTTTCTATTTCATACAGTATTTATGAAACTCGTTGTGTGGTTTTAATCCCCTCACCAAGGCTCGGGAATGTAAAAATCACACAACTCGTTTCATAAATACCGTATGAAATAGAAAATCCTTTGAGATCCTATATTTATTATTCATTTATCATTTATGATATATACTTCCCTACAGAGGACTTTACTTCATTCTTTGATAACTACATTTGTATGCAGTTGCTACAGTTTTCTGACTAAGACATAAACCATACCTCTCCAATAGTTTTGACGTATTTGATTCCTTCATTAGCTCCCTTTGTAGACCCCAGACAATCACAGAAATAATCCCAGTAATCCTTCTTTCTCCCTAGCATTGTGTACTTCTCTACAATATAAAGATATCAATTCATATCATACTAGTATAATATGACTATTAGTACATTTAAACCCACATCCACTTTGAATGACTTGTACATAGACCGAAATAATGTTTGTAACAGATGAGTTCAAACAACATGTAACATTTGGTATAAAGCAAAGTATCCAAGACTTATTATGGTGAGACTCAAAATCTGCATCCCTTATTTGGGATTAAATCTTTATTTAGAATGCTTAAGAAACCTACCTGCAAACACATATTTCAGCAAACACATACATATGTGAGCTGTACATTTACATAAACGTATTTTCCGTTTTTTCATTGGTGTTTGCTTGTGTTCAATTTGGGACGGTATCTGACGTAAAATCTTTATGACGTAATAAAATTTCTATAGAAACATCGGTTGTGTAGCTTACTTTCCCTGAATTTAACATTGGTTTCCATAGAATTGATGACGTCAGAATAGGTTTACGTCATATACCGTCTTGAACGGGAAGTAATTCTGTTCAAATGTATAACAAAAATCCCGAATAAGAGGTGAGATCTGAAAAATTTATGTTTGCAATAATTTGTTGCCAGTCTTTACCTTTCATACAAGACCTGAGGAGATGTTCCAGTTTAGCACAGAATCTGTGGAGATGTTGGCAATCATCGTTTATCGGGATATGGTTCTCCTCATAGTCACTCTTCATCTCCTTTATACAGTCTGAAAACGAAGATTTTGTGTAAATAATAGTTTTACATGTAATAGTATATCACTTAATTCTGATTGTCATTCTTAAGAATTAAGAATCTGATTTGCTTAGAGTGAGAAATTTTGTTGATACTTTGATCAATTAAAATTTCTAAATATTTTTTTTCTGTTGATGCAGGTATCACTAGAATATTTTGACAGAAAACTTTTGTGCATTGTATCAATATTTGGCTTTGCGCATTGATATGCAGCTTTTCTTCAAATTTTTCTGGTGATGCCTGCACCAACAAAAAAATAATAGATTCATTTCTTACCATACACATTTGTATAGCTTTTTATCTGAGCATAAAAAAAACATATTCCGTAAACAAAAGTAAATCATCAAGTATTCTGTTTTCTGGTGATGCCTGCACCAACAAAAAATATTAGATTCATTTTTTACCATACACATTTGTAGAGCTTTTTATGATTTTATCTCAGCATAAAACAAAACATATTCCGTAAACAAAAGTAAATCATCAAGTATTCAGTTAATCAATACAGTATAACTATAAGATCTGATAATTAGAACCAGATTAAGTAAAGCCCAGCCAAAGCACAATGCTAACTCACCTTGAATGTCCTGGATAAGTTTTTCCTGCATTGGATATGACACAAGGCGTGGTGAGGTTCCAGTCCCTCCTACTGGTAGTGAGGGGGAGGGAGAAGGTGTTGTGCTCCCCCTCCCCTGCTGGACAGGTGTTACAGGCATTGCCATAGCTCTAGCGCCTAGCTACCTCATAGACACTCCTCTCAATCATGGGCTATCTCCACTTTCCATAATCTGTGTAGATATATATATATACATATGTATAACAGATAGAGAATGTTGTAAAATTTAAAAAATAACTCCCCTTTCCCTCCCCTTCAGCTTCCAAGTATGTCCTTTTTAACAAATACATGTATATCATAGTATCTTTGAATAACGGTAGACCATTTTCACACTTTGGCAGTCGATTTGTATTTTAAGCAAGCACAGACCAAACATCCCTAGAGATCTATTTTTTATAATGTCACATACAGTAAGAAATAATGTCAAAGGTTGTAATGTAGAGTCATCATCACTGGTGTACTATTAATGCAACAAGTGTGGTAGCCCTGAGTGATATGAAAACAGTCTATTTCAGTGTTTTTTCTCACTTCTGGTAGAAGGGGGTCAAGCCGATGTGTGGGGGAAATATGTGCTTGAACTACTCAAAAGGGGAATTTTTTAATAAATTAGAATTCTTGAAAAAACTGTTTTAGATAGCATCAATATAACTGGAATTACTTTAAATACAAACAGGTACATTAAAGTAACCATATTTTACTATTTGGATTCTGATTTTGTTGAATTTTACACATTATTTCCAAACGATTTTTAGCCAAAGAAAAAAATCTTTCACATACCGGTAGATGGAAATTCCTCTGACAAGAGGGGGGAATGGGGCCGAATATTGCCAAATATTTGGGGATAGAAAAATGCTGTATTTCTTTGTGAAATAAAAAAAAAAGCATTTTCAATTAAGATAGTATATAGCGATCTTATCTTTTATCTTTATCTTTCTTCTTTCATAAATCTCAGGGCTTAGTGACTTAATTAACACTTTCTTTTAAGACAAGCTGGCCCCATTTCAAATACCATTATTGTTGTGACATGTGATCATGCTTTGGAAAGATCTACAATTAAGGCCTTGCGGTTGGACTTGAGCTACTAGTCAGTCTGCTCATGTGGTCCTGTGTCCAATCGCCAAGCCAATTGAATTTTCCCTCTCGTGGTCAGTGTCACAACAACAATGACAAGGGATTTGAAGCAGATTAGATATACGACATACCTGTCAACTTTTTTCAGACAAAAGAGGGTCAATGACCCTCTTTGGGAAATGAAAAAGAGGGTCATAGCGCATGAAACAAAATTGCGACCTTTCACTTGTCATTATGAATATATTTAAGCCCCCCCCCCCCCAAAAAAAAATACAGGTAAATAAAGTTCATTATACTTGTATTGTAAGACATGTAAAGCATTTAACATGTATTTAAATTGTAATACTGCATAATCTTGATAATGAACTAGCACATGTGTTAAATTTTAGGACTTATTAATCAAGGCCTGAAGGTTCATAGTTGAATTTGCTAGGCTAGATATATTTTTATTTAGTTATTGCTATACCATGATGAAGATTTTGTGTGATATGAACTCTACATTTCACTGCTTCAAATGTTTTAAACACATTCACATTTGTCCCTTTTCGTCTGCATAAATCTCCGTGTTTACGATCTTCCTCCCATAGACATTCCCATAATAATCCAAGCCTAGGTCGTTGAAACAACATGAAATTGGCTAATTACTTCCCATATCACTAAACAAACAACCCAATTTACTTGTAACTGCAGGTGTTTTAATAGACCATTTTCCAGTTACCGATCACGTTCGGATATTATACTCCGCTTCGACGTTTTGTCAAGATGCCCTACTTCCGGTTTACATTTGAGTCTAAAAATAACGTGATCACGATTAAGAAATAAACTATTTATGCAACCAAATGGCATTGTAGCATCATAAATGTGCACCATTTACATGATTTGGGGTTGGAAAAATTCAATCAAAAGGTATCAGTCAAAGGGGATGCTCTATGTAGAAGTTGAATGGGCAGAAAAGGGGGGGGGGGTTACGAGGAGACATAAGTTCATAACAACTGAACAAGAGACTCTGGACAGGTGTCCAGGTGTATGTGACAGAATTTATTGTTTGTGACAGTTAGATTGGGATAGGCATTTGACACGACAGGTGTTAAAATGTTTGATTTTGACCTGTACATCTACCCAGTACCCAGGCAGCCGGCCAACGACGTGATGCTGGGTAAAGCTTATGAAGGTGAGGGGGTGGACAGGGTGAAAGGGAGGGGCGGGAGAGAGGGGGAGGGAGGAAAGGGGCGGGAGGAGGGAGAAAGGGGAGAGGGGAGGGTGAGGTAAGGGGTGGAAGGGGGGAGAGAGGTACCCCCTCCCCCGAAGGTTTACCCTGCTGACGATCAAATATCATGATAGTATTGATATACACAGTGACATTGTATCTGTGACTCTGTAATCGGAAAAAGATCATGCAGAATCTAAAAGAATGAAGAATGAAAAAAAAAATGTCTGAAATAATTATCTTCTCGGACTCAGGACTGATATATTTTCCTTACCTGGCTGACCCCCCCCCCCCACCCTTTCCTTCTATCGGCTTTCCATTCCTCGTTTGTAAAATATTGATCAGGCCTTGGGCGTGACTGGAGTGAACTCCGTCCCATAGAGATTCACGAGAACAATTTTCATTTTAAAGTTTGCAGGGCAGATGTAAGTTGAAATGTATGTTCAAGGATCATGACTTAATAGATACAGTGAATACGGCAAATAAAACGTTTACTCGAACTTTGAGTCTCATAGGATTTACATTTTATTTTGCGTGAAGTTTACATCCGCGCGGGTATGGAGGCTCTGAACTCCCCTCCCCCTCAAGATGTCATTATTCTATTTCTACGCTCCCAATTTCACAACTTCAGAGCCAGGATGAACCCCATCCTTGGAAAAATGTTTTAGATCCAGGCATTATTTTTTATCTATATACAATTTGTTTTTTTCATTATTCCAAGGTACCATTTTTTAGGGGTTTTTTTTAATTTTGAACATCTTTTTTTTTAATGCCTTCGTAAGGTGTACAGGAACATATCTTTCGTATCTTTCTTATTTTCTCAAGTTACCAATAGCACACGCTACCATTTATCAAAATAGTTTTAACCTCCCCCCCCCCGGCCAAAAAAAACCCTGTTAATACCGATTTTCATACTGAATTGATGCATTCAGAAGAGAAAGCGGCTTATATTACTTCAGAAATACTTAGTGTCATTTAAATTTTAGAAACTTTTATTTACTGACAATTTCTTAGGGATATATTTGCACAAAAAGGCAATGGCGTTAAAATGGGGGGGGGGGGGTTAAATCAAAATTATTGTTACGTTTTAAAGAAGAAATTCAGTTGGGTTACCATTTTCTATTTTTTTTATGTAAGACTTTTACATTTTCCGTTCAAAGAATTTCCTGTTTTTCACTTTTTCAATATTTATAAGAATATGATATTACTGAAAAAAAAGTAAAATGATAAAAATCCGATGACTTATAATTTACATTGTCATTGATGACGTAAACAAATTAATAGTCAATACAAACAAAAGCAGCTCCATATTCAAAGAAAAGTAGTTTTTCAATTTTGAGTAGATTAGATCGATTTTACATCGTTGATGTCACAATATGTGACGTTGCTAAGGTAGACCGGAAGTAACCCTACTTGACGTAACTAAGCAGGTGCGTCATAGCAGTGACTAAACTGAAGGTTTATAACGGTCATTAGTTGTAACTCGAAAATGGTCTATTGAAAAGTCATAGCTGGAAATTTAAAGTTCCAAGTAATAGACGGAACCATATCGGAGTCGGGTGATTCCCGGGTCAGAAACGAAAAATCGGGTGAAAGACATGACCCGCGCGGGTGATAAAAAATAATCGGGTGAAAGGGTAAAAAAGCGGGACTGACCCGCCGAAATCGGGTCAGTTGACAGCTATGTATACGAGGTGGTTGGAAACTGTCGTTCTCAATGGTCCATTTTCCAGATAAAAGATATGACCGTTCCTTACCTTGATTTTATACACACATACACCAGACATCACATCATTTGGCAATATTTTCCATTGTGACGTCACATCTGATCACACCGTCTTGAAGCACCTTGATGTGTTGTCATGCTTTTCATTTTGACGTCACAATGCAAATATCGCGAAAATGTGTGATGTCTGGTGTCTGTCCGCCGAATGAATCTATTGGAAAATCACCTAAAAGAGGGCTTTTTAAAAGCAGTGAATATCATAGATGGTAGTAAAAATCAGAAAATATGTCAGGAAGCGTGGAATGACGTACTGTCTGCCTATGCATGCAAACTGTATTTATGTCACAATCATACCCACAAAGTGAGCAGGAAGCCAAGGGCCTACTCTCAGAATAAAACTATAAATGGATGACAAGAAATTCTGGTAATCTGGTAATCAGAAAACGGCAGCATAATTTATCACAAACGGCCCATGCGAATTTGCAAAATGGATTACAGTTACTTTTAGTTAGCACAGCTGCAGTCAGGCAGTTGTCAACCGAGTTGATAAGGGCCTCTGCCAAGAGCAGAAGGTCTCAGGTTGGATTCCCAGACCAGCCAAATTTTCCATTGTGCCTGTCACACTTATAAAGTAACCCCAGGAGTGTGGACAGGTGGATGGACCGTGTCATATGACCTCTTTTCGACTTTTGACAGATGGTTTCAAACTGAAACTTTGTCTTCTAGTGACTTGTGCCTCAAATTTATCATTTTACTTTTTTTCAAAGTCAGAGTGAATTAAAGTTGTCATTTGGAAACAAATTGCACCTTCCATTTATCCTAGGCCTAACTCTTGCTCTCAACCAGTGTTAAACAGTCAAGTTGTGCTTCAACTTTCAGTTTTGCATATTCTATTTGGATAAACCAGAGACGTACTAGGAATTCCGAAATTTGACTGAGTAGCTCAAGAAAATATACTGATCAGAAACAAACTATTTCCAGATACATACATACTCGTCAGTAGACTAGTCACCTGTCCTGTTAGCAAAATTATCAGGATTTGAGGATTTTTCTCTCTTTTTTTTGGTAACTTGGTTCATTTTACAAATAATAGCTAGTGTCTGTGATATCGTTCCACATGTGGAGAAATAATGCCGTTTCTCTCAGTCACGTGACGTAGTTCGGCGAAATTCCCATTAAAATCAGTTAGTAGCTTTTCTCCGTTAAATCGTCGTTTTATTTAATTTCTGTTATTCAAATTATTTTCAACTTGTTATGTAACGATGATTCATAGCCTATTTTTAATTCTATAAGAAAACATAATGATTTTATACATGTACTAGAAAATAGAGGAAATTTCGTAGAAAGAAGGAAGTTTTAAAATACGTAGGAACCGCCAAAATCAGTTATCCGAAAAAACGAAGATACCTGACTTCATGTTTTTGTTATAAACTTTCAGTCGCGATGCCCGGAACACAAATTATAATCACGCTAGAAACCTAAGAAAACGGAGATTGAAGTTGCCAAAACTCGCCAAATCATGCTGTCTTCCTATGAAATTACTGTACAGCCTAATGACGGAATCTTACTAATTTTCAACTCGTGTGGGAACCGCGAATTAAACACGGAAAATAAAGTTTTTTACATCAACTTCTTCAGAAAATAGCGGAGTATTATACCCAATGCCCGGAAGCCGTTTAGCAATTTTAGTTACAGTGATGCCCATATACGACAATAGTAATTTCAACTCTGGCTGCAAGCAATGACGTGATGTCAGAGTGGCATTATTTCTCCGTATGAAAATTATAGTGCTCAGGGAAAATTAACATATCCTTACCTATTCCTTAATTTTTTTCCTTATCAAAATAATTACAGTTTCGTGCATTATATTCAATACCTTATGCAAATTATATCAAATAAATTACGTAACGTTGAATTAATTAACTTATGAATTAATTGAATAATATTAAATCTCGCACGTACATGTACATGTATGTGCATTTTTAAAATGCTTTTGATTTAGCTACAACGGCAAATTCTTTAAAACACAAAAAAATTGGCTGAACAAGGGAGAAAAGCCGTCTTTGCGTTGAACGGATTTCTTCAAAAAATGCAATTTGATATTGATACACACCTTTCCCTTTTTGATACTTATATATGTTAGCAGTATTCTGAACTATTCCGCAGAAGTATGGGGATTTCATAAAGCATTGGCTATTGAAACGGTTCATTTAACATTTTGCAAAAAAGTTTTATGAATAACTTTGTTTATAACGAACTTGGTAGTCTAGATACCCTCTAATGGTAGCAAGAAAAATAAAGATTTTTAAATACTTTGCAAAACTTAATTGCATATTACAAGCATGTTATAGAGAAAGAATAGATATAAACGATGAATGGGTTGCAAATATAAAAAGAGAATTAGATAAAATAGGACTTTATATATATGCACAACCAATGTAATTCCCTGAGATGTTTCTATTGAAACTTTCAAAGAAACGTGCTGCAATTCGTGTATTAACAACCGTGACGTCACAATGCAAGCATGCCTTGACGGCTGTTCTAACCTGCAAACTGAGCCCACGGTGACCTGAATTTTAACGTCACCCTTTTACCTAGAAAACACGATTTCAGAAAACAAGAATGAAATAGACAACTATGGTGCATATATATAGAATAAATGTCATAATTTGTGTTTTGTTACGGGTATACAACACACAGCAAGTGCATTTATCGCATGAAATGCGCTAACGCGCATTACATGTGCGATAAATGTACTTGCTGTGTGTTGTATACCCGTAACAAAACACAAATTAAGACACTTATTCTCTATTTGAACAAGAGATATGGAGTAAAGATATACTTATTATGATTGAAAATAGATTCAAAGATACATTCAAACAATCTGTAATAGCCGGAATTGCAGTTTCTTGTACAGGTTTATTATATCAACACTCGACCGATATTCAGCCGGGGGGCACGGGGCACCGCAGTGCCCAAAGAAGGGGCACTTATGACATGCTTTTGGAAGCATTAAACTACTGCTTCCGTAATAAATCTGTGAAACTAGTCAGAAATAGCCCCAAAACACCCCAGAAACCACCGATTTGAGTAAATTTTCCAAAAATTTCTCGGGGATAGATATAGTCATGTCCATTGTCTGTACGTGGACGTACACACGTTTCGGAAACAACCTACATTGAATCATGTTCATATCGAATTTTCTTTATCTGAGGGATGAATCGGGAACTTTATATCCTATGCAAGGCATATTTATCACACATATTTCTTGACCAAATATTCGATACAGCCTCCTATAAAACTTACATTTTTTAAACTCTAAATTTGAGGTCGTGATCAATCATTTTAAAATGAACAATTGAAATTGTTTTGGCCAGATTTAAACCGGCTACCTCCAAGAATTTTGAAAAGATAAAAATGCATGTTTTTCTTTATTTGTAGAATCGAAGTTATCATGATTACATTTTGGTTAAGCCCCTAGGTAAATCAAAAATATAATCATGATAGAACTGCCAAGAAATAATAACCTTTCAATCTGGACGATGCAGGGAATGGGGCACCCGTGACCTCTAGTTTGTCAAGGAAATTTATCATTAACAAGGGAATTTTTTAGGGTCTGTATGGGGCCGACATTCGGTAAAAAGAGGTTACCTATTTTCCCCAATTTAAGACCTAAAAATTCCCAATTCAATCTTTTCTCCAAAACGAGAAATTCATTTCCAATTTACGTCTTATTAATTGAAAGGAAAACGAAAGTAAAACAAACATGCTCTAGGAGGGATTCAAAATATAGACAATTGATATGATAAGGGATGAATGAATATATGAATATATCTTTTTGTTGTTTGAAATTCATTTCCCAATTTAGGTTAAAATGTTGCAAAATTCCATCGGCCCAGGCCCCTGACATCTGGGGCTAGAAAAAAAACCATGTAATTACTTATTTTCTTTACCTTTATACAAATATTAACAAACAAACGCGAATCTAGAGTGGTTAGGGGGGTCAAGTCCTGCCTGGAATTTGTATAAAATGCTGATTTTCCCTAGTTTTACGAGAATTTATGGCTGGACACCCTTCCCTTCCATGGGTTGACCTCTCTGCCCTTTCAAAACTTCTCCTGATCCGCCCGTTTCTTTAGGAAATCCTGATTATGTTGACTAAGAACTGCATGCCGTACAAGAACAGTATAGCATCAGAAAATTTCGAAAATTTTCAAATATATTCTATATAAATAATAATTATTGTTACTGACACTGACTGAGTCATGCGCGCCAAATCCCGTCTAAATTCAGTTCAAATACGCTTCAGATGCCACCAAATTGCTTCATTTTTTCAAAATTTTCTCGGGGGAGGCCCCCCGAACCCCCACCAATGGGAGGGGGAAACCCCCTCCCAGACCCTCCCCCACTCGGCCCTTCGGGCCTCGCAAGTGATTTCCATAAAAACTGAATGTGCCCCCCGGCAATTGGGGTTCTGGATCCGCCCCTGATTACAGCACGTATTACTCAAACCGATTAAACCAATGTATAAGAAATACACTCAACTTTTTTCCACCTTGGAATTTGCCAGGTCAATGCGCACTGCAATTTAAATGTACTCACGAACGCTTCGTATCCGTCATCCTGATTGGTCAAGTGGCAAAGTTGTTTTGTTTACTATTTATATCGGATATTCGTTAATCTAATTAATACCATAGTCAATAATGATCAAATCCAACAATGAAACTATCATTTGTATCAATTTAAAATGCATTTTTAGTAAGGGGAAAGGTTTTAAAACATAAGAAAACTGTTGAATCGTATGCTTGTTGTTGAAATACTATATTTATTTTATGACAGATCTAAGTATGTGATCTTCTTTCTTCTTATATCATAAAGTGATTGTGGATTGATTCTCGTTTGTGATTTTTTTCTCATTGTGTGAAATAAAAGCAGTATGAAATAAAACCAGGTACGCATGAATAGACCGGGGAAAGGGGGGGGGGTCATCGTGCCTCCCGGTGGTTTATACATGGACGTGGTCAGGCCTACATCGTGCCCAAATAAGAGGTGAGGGGGGGGGGACTTATGACATGCTTTTTAAAAAAGCACAGTACTGTTTCGTGACAATAGTGAGTATTAGCCGAAATACTCTCCAATGGTCGACCACCGATGTCAATATATTTTTTTTTCATAATTTACACACAACGATGCTGACAAAGTGCAACTAAACAATCGTTTGGGAAGTCCGGATGCAGGGCTGTCATGTCCAATATCTGAACGTGGATTAAAAGACTCTCCTCAATAAAAATATTATCGCGATATCAAATTCAAAAAATCAAAAGTATAGGTATACTTTGCGCACACGACACCGACACGTGGTTGTGTTTTTGATTTTAACTGAGTTGAGTTCACGCGTCGGTCTGTTATAGTTATTGTCACGTCACGCAAGTAGGTGGGATTTAAATTGACACCCAATCAAAAGTGTCCTTCGATAAAGCTTCGGTGAGATAGCACGGGTTAGCAAATTCCAAGGTGGAAAAAAGTTGAGTATATAGCCCGAGTTAGAACTTCATCTCATGACTTAAATGTAGAAAGAGGAAGACATGATAATATAGAAAGAAGAAATAGATTAAACAAAATGTTTTTCATAAAAAACAGATGTCTCCCCCCTCCCTCTAAGTTACTTTGACCTTAGGCCAAAATGCAAAATGATGTCCTTTGAGTCATGGGCAACATCATACTAAAACATGAAAGTGATTCATTACATTGTTTGAGGTAAAGCCCAAACATGATTGGCATATACAATTTCATTATAAGCATATTTAAAGAAATATGGATATAGGTGATCTGAAACCTACACTCACTGACGAGGGTTAAGTACCCGAAACATGCATGTCTGGTCCATGCTGCAAACTTATCTGCTTTTAAATGATGCTATTGAATTTGAAGACGTTTAACATTGTATGGATCATGAGCAACAAAAAACTGAATTAGTGATTGGATACACGGTTCAAAATATAAAGCCTAAACATTATTAGCATAGACAATTTCAGCCTGGACATGCTTAGCATTTACAATTTCATTACCAAAGTAAGAAGCTACCTTAACCATGTGACCTTGGGACAATGTGATAAGAAACATTTAGTCCTTAGAAACAACATACTAAAATATGAAAACAATTGTAAGAAGGGTTCAGGAGATATAGCCCAGACAATATTAGTACGTACAATTTCATTAAAGAACTAAATGATCTTGACCTTGGGCACATGACCTTGGGTCAAGATGATAAGAAACCCTCCAATCCTGAGAAACAGCATACAATAGTATAAGAGTGATCCAGTATACGATTCCACAGATATAGCCCAGACTCAAAAGCATTTACAATTTCATTAAAAAATGTAATACTTGACCTTAGTCATATGACCTGTGATCAAGGAGGTGTGAAACCTTTGGGTCATCAGCACCATCATACTAAAATATGACGTGATCCGATCACGGTTCAAAAGATTAAGCCTGGACATAATACATGTAACAAATACAATTTCATTTAAAATATACTAATTGACCTTGACTTTGGTCACATGACCTTGAGTCAACGTGATGTGAAACTTTTACGTGATAAGCAACAACATACTAAAATATGACGGTGATCTGATAAATAGTTAAAAGAGATACAGCCCCAATGGGATAGCATGTACAATTTCATTAAAATGTACTTAGTAACTTTGACCTTGATCAAATGACCATGGGTCCAGGTGAAACCTTTTGGCCATGACTCAATCAATTCTTAAACTTGAAAGCAATCCAGTATGCGGTCCAAGGGATATAGCCTAAACAAGAATGTATCTACAATTTCATTAAAAATGTAGTAAGTGACCTTGGCCTTGGGTCAAGGTGATGTGAAGCCTTCGGGTCATAAGCAAAAACATACTAAAATATGAAAGTGATCCGGCAAACGGTTCAAGAGATATAGCCCGGACAAGAATGTATGCACAATATCATTAAAAATGCACTAAGTGACCTTGACCTCGGTCACATGACCTTGGGTCAAGGTGATGTGGAACCTACGGGTCATAAGCAACATCATACTTAGATATGAAAGTGATCCAGCAAATGGTTCAAGAGATATAGCTCGTACAGGAATGTATGCATAATTTCATTAAAAAATGCACTAAGTGACCTTGACCTTGGTCACATGACCTTGGGTCATGGTGATGTGAAACCTTTACGAAATAAGCGACAACATACTAACATATGAAAGTTTTCCGGCAAACGGTTCAAGGGATATAGCTCGGACTGGAATGTATGTACAGTTTCATTAAAAATGCACTAAGTGACCTTGACCTTGGTCACATGACCTTGGGTCAAGGTGGTGTGAAACCTTCGCGTCATAAGCAACAACATACTAAAATATGAAAGTGATCCAGCTAACGGTTCAAGAGATATAGCCCGGACAGGAATGTATGCATAATTTCATTAAAAATGCATAAAGTGACCTTGACCTTGGCTACTTGACCTTGGGTCAAGGTGATGTGAAACCTACGGGTCATAAGCAACAACATACTAAAATATGAAAGTGATATGGCAAACGGTTCAAGAGATATAGCCAGAACAGGAATGTATGCATAATTTCATTAAAAATGCACTGAGTGACCTTGACCTTGGTCACATGACCTTGGGTCAAGGTGATGTGAAACTTACGGGTCATAAGCAACAACATACAGTACCTATCACGAGTTTTACAACGAGATCGCCATCGATGGAGTAAAAATTTAACGAGTAAAGGCCAATTCCTCCATCGGTGGAGGGCTTTTAGGAGGGCTGATGAGGGGCAAAGCGAGCTCAACGCGAACAAAATTTACCCCGAAAAACTCGGAGTGTTTGTGGGCGGGGCTAATGATCGGAGGCGGCGTTTATGCATATTTAATTATTAGCCGGGGTAAACACCGAGTGCTTGTAGGCGGGGCTAATATTCGCTTGATGGAGCATCTCGGGTCGCGTAAAATCTCTTTGTAGAGAGTAAAATCGCGATAGGCTAGTCAAACAACTGAAAAATACACTAGATCTGTACGTAAATGTTTTCCTATTAGAACGATTCTATAAATGTTGTAACAATTTAAAGAATCATTATCTTACATGTTCGCATAGATATACTAAATTTATAACAATGCAATATTCAGGATTATGTACGTAGAGATAGAGAAACCCGAGATGTTAAAAAGGCAGTCTATACACATGTCTGTAGTTTGAATTTCCTGTGATGTACGAAAAATGAATATGAATTATTAAACCAGCAAATCATGTAGGAAGTAAAACTGTAATAAAGGAAATAAGGGAAAAAAGCAGTGGCGGATCCAGCGCCCCCTTTGCCGGGGGGTCAAGGGGCGAATTTTGCCGATTTTGACTGAAAATGGGCCAAAATATACCTGTTTTTGGAAAATTTTGGGTCAGTGCCGGGGGGGGGGGGGGGCGGGCGCCCCCTCCGCACCCCCCTGAATCCGCCACTGAAAAGAAATACATAATTGTTTATCCTACTCCTGTATTTTATAAACACCTGAATATTGGATGTGTAAAATACATTATATCATTCGATGTATCTGATGGAAGGAAAAATAAGATTTGTTTCCTGTTAGACGGTGAAACGAATTTTTGCATGCGTTTATATATACAAGTACTGTAACGCACGACTTTGCAGTAAGATGAATATTAAAAGTATCATGAGTTATGCAAGTCATTTTCCCGTTCATACGGAAAAGCTTCTTAATCCGTACTCTGGATACTTCACATTGATATAATCTATTTTACATATACATGTAAACGATTGCACACTTAAGTATAAAATTTAATTTAATGCTGTACGATACCAAGTAAATTAAATGTTTAATTCATTGATAGTAATTTTTTTTATTCTACCGTGTTTGATCGGTATTTTTGATCACGGAAGTATATTTTAGAAGGCGTCGAAAGTATAGACCTTTGTTAATTTTTCAGCAATTGTTATAATACGTTATCAGTAATAGCTGAAAACCTCGAGCAGGAACCAGCGTTCACCCCTGCTCCCAACTTTTTAAATGACAAATATGGATAATGACCATATCCCTGTATACAGCACAAAATCGATAATTCAGAAAATCAGAAACTGAAGGCATAGAAAATCAGGAAAAAACAGGAACCAAAGCAAACAAACAAAAACCTCCACCACATGAAAAGAAACGAACTCCCGATATGGGAGTGAGTAAATAAAATATGAAAAAAATATAGACAAAACAGTCAAGACTATGTCTATTTACTAACTCAGGCACGTACGTCATCATGTATGCACATGCATTATGTTTCTGGGGTCGCAGGTCATTTATAATATACATGTACCAGTGGTGGATCCAGAATTTCAGAAAGGAGGGGGGAGCCCAGCTTCAAAGAAATTTGTTCACAGAAAAGCTGACACGCAAAAGATAAATTAAAAAAAAACAACAAAGAGACGATGATACAAATATTAAGACTTAGGACTTTATTTTTTAGGATTTCAGATTGTTGATACTGCAACGCGGTCTTGTTGGAGATCTCCTCCCTTCTTTTATATTATTCAGGGGTCCTTACCCCCCATTCCCATTTGGCCTTTTCCTTATAATGTATTTTATCGTTTACCTGAAGATGTGCCAATTGTGTGATTCTATAGATCCTACAGATTTGTACCTTAAATTGACACTATACCACGAGCAAGACAGTCCCAACGCGTAATTACTCTTTGAAAGCGGAATTTCTCTTTTTAGTGGCGCATCATTATTAATCAATGATGCATCTGGATGAACATGCGATTCCCATCAAATTGTCTCCTGATAAAGAATTTTCCGGAATTTGAAGCGAAATTTTATATTAATTCTTCAAATTCGGATTACTTGTAAGAGCAAGATTATTTCTTCTGCCATACCATAAGCAAATTTATTTTATTCATTAAAATTCAGAGCAAAATTATTTGTTTTCGAGCACCCCCCCCCCCAACCCCGAATATTAAATGGACCGTGTCTTACCTGTTCCTGTTTCATTATCAGTAAATAAGGGTTAGATTACAGTTTCGAGTTACTCCGTTCTTGAACCGCACATACATTTTTTTTGCAAAATTAAAGAGAAAATAAGCTTAAAATGCATCATAGATG
The DNA here is from genome assembly GCA_033119305.1 of Pinctada imbricata. Lineage (NCBI taxonomy): Eukaryota > Metazoa > Mollusca > Bivalvia > Pterioida > Pteriidae > Pinctada > Pinctada imbricata. The sequence continues at coordinate 63,532,775 of VSWD01000003.1, forward strand.
CAAAGTGCCGAGTTGCAAAACTTAAATGTAAGTATGAATATGCAAACTTAAAATATACATGGATTGTGTAACTATATTCATTTATAGTTCAGACACCCTTTTCAATTACCCGAGTCCAATGAATTTGACCTTTGATCTTTTGATCCCAAAATCAATAGGTGTAATCCTGGATTCATTGGAAACATTTCTGGCAAGTTTCATGATTATAGGTGCAATACAGGCTCAAAAATGGTCTGGAAACCATTTTCAATTACCTAAGTCCTGTGACCTTGATCTTTGACCCTTTGACCCCTAAATCAAAAGTGGTCATTTTCTATTCACTGGAAACATTTCTGGCAAGTTACATGATTATAGGTGCAATACAGGCTCAAATTCAGTCGGGAAACCATTTTTAATCATCTTAGTCCTGTGACCTTGACCTTTGACCTTTTAACCCCAAAATCAAAAGTGGTCATCCTTGATCCATGGGAAACATTTCTGGCAAGCTTCATGATTATAATTGCAATACAGGCTGAAATATGGTCCGGAAACCACTTTCAATCATCGGAGTCCTGTGACCTTGACCTTTGACCTTTTGACCCCAAAATCAATAGGGGTCATTCTTGATTCATGGGAATCATTATTGGCAAGTTTCATGACTTTAGGTGCAATACAGGCTAAAATATGGCCAGGAAACCATTTTCAATCATCAGAGTCCTGTGACCTTGACCTTTGACCTTTTGACCCCAAAATCAAAAGTGGTCATTTTCTATTCACAGGAAACATTTCTGGCAAGTTACATGATTATAGGTGCAATACAGGCTGAAATATGGTCCGAAAACCAATTTCAATCAACAGAGTCCTGTGACCTTGACCTTTGACCTTTTGACCCCAAAATCAATAGGCCTCATCCTTGATTCAAGGGAAACATTTCTGGCAAGTTTCATGATTATAGGTGCAATACAGGCTGAAATATGGTCCGGAAACCATTTTCAATCATCTGAGTCCTGTGACCTTGAACTTTGACCTTTTGACCCCAAAATCAATAGGCCTCATCCTTGATTCAAGGGAAACATTTCTGGCAAGTTTCATGATTATAGGTGCAATACAGGCTGAAATATGGTCCGGAAACCATTTTCAATCATCTGAGTCCTGTGACCTTGACCTTTGACCTTTTGACCCCAAAATCAATAGGGCTCATCCTTGACTAATGGTGAGTAAGTGTATGAAGTTTCATTGTTATAGCCTCTTTCGTAGTTGACTTATAGTCCGGAAACCAATTGTTGACGCCCTCCCGCCCGCCCGCCCAGACGCCCGCCCAACCGCCCGCCCAGACGCCCGCCCGCCCGCCCGTCTCACATCAAATTAAGAGCCGAGTTTTGCAACTCGGCTAAAAATTTAGTTTTCGGAAGCGGTTCAAGAAACTATCACCAAAAAGTGAGGGAGCTCCAGCCTCGTAATAATAATGCAACGCTTAAAAGAGAAATTCCGCTTTCAAAGAGTAATTGCGCGTTGGAGCGGTCTTCCTCTTGGTAGTGTCAAAGTAAAAACAAAATCTGTAGTTAACTTTATAAAATCAGAGAAATTCCTCCATTTAAGACTTATTGGTGTGATTCCCTAATTCTTTATTCTTACATTTGTCCTAGTATTATGACAAATTTAAGGGGCGGGGGTCCTTACCCCCTTCCTTCTCTCGCCCCTTCCTCCAACCTCCCTTTCACCATGTCCACCCCCTTTAGTATTCACTAAAATGAGAAGTCTTTATTCAGGTTTATGATAGATGCGTTTACTGTACACTGATATCGAATGTTCATTCACCAATCTGATTAAAACATCCCGATTTTATTTATGTCGCGTAGAATTTGTCGCTACGCGACATAAAACAATCAGGAGCATGTAGATATCTAGTTTAATAAGATTGGTTCATTCGCATGAATAATGCACCAATAAAAAGAAATTCCGCTTTCAAAGAGTAATTACGCGTTGAGTACCATTTGCAGTAACTCCTTTGGCTGACAAACACAGTACATTTTTGTAAACCGGTAAAACTTATGGGATTTTTTTTCATTCGAATCTCCATTGAATGACAAATAAATATACAGTATAGTACAAATTAATAATGCTGTTTTAATTTTTGAAGACACAATAAAAGAATATGTATTAAATGAACCCGAACTGTAGTGAAGGTTGAATTTGGACTGAGGCCTTTCATATATATTTTACGGGAGCGACGCACATCTATGTAATTTCTTTTGAGAATAAAGATATGACTCTTTCATTCTTATACTTCCCAAACTGTCAGCTTGCAAATACCTTTTTTGTTTAGAATTTGCTAGTGTTATGATCTTTGAGGCACTTTACATTACGCATCAGACAATAAAGTACTTTATATAGGAAATGTCAATGAGTACATTCCATGCATAATTCAAAATTAAGAAAATGATGGTCTGTCACTTTTATCTCTATATTTGGTTGACTGACTTATGTTCAGCTCACTGCCATATCGGTTTGTCCGACGTTCGACGTTTCTCAACCGTCAGTCGGTTAACTTTTCCTATTTTCACCGTCTCGAAACAGCTGGGAGGATTTTAATGTAATTTGGTATACATGAAGTACAAAAGGTCCGCTACCAAGGTTGTTCATTTCGATCAGAACCCTTCAGTAAGGGGTCAAATACTGTAGACCACAGAGGATAGCCCTCTTTAAAAATGATCTCCAGTTTTACTGAATATTGTATCTAGAAGGATGTATGATTCAAGTTTGCTCATTTTGTTTTTGTATTTTTGACGCGTTGTTCACTTCTTATTGTGACATTTTTTTAAGCAAAAAGATTTCTCCTAATATTTCATTTCTTGGAATTCTGGAATTTAGTTTAAATAATCCATTATTAAGCAGAATGCTTCAGTGAAAAAAACGCCGAAAAGTTTATTTTTGATTTTTTAATGATTTTTAAAGACTATCAAACAGGAAGGGGGATGAAAATTTTTATCATTTTTGACAATTTTTTTTAGTTCTTCCCATGAATGGTTATTTTGAAAGCATCATATTTATTGCAAGAAATGTAACAGCGAAACATTTTTTCTAAATATTGTATAATCTGCAATTCTTAATGCCGACCGTTTAATATCGATATATTGGCTTGTCCTCAGTGTTCTTAGGTGAGCGATGTGGCTCCTGGGCCTCTTGTTATTTTCATATGTCCCCATCGGCTCAAATTTTTCCCACAATTCCGCTGACAAAATTTAATTAAAAAAAACCAAAAAAGATCTTTTAAATGTTCAATGTTAGCGTTCATTGAGATCCGACCCCTAATCGCTCCAGGGTTACTGTCAAAGGCGGAATTACTATGATTATTTCAGTTCGACGTCCGACGGGAGGAGAGGCCATGCAGATAATTTGGGAAAAAAAGGAGGAAAGTAATCGGAATGATTATAATTACGGAGCAACTCACCCACAAGCGTCAGCCATTACCATTCTATCTTGCCTCGGACACGTTCGGACCAATCAGAGTGCATAAATCGCATCACGAGCACGCCGTCTAAATATCTGTAGAGCACCAGCAGCAACCCCCCCCCCCCCAAAAAAAAAATAATAACCAGGAAGTTTTGGTCCTTGACAAAATAAAACATGTACAGTTATTATATATGTTTGTCAGAGATTTGTCAGTTTGATCAAGCTTCGCCTTGTCCTGTATTAGCATGACTAATCCGAAAAAAAAACTATGCTGACCTAATAAGTAATATCATATTAACCCCTTTCTGTCAAATGAGTCCTTTATCGTTCCATCTTATATAATCAAGCAGAAACCTTAAACATGTTAAAGATAAACATTATTTTATTTATCTTTTTTTTTCACATGTCAACGAAAAGAAATACAGAAATAAATCGAAACGAAACAAAACAGAGCGAAAGGAAACGAAACAAAACATAAAACTAAATTGTATTGAGGATTATAAAGTAAAATGGCTGAGAACGAACACGTAAAGACAGATCTACATACATGTATATTATTGTCTTTATCAATTCTACTGTCTATAGAGAATTTGACAATTAGGCTGAAAAAATAGGTGTGTTTCGGCTAACCCGACCCTATATGTACCTTCAAAATCATGCCGAAAAAAGGTCGAACTTTTGATTGTGTTTGTTTTTTTGTTACATGTTCACGTTACCGTGATACTAAGTATGAATTTTTAGGATACTCTTTCACACCTAGGTTTACTCTGTTTCGCATGAGTGGCTAAACTGTGGGTAGCTCTCAAGGGATTAAAGTGTAAACGTTACCTGTATGATACTAATCGGGAAAGAGTAGAATATTTTCTTTGTTCGTGTGTGCATGGTTCATGAAATAGCCTCTGTCATTTTTATGCAAGCTTCTTTCTTTCTCAAGTAAACATTTCTATCAAAACTTTTAATAAGAATGAGTTCCAGTCAATTTCAATAAAAAAAATATATAGCTCCTTTCCTAGCTCCTAAAAATACAGTATAAATATGGCTTCTTGATTAGTATCTTGCCTATGAAGTCATGTGATCGGAAAAAAATAAAAGTTATTTACGATAAGACTTTCAGAGAAAACCAAAGACCATCCGATAATACAAAAAAAAGCGTGCTCCTTGTTCAAACGGTTCCAAACAAGTCCGCAAAAAAAATCGAATCGGTTGATTCAAGAAAGATGAATCATGTAAAAAAAGCAAAATAATTAAAAAAAAAAAAAACCGGCGTTCAAAGAAAAGCAAATCAATAGACAAAGACCAACCCCCACCCCCACCCCCAACCCCAAATAAAAGCAAAAAAAAAAAAGGAAACAAAATTATATGACTCTTATATGGATAGCCTTATAATAAAACAAATGTACATAATACAATAAAGAACCCCCCCCCCCATCCTTATATATATACACTGAATTCCAAAATTTTAAGTAAATCGCCGAACGCCAACCATAACCAAATCTTCAAACGATGCTTCACAAGTTGTTCACACCTTTTCAGTTACCCTGCGCTTCTACCTGTATAACGATCATCCTCTGTACAGGGAGAGGCGATGTCTTCACACCTTGTAAGACCAGGCATATAGGCACGCCCATATAAGGTCATGTGAAAATAACCGTACGGAGTGTTTCGCTCCCTTTAAAGGTTCTTTACATTATCATTATTCTACACATATTCTCTACGACCTGACAAGCGTGGATCTGGAGGATTTTGAGGGGGCTAGGACCCACTGAATTAAAAAAAAAACTTTATTTTCAGGATTGTACCTTTTTCAAGATTATAGGCTGAATCCCCAGCCCCCCCCCCCCCCCCGTCCCTCTAAAACAATCTTATTTAAAAATTAAAAGTTGCATATTTGTTATCGAAGTAGTTTTAAAACTATTACAAATCAGTCGTTGATTTGCAGTGATAAAAAATTTAGCATTCAAAGGATGGGGCTGTTAAACTATGCCAAAATATGTACATGTTCAAACTATGAAATAGTTGTTAAACTATGCCAAAATATGTACATGTCAAACTATGAAATATTACGCCTAAATAAATTCTGTGCAATTTCTTCGTCGACCGCGTTTTAAATACTTGTCGTTACAGATAGATTATTACCGTCAGTCATGACTGACGGTATACTGTAATCATTCGAGACCTACTTGCACGGATAGAATACCTCTTGGAAATTTGATTGGTCGACAATTGCAAAAAATGCAAATATTCGTCTAGGTTATTCAAACCTTGTACATAAGATCCTTACATCAGGTCGGCTCAAGAGTCTAGGTGACCTGACAATTCAATGACCTGTCATATCGTTTCAATGCAATTTATTACGAAAGATGCATCGAAAAGTCCTTGTAGCGATACGTCCTAGAACGATCGCACATCCTCGGTAATTTCCGTCGCTTGAATCGGAATAAATGCAACAACGGAAGATGACCAGAAATACAAGAGTAACAATGAGTAATTACTATTTTTTCCTTACTAGAGTTTACAACATTCAATTTTTAAAGTCAGCTAACTGACGCAAGCTTTTTGTAAAAGCTAATACTTGTTGTGTCTGTAGCGGTTTGTGAATGTTGTTCATCTAACGTGTCGTTAGACTCGTTACAGGTAGATTATTGTAAATAAATTCTGTGCAATTTCTTCGTAGATGGCGTTTCTAGTATATTGATTGCAGCGGTGCTAAATCCCGAGTCGCCTCAGTGCATGTACCATAATACTTTGCAGAGTATCGTATGTTACACATGACATGTACTGTGGTTAGCGACTAAAGAAAGAAAGAATAAAAGAAACTTGTATAAAATGACCCCCCCCCCAAAAAAAAGATGAAGAAAAACCCCAATTCATGAACCCATGTACACACGCACATTTTATAATATAATGTTCTTACTATTAAATTTTTGGGAGGGGGAGGCGCTCTTATATTTTAAGCTAAGTAAAAATTAATTGTCAGCTTTCTTTGTAAAGATTACTTGGACCCAAATGATTTACTTCAACGTTGTGTTTAAACTACTGTCAAAGATGGTCTTTCACAATAAATAATTTGCTTGCTTTCATCAATTATCTTATGTAATTAATGTAAACATTTAGAAACTGTAATATTTACGGGCTCCTTGAATTTTGGTACGAGCTCCTTGAATTTCAGAACTAGGAGCCCGTATGGCTCCTTTGGAATTTCTATGAATTTCAAGCCCGGACTGTCATAACATTTTCATGAGAAGAAAGACTGCCACACTTGCGTAATTCATCACATGATCGCGCCTTACAATTTCGTTTGTTGTGTGATTTCGAAACCCTTAGAAGACAATTCCCGCACAGAAACTTTTTTCAGTAACATTTAGACAATAAAGGTCCTCCAATAAATATACTTTTACACATAGTTCATTATATTTCATTTCTTCTTTTTTAATGTCAAGTTCTAAAGGACTTGGATGTGATTTCGAAAACTTTTTTTTTCGCGCCACTTTGAGACTGTAGTCAGGATCTTCTTTATCTCGTTTCACCACTATGTTCAAAGAATAACTATTTGGCAATGAATGGCAACCTTCCAAAGACTTTCACATGCGTGGATTTGGTCCAAATTTTGAAACATGTCTTGCAGCCTATACTGCAGTGCAATTTTTGAGAAGGACTTTTCATTTGCATCTACCCAGTCGCCTTGATCGTCACGATTCATTGTCTCAGCGGACATGTTATTTAATGCAGATATTTCACTTCTTAATTTTTCACAAAATCAATGGTAACCGTAATTCCGTAAGTCACAAATATTGCATTCCGCAGAAACGCGAGTTTCACGACGTCCGACATGTTGGTCATAATAGTTAAAAGTGACTGTTTAGTATGAATCTGGGTATAAATGTTTTATAAAATTGATAAGAACCAATATAAACATTGTCATCGCGGATGGGGTCTGTCACAAGCTATAATTATAGGATTAGGAGTACAATGGCAAGGTACACGATACAGATCCTTATCACTGTAAACATGGTCAATGTCATAAAATCTGTACAGATGTTAGTAGACCTATGAATCAGGAGTGGATCTAGAAAACTGTACACCTTTAAAGAGGAAAGAATGAGAAACGATAGGGAATTAGTTTAGTTTAAACAATATTTATTGATATTCATTTTCCAAAGAACTTTTTTTTTTCAAGTTGAAATTATTTTTTTCAATATGAGATTTTCATAGTTGAACTTATCTAAACTAAAATAAGCAGTGATATCAATACCCAAAACTGCATCTTCCCCTGGTGATTTGCACTGGTCTCATTAATCATAAGAATCTTTAAGAGAGTCCTTATATTTTCGGAGACAATAGCTGTTAATGCATGTAATTTCAAAACTTAGAAATTGCGGTGCCAATGAAGAAAATGGAATTATTCCCAGAGGTGTAAAGCAAAAAGGTCGCAGACGAGTTAAAACTGTGTTACACGTGCTTGGGAATCATTGTTTTCGAATAAAAATTTCGACAAAAATGGAGATTTGCTGTTCAATGTTGGGAGACCGAAACTGTTCGAAACGAATGACTCGAAATATCTCGAATTCTTAAATCGAAATAACCCAACGATTACTCATAAAGAACTACAGGATGAAATTTTAATTACATGTAATTGCAACAAATGTGAGTATCACAACTATTATAATATAACAGAGCCATTAAAAGTTCATTGTCATCGGGACCATTTACGTTAAAGAAACTTTCAAAACCATCTGCAGAAAGATTTACTGATGCAAATATGCAATACACTCAAGCATTTATGAACTACATGCATCAAAAATAGGCTCATAGAATGATTTTTTTGGACGAAACTGGCTTTAATTCAAGAGAAAGGTCGAGTAATGAGGAGTTAATGTAATTTACTCGTATGAGGTTGCTTAACATGCATGCATGTACACAACCATTTTAACTGTTAACAACAGTATTTGAATGTAAATCGGATTTATTCGTATTGCTTTTATTCTATTGGTTGAGGATTTTTTTGGTGGTCATGTCAACATGGACAGTTTTCAGTTTGAAGCGTTGACGGCTTTGAGCTACAGTAACACAGCTACTTTAGGTACGAAAAAATTGTCCGTTCTGTACATATGATGTCGAGATTTTTAAATTATGTTTTGCATTTACCCTTTATCAATAACGTAACCAGAGAGGAAGAAATCGTAACTTTAATTTACATTTGTAAGAGGAACATTACGGGGCATGCTGTGCATGTTAAGTTTGAGTCGTAATTCCTTGGCGAGCGAAGCGAGCGAAAAATGCGATATTGAATTTTTCTGTGCACATCCTTTTGACAATGTCCTAATCATTTCGAGGGAAATTTAGTAAAATACTGTTGGAGTGCTCATAAATCATGCCATTTGTCCCGATATTTTTTTTCAAAATTTACAGATGTATCTTATACATGTTATTGAAACATTGTTTTTGAATGTTCGATATATATTGATAACTGACTGTACGAAGTCAATGACTTTTAATGTAAACAGTGGATGGTGTTTATAGGTGTGCAGGGGCAAGTCCATGGAACCTCGATCTGCACTTGATTTTCTGCTACAAAAGGGGGAAAACCCAGTAACAATTGGCAATAAAAAAGGGTAGGGGTTATGAATGCGTCCCTCTCCTAAATCCGAAGTTGGATTGATATGCAGTGTTTTAGCCTCCTTTCGCTTAAAGTATTTGATTTTTCTCAAATGTATTAAAAGAAGTAGTCAGCAGAGACTTGGAACCCCCTCTTTTTTTCTTGTATTAAGAATTTTATTGCTATCGAAAAAATAATTTACTGTTTTTTTTTTCATACAAAATATGTTTAAATACCTGTAATTCTGTGCAAAATTAAAAAAAACATGTAAGAGGAATACATACGAAATTTATCATGAGCGTATCCCGGGAGAGAGGGTGTGCAAATTCTAAGAGAAAGGATATATCCTACACTTAGCCATTCCGCTTTCTGAATGGCTTCGCTCTCTCTCTCTCTCTCTTATTAGCTCTACTGGTCAAAGACCAGTCGAGCTTATGCGATACTATGTTGTCCTGCGTCCGTCCGTCCGTCCATCCGTCTGTCTGTCTGTCGAACTGTCTGTCCGTCTGTTAACAATTTTTTTTTGTGATCGCAACTCCTCCGAAACCGTAAATGATAGAAAGCTAATTCTTCTTGCATTTAGTTTGGTCCATGGTCTAGTTGTGCACCTAATATTTTGTTTGAGCTTCTGATCCCCAGGGTCTTGGAAAATGGGTGTGGTCATTTTCTCCTATATAAGTCTATGTAATCTAGTGAACACTGATTCTCAGAAAGTGTAATTGATAGAGAAATAATTCTTTTTGCAATATAATCAGTCTCAGGTCTAGTTGTGCTCCTGATATTTTGTTTGAGCCTCTGACCCCCAGGGTCTTCAAAAATGGGTGTGGTCATTTTCTGCTGTAAAAGTCTATGTAATCTAGTGAACACCAATTATCAGAAAGTATAATTGATAGAGAAATAAATTCTTTTTGCACTATAATCAGTCTCTGGTCTTGTTGTGCACCTAAAATTTTGTTCGAGCCTCTGACCCCCAGGGTCTTCAAAACTGAGTGTGGTCATTTTCTCCTATTCGAGTCTATGTAATCTAGTGAACACCAATTCTCAGAAAGTGCAATTGATAGAGAAATAATTCTTTTCGCAATATAATCAGTCTCTGGTCTAGTTGTGCACTTGATATTTTGCCTCTGACCCCCAGGGTCTTCAAAAATGGGTGTGGTCATTTTCTCCTATATATGTCTATGTAATCTAACACCAATTCTCAGAAAGTAAAATTGATAGAGAAATAATTCTTTTCGCAATATAATCAGTCGTGGGTCCAGTTGTACAACTGATATTTTGTTTGAGCCTCTGACCCCCAAGGTCTTCAAAAATGGGTGTGGTCATTTTCTCCTATATATGTCTATGTAATCTAACACCAATTCTTAGAAAGTATAATTGATTGAGAAATAAATATTTTTGCAATATAATCAGTATCTCACTCTCTGGTCTAGTTGTGCCCCTGATATTTTGTTTGAGCCTCTGACCCCAGGGTCTTGGAAATGGGTGTGGTCATTTTCTCCTATACATGTATAAGTCTATGTTACATGGTGAACATCAATTCTCAGAAAGTATAATTGATAGAGAGATAACTCTGTCTGTATTAAAATCAGTCTCTGGTCTAGTTGTGCCCCAGATATTTTGTTTGAGCCCCAGAACCCCAGGGTCTTGGAAATGGGTGTGGTCATTTTCTCTTATATAAGTCTATGTTACCTTGTGAACATCAATTTTCAGAAAGTATAATTGATAGAGAGATAATTCTGTTTGCATTATAATCAATCTCTTGTCTATGTGTGTGCCTGCTATTTTGTTTCAGCATCTGACCTCCAGAGTTTTTGAAATACCCGGTGTGGTCATGTTCTCCTATTTAACTCTATGTTATCTAGTGAACACCAGTTCTCAGAAAGTATATTTGATACTGTAGAGAGATATTTCTTTTTCCATTTCATGAGTCTGTGGTCTGACTGTGTGCCTGAGATTCTGTTTAAGACTGACCGGTCTTTGAAAATCGGTGTGATCATTTTCTCCTATATAAGTCTTTGTAATCTTGTGAACGCCAGATCTCAGAAAGTATACTGGTAATTCATGGAGAGTAAATTCTTTTTGCATTACACGTATTATGTGTCTGTGGTGTAGATGTGCATCTGATATTTTATGTGAGCCCCTATCCCCCAGGGTTGGAAAATGGATGTCAGTTCAGTGAATTTAACAAAACAGCCAGTAGAGCTTCAGTCTCATCAGAGACTTCTGGTTTACTTTCCGGATATATTACGGTTACATCATTCAAGTATGTTGGAAAGCAGGGTATCAAACCCCCAATTCTCGTACGGTTTCCAATTTATTGTACAGTCATGTGTTTTGACAGTGAGTATACCACCTTAAAGGATTCGAAAATGAGATTACTTTGGGATGTCCAATCATCGATTTTGTACTATGTATTGGGATATGGTCATTGTCCATATTTGTCATTATTATAGTCAGAATAATAGATTATTTTCCGCTAAATATATTTCAAGCGAAATATATTAATTTTTGACAGGAAATAAACTAAACCTGTTATGAAAAATAAAAGAAATAATAAACAAAATTGATTTTATTGTAATGTCATGTACTAACGAGTTCACGGGTTTACAAGTCAATTAACACGGGCGGATCTAGAAAATTCTTCATTTATTGATTTTCAACTGAATGTACATGCACATGTAGTTTACTGACAATGTACGTGTACGCAAAGTAAGGCCATAGTACGGTAACTAACTCTTTTGTTTTACGTCCGCGGGCGCTCAGAAAAAAAAACCACGCGCACACAAACATGCATGGGGGAGGGTTAAAAATCAGTATATGATCTTAAATTCCGTAAAATTGCCTGTACTATCGTTAATTTTAGGTGTTTTTTATAAAAAATAGTCAGCATTATACATCTAAATTTTTATCTTTTATGTTTTCAGTCATCCTCTTCAAATATCTTCATACTGATCATGTGTTTCATGCCTGGCGGGAGGATACCTTTTAAGAAAAGTTTAGGACGTAAAACAAAATATTTAATAACTATAGATTAAGATTAAAATTCTCTATTCGTCTATTCAGAGTCTAATCAATTCTCCCGTATAATTGATATGAGAAAAATCGGAACAGTCAGTGAAGCATCGAAAAGTCGACACTCGTCAAAATCAAAATTCAGGTGGTTCAACAGTCACCGATCACTTCAAGAGTAAAGGTACCGATTTTTATTGAAATACTCACAGCAACGGCGAGAACTGCTGAGATATTGCTAGCATTGTTGATATTTTCAGAGTATCACATATTAAAATATGATTTTGTCCAACGTATACACGAAGATAAATGTACTCTCCTGTGAAACCGATCTTAAACTTAAGAGTAATTTACAACATTGGAAAATAAAAAAATAATAATAATAATAATAATCCGGCCCGAAGGCCAGCGAAAAAAATTTTCCGGCTCTTAAAATGGCCGAAAAAAAAAATCCGGCTGGCAAGTCTTCCTGCCCCCCCCCCCCCCCCCCCATAAAAATCAAATGGTCGCTCCCTAATCATCATGATCATGTTAATCGGGAAGCTTCATTGATAAATTTATTTGGCGAATTCAGTACGAAAATGTTCCATTATTTTTAAACGTAAGGGTCATTTGTCCCATGAACTCTTTAATATTCTTCCTAATCACTGATCATGTACGTGTGTCCCGGCGGGAAATAAATACATGTATATATATCTTTGAGAAAAGGGAATGGGCAGAAGAAATTCATTCGATGTCTGAGAATTTATCTTAAAAATCCACGCAAAAGAAAAATTATACGAAACGTTTTACCAAGGACTTAAATAAGTCTACGTAAACACAATGCATCTAAGCTAAAGAAAATAGACCTGCATGTTATGATGTTCCACTTAATCGGAGTAAAATAATTATCATTCCATGGTCATGATAATATGTTTATCTGGGTGAACCTTTACGGTACAATTGTACTTTGACCCTTTTTCTCACAAATGTTGGATATATCTGTGACTGATTGAATATAAAAATAAAATGAAGATCTTGTAGATATTGTAAGCATTGTCTAATATTAAGTAACTCTTGATAGTGGCTTATAATAATGTACATGTACGTTATTTAATATTTTTATGGGTTTAAAGATATTTTTAATCGATGTCATGTGCACTACCTGACCGGGCGGGGATAATTCAATAACTGAGACGAATTAGAATAATTTACGGTAGGAGAGACTGTGCGTACATTAGTAATTAGAGTATATACTCATTACATGTCATTTTTATACCGGGAAGCTTATATCACCTGGTGAAAAGTAAACGCTACTGGTAACCAGGTGAAATTGAGCCCCTCCCTGCCGTATCAGTTTGCCACGACAATTCATGTACATGTAAATTACATCCATTAGGTTTTTATTTCAAATGATCAATTTGTGTATTGATTTACGTTATGATATCTCATCAATATCCATAGAATGAAAGTCAAAGACAAAAGCAGAAACCAGATTCCAAAATAACAATAGAAAGAATTAGAATACTGTACATACAGTGTCAAAGTCAATCTCTAATATCTTTGTGTTCCCTCATTCAACTAGAGGCGTGTCATTAAAAGATCGCGACTTTAGCCGATGATGAGGGAATTACGCATTCATGTTAGCTCCGCCTTCGATCCACTAAGCTCCGCCCATAAAGGCCCGCGCTGTATTTTGGAGGAATTCCTCGGCGGGCATGGCGTTTTCTATGGAGTAAACAAAGGGGGCGAGGAGGAAGAAAGAGAAATTACTCTGGGGAATTATGGAGTAAGCTTACTCCATCAACGCGATCTCGTTGTGAATCTCCTGGTACGTACTGTACTAAAATATGAAAGTTATCCGGCAAACGGTTCAAGAGATATAGCCCGGACAGGAATGTATGCATAATTTCATTAAAAATGCACTAAGTGACCTTGACCTTGGTCACATGACCTTGGGTCAAGGTGATGTGAAACCTTCGGGGCATAAGCAACAACATACTAAAATATGAAAGTGATCGGGCAAACGGTTCAGGAGATATAGCCCGGACACGATGTGTGACAGACGAACAGACGGACAGACGGACAGACAGACAGACAGATGGACGACGAAGGCAAAACCAATATGTCTCCTCCCCGTTGGGGGGAGACATAATTATGTTGTTGTTGCCAATTAAACGATATTGAAGATGAATTCCATTTTATTCTTAAATGCCCCAAGTTTCATTCACTTAGAATCAAATATATTAAACCATTTTACTTCCGAAAACCTAGTGTATTTAAGCTTATTCTTCTTATCAGTGTCAATAATGTAGTAGAACTATGTAACCTTGGTAAATATCTTTATTCTGCAAGTAGAATTAGGCCAGAATTATTATGAATATGATTTATGTCTACTTTCATGTTACATGTTGTATCATCGTACATTATATATAGGATCTCAAATGAATTTTCATTTCATACGATGTATTATGAAACGAGTTGCAAGTTTTATATCCCCGAGCCTTGGCGATGGGATATAAAACGCACATGACAACGAGTTTCATAATACATCGTATGAAATGAAAATTCATTTGAGATTCTTTTTATCACATTATCTCGCCTAAAAATGTGTATCTCTAACGTGAAATCAACGTTTCCGAGAACTACAGAGGCGAATCACGCCGTGATCTAGAAGTCGTCTGAGCACTACGCCATGAGAAGTAGTGTCCCCATCGTATAGATATTCTGTGCGTAAGAGAAAAGTATTTCAATTTTGAATAGTATTTTGATGCAAGAATTATTTCAACAACAACAATTTTAATTATTGACATTGACTTCGGGTCTCAATATAACAGTTGACCGATATTTGAAAGGTCACCTTGGTCAAGGTTTATGTGATTAGGTTCCAAACTTGACCAATCGCATTCAAGCATAGCGATATGTAACGTGTTATCATATCATATGTTTATGAAATGGCTTTATGAAACTGCATAACGGGTGTATCATGTGATAAACTATTTTATCATACATTTCATATTACACACTGTGTCATACTAGTATATCATATTGCTTAGACGAACACACTCACTTTATTATCCTGTGTTCATTTATGGTATATTGTAAATATATTGTATATATTGTGTAACCTATGAGCTGTGTGGCTTGCGGTAAATAAAGAACTTGAACTTGAATTTTGATGTGTCTTAGTGCTTGTATTGGTTTTTTTTTGGGGGGGGGGGTGTTTGTTTTGTTTTTGTTTTTTTTTACAGATTGTATACAGCCTTTATTTCAGGCTACAGAAAGGGAAGTGTTCTGACAAGCAGAGGGAAAGAAGAAGAAAATAAAAGGTTCAGAAGTTTGTGTGCTGTCAATCCTGAGCAAGCGTGGTACCTAGCGGCTGGCCCTGTCTGCGCGGCTCACTTCGGAAACTGACGTGATTTTGACTACTTTATCATGCAAAAATTTAACTTTTAAAAAACTGATACCATCAAATAGATCCCGCTTAGTCGTAAATTTTGGTATAAGTTATAGGCTAGTCACACGCAATGAAATTTTATAGACAAAAAAAGTTTTAGATGGGCGATTTCCAAAGCTTTTTTTTCTGTGACGTCGTGACGCTCTCGTCATGCTGAAAAACGTTAGGCACGGTCCATTTGATATTCTGGGTGGGGGGGGGGGGCTTGGGTTTTTTGTCGGAGCAACATTATTTTTTTCGCCTCGGACCGGGGCAAAATCATTTTTTTCTTGCAAAGTCGGAGCAAGGAAATTTTTTTTAACAAAGTGATGTGCATATATATGAAGAATGTTTGTGTTTTATCAATAGATATTATTCATATTTTTACTCAAAACTCTAAATATTAATTTGTACTTTATTTTTATGCAAGTATTCAATTCAATTCTAAATAGAGAGACAAAAGATTTCTACAATACAATTCTAAATAAACAAAATTTATATAAGGTACATGAATATAAGAGGGTCTTTGGGGAAGGTCTTGTAGACAAATTTAAAAATGCAGAATTGTAAAATGGTGAATAACTGAAGTTCTCCTTCCAATTAAGCTTACAAGAACATAAAATTGAGACTCTATGGGATACATGCAACATGTATTAATAGTTATACATAAGTATTATTAACACTTTTGATATCTTAAAATATATGAATTTTGACATTAGCAAGTAATGATTGATAGAAAACTATGGCGAGCGAAGCGAGCCAAAAAATTTTTGATAGACTGAAAACTGTGGCGAGCGAAGCGAGCCGGAAAAATTTCAAGAATTTTAGCAAAATTTTACGGTAATTCTTCAAATTCAGATTATTTGTAAGAGCAAGATTATTTTTTTCTGTCACACCATAAGCAAATTTATTTTTTTCATCAAAATTCAGAGCAAAATTATTTTTTTCGAAAAAAACCCAAGCCCCCCCCCCCCCCCAGAATATCAAATGGACCGTGCCTTAACATTGAAATATGATTTCATAAACCCTTGATCATGTAACACATACCAAAATTTACGACTAAGCGAGATCTATTCAATGATATAGATTTTATTCTAATTTTTCTACGACAAAGTTATCAAAATTGCGCTTATCCAGTTTCCGAAGTGAGCCGCGCGGACAGTATGCGATGTATAAATTCTGAAACAAAACAACGCGAATTTTAGTTAAGCAGTAAGAATAAACAAACTATCAAAAATTACGAAAGTTCCTGATTTTTTTTATTTTCCGTAAGAAAACGGATGAAACGGGTAGTTAGATCCATTTGGGTGGGGCAGTGGCGGATTCAGTCGAGGGACACGGGGACACGTGCCTCCCGGCATTGCCCAAAGAAGGGTGCACTATATATGATATTTTATTTATACAGCAAACCCTTGTTTCCGTAATAAATATAAGTCAGAAATGGTAAAAAAAAAAAAAAAAAAAACACTCAAGATAACACCGATTAAAGAAAATCTTCCAACATTTTCTTGGGGGTAGAACAGTGATCGCCAGAAAAAAAAAGAAAAATTTAAAAGCGTTTTTTTTTTTTTTTCAAATTTGTTATTCAAGTTCTACTAAATCAAAAATAAACACTGATCTATGGAAATTACAGGTTATATTTATGATATTTAAACCTGACTTACGTTATATAATTTTAGGTTGTTTCTGATTTTGATGAAATTTTTGAAGACATGCAACATTTACCTATTACAGTTAATGCCCATTTGGTAACCCCCCGTTTACACTATGTTCCCGGCGGCCACGGCGGCCAAGTTTCAAGCCACCGTAGACGAAACGTGGTGACCGTGAGACAACGTAGGGGAACGGGATCGACAATCGTAACTAGCCGTGGTTGCCGGGACTGACGGGGCAAATGTTTAAACTGTCAAAACATTTGTCACGGCAGGCCACGGTGCAGATGGCCTACTTTAGAAACCGTAGCAAAACGGGTCGAACGCAACGCAACGTGACAGAACGTTACAGACCGTGACAAAACTTGGGACAGTGTCCGTAGCGGAACGGGAAGCAAAAGTATGACTCAACAAATTACGATCCTAGCGAAGTTGAGTTACGGTCTGCCACGTTTAGCTGCGGCTGCTTTAGGTCAGATGCACGTTTTATCAAGGTGAGCTACGGTTTCATACGGCGAGCTAAGGAAGTGTTAGCCGTTTCGTCACGGTACGTCCCGGCTTGTTACGGTTTATTTCAAGTTCTACTACGGCCTGGCACGGCACACACGGTCAGACAAGAAGTATAACAAACCAAACCCTTTTATGCAGCTTTTTGTGTCTCCTGTTCCCGGTTAATCGTAGTGGGCCTTGACAGAACTTGGTAGTCGTGGCCAACTTGATTGGATCGTATCAAACCGTGACAGACCTTATCAGAACGTGACAGGTCGTGAAGAAACGTACAAACGTCCGTAACAAGCCGTAGGTTGAAACATGGTGCGCCGTCAGGTCTCCGGGATTCAGGAGCCGCGGCTCGTCAAGGATACCTTGATAGACCGTGCGAAAACGTAACGAGACCTAACAGAACTTGAATACCAAGATAAAAACTGCCAAAAACCATACGGTGTGCTACGTTTTTGGCCGCCGTGACTGCCGTGGTCGCCGGGAACATAGTGTAAACCTAGGGTAAGCGTCAGGTTCAGAGCATGACATTACTTTGCTATTTGTGTCTACAGATGTTTACAAAGAAGTGGCGGCACCTATATCATATCGCGTCAATTAAAAGTGACGTAAAGCAGAAAGCAATATATTAGTGTCCTGCACTTATTCTCTCATAGTCCTCGTGTGCTCAATCAATGGAATTACAAGGATTTATCATGTTATGCACTAATGAAGGATATGCATACGGCAAGCTCGTATCTAGAGGGGTTGAATGGAGTCACCCCACTCCTCCCGCCAGCATGCTGATTTTTTCCTGTTTTTTGCACAAAATTATCCTTTTTCAAAACCATATATATGCCGAACTCCCTTTCCCTTCCATGTTCGAATTCAAGATATAAGCATACCGTTTGCTTAATTTCAATGTAGCAGCTAGATGTCTGTGCATGCCCAGTTTCATGAAAAAAATCTAACGAAAATTTTCAGGAATTTTCGAAACTTTCGTCATAAAATAAAATATTGATAAAATATTCAAACGTTTTTTTTCGATTGAAATTGTAATATGTTTCATAATATAATAAATATAAATTCTGCAACAAAACATCGCGATTTTTAGTTTGTAAGAAGTAAGCCATCAAAAGTTACAAAAAATCCTGAAAATTTTCGTAAGAATTTTTGTGTAATGGGCGGCTGCATGGCACATTTTTTTGTAGCGTCAAACTCGGCTACGAGTGCGCATTGGGGAAACTGTGATGGGTTGTTCTTTCAATGATGCATCTTATTTTCTCTGGTTTGCTTGTTCGTTTAGTCCTTTTCGTGTGTTCTTGTATGTCTCGTTGTTTTTGCATCGAGATCTTATATTTTTTCTTTGTATACATGTCCTGTGACTCTTGTTATTTATGCATGGTGTCCAAAGTTTGCCTTGATCTTGTTTGATCCAATTTGGTCATTACAACCGTGAGATCTTTTTTTTTCTCTGTATGCATGTATCTTTTTGTATGTTCTCTTTTTGGCATTTTTAATTACGTTTGTCATGTTATGTTCTACCAGATTAGAAAAAATAAACGTGTGACATTGTGTTGATTTGGCATTTTTCCATGATAATACATTTGAGTACTTTGTCGCAATAAATTACGGATATACATACATTGATAATTGTCTTAGTTATGTCATGTGTATTATGAGCTTAAATATAACAATATAAGTTTACTCATAGAAGGAAGACAACAATTAATAAATCGTCATTAATTGACCATTTTTAACATAATCAGTTCCTTTTTCCTTATTTCTTATAGCCAACTTTTTTTTATTCTTTTTTTTTATTTCATTACACAAACTTCCCTGTTTTGTTTCATACATTTGCAAATATATAAAATAATTGCACAAAACATGAAAAAAGTCATACGGTTTGGATTAACTGGTCTCTGTTTTCTGATGGCAGTTAATTATTGCAGGTGTTCGGGACAGGAAAGTAAGTATAATCAATTATTCGAGAGGAAATATCTGCTCTAAAATGATGCTAATGAATATGAAGACGTTTAACATTTGTTCCACTCGGTGAGTATCACTGCTGGTGGACCAGGAGTCCACGAGGGCACATGTAGCCAAGTTCGATCAATTTCGGTTCGTCGTTTCTTCTAATGCATTTCTGTTTACAAAATTTTCTCAAAGTATCCCAGCCATACGTCTTTCGGTATATTTAGGACATAGCTTTCACAGATTTTGACCATATTTCATTGTTTCGACTGAGGATCACTGACGAGGGTTAAATACCCGAAACGTGCATGTTTGGTCCATGCTGTAAATTTATCTGGTCTAAAATGATGCTAATGAATTTGAAGACGTTAAACATTCATATATTAATGTAATCGTAAAATACAGCTGTGTTTTCATGTTCTTAATGAATCGTAGTTGTTGCAAGAGGGGGGATGAAACAAAGTTTGCATTAATCATCATGGGCATTCGTAAAGATTCAAATCAGCGGTGATTCAAAGCTGGGAACTGAAGAGTTTTCGGACAACACGTTAGTTGAATATAAGAAATTTACACTACTACTACTGCATATCGGAAAAACAATCTTATCTACTTATTGAGTTTATTACACAAAAGCCACTACCCGTAAAAGGTGCTTTAACTTACAATTAAGAACTTACGTGTATAATATAAAAATTATGAATTACATGTAATACATAACTAGTATATTTTTAAAACTATCTTTGACTGTTTCTTTTAAATGGGAGTTGTGCTAACTGATTTTGAACACAATTGTTTTAACCTGTGTCTTCAGACTTTAATTGTAGCTAATATCAATAAATAGAGCGACAATATAAAACTGCCAGTGGATTAGCTACCATGTGAGCTTGTGTCCTATACTGATTTCAAACATGTGCTAATGAATTTGAAAATGTTACATATTTGTACCTCTTGGTGAGTGTCACTGCTGGTGGACCAGGAGTCCCGGAAGGCACATGTAGCCAAGTTCAATCAATTTCGGTTGTTCGTTTCTTCAAACGCATTTGAAAATTTCTGTTATCAAAATTTTCTTAATTTTTAAAACCTGGGTCCTGTGGCATCATATCCCAGTCATCTTGTTACATTTTTGTACGTCTTTCGGTTATATATATGACATAATTTTCACAGATTTTGGCCATATTACATTGTTTAGATTGAGGATCACTGACGAGGGTTAAATACCAGAAACGTGCATGTCTGGTCCGTGCTGTGAATTTATCTGGTCTAAAATGGTGCTAATGAATTTGAAGACGTTACACATATGGTTGAAAACCATAATTACATAGTTGCCATGTAATGGTTTTCAACCACAAAATAGTAAAGCATCGGACCACATTTTCCCCAAAAATTTCTAAATTTGCTTAAAACTTTTCTCTGAATTTAAAACTTTTCTGGAATGGCTGTATATCATGGACCATCAAGATATTCTAATCCTTTACATTATGAAAGAGTTAAAGAAGATCCTGACAACAATCTCAACAACACTCAAAATAAAGTACTAAATTGAGCACTGACGGACCCTAGCAAGCTAGAGATGGGATCAGGTGCCCGGGAGGAGTAAGCATCCCCTGTTTGGCAAGCCGCACCCGCCGTCGATATCCACGCACGAAAATAAAAAAGAAATATGTAAAATATGCACTGTGTGAGGTAATGTCTACATAGAAAGTGCTATGGCGACCATGTCAGGGAAAGACATTCAAAACACTTACAGTCAAACCCCTCGCGGGGAACTTTTTACGAGCTCCACACGGCAAAGGGCATAGGTGTGACACAAATGAGTTAAAGAAGATCCTGACAACAATCTCAACAGCACTCATCTACTTAATCTTGCCAAGCTACGCCATTGACTACTATAGCAATAATGTGTTGTCTGTCTTCAGCAAGTCTGCAACGTATTGAAATTGTTATTATATCGAAATATATGTTCTGTCGTAAAATTTTAGTGCACCATATGCGCTTTTCAACAATGTATGTATCATCAGTGATACTCGAGGCCGAAAAAAAGGAAATCCAAATAAATTGAAAATATGAAGAGCAAAAGTCTAAACTTGACCCTAATTTTCTGTTAAAAAACCTGCTAAGGATAGAGTTATGCTATCAGAGAGATACCCCTTACTTTTAGGAAATTTTCATTAAATCTTTGGTGGCGGGGAATTTACAAAATAAGCACGAAACACAAGGCGAACGATATCCTCGGGGACTAACAATCCACCAGCAGTGATTCCAACCTATATAGCTAGTGGTAGAAATTGTCAATATTGGAATATAATTTATGTTCTATTGTAAAAAAAAACTGTCAAAGACCCAACGGTTAGAACTATATCATCAGGGAGATACCCCTGAGTTTTAGAAAATTTTGATTAAATTTAATAAATATATTTCAAGTCAAGTGCCGAAATACTGAACATAGTCATTCTATTTAATGCAGAAAATGCCAACTGTATAGGGACATACAGAGGAACATCAGGTCTTATTGAATCACCGGAATATCCCAACAGATACCCTGATAATCTGGACTGTCTATGGCGGATACAAGCAGAAAAAGGGAAAAATATATGGCTCATAATTCATGATTTTGAACTTCAACAGAAGTACAACTCAACAGAATGCGCTGATTATCTACTGGTTGGTTAAACGAAATATGAATGCAAAAGTTTGCGTATTCTTATTCTCTTTATTGCTATAATCAGTACAAATGTATTTGACAAGAATGCTATACCATTGACCTAAATCATCAATTTATCTTTTTAAAATGTTACAAATGTCTATATATATATAAGATTGATCATTTACCATCAAACGTTTCTTAAATGTTGTTATTAATGTTTGATGTTCATGTACGACTGTTTCGACTGTTTTTGTCTCTTTTGTACAATGTTCTAGTGCATGTTGTTGTGTCCTGTGGCGGGTTGTAGTTTTGTCTGATATCATTTATGTGTCGTTCACTGGTGGATTTGTTCCGCTGGGTGAGTGCAGGGTCGTTTTGCTGGATGTCCTTTCCTTTTCTTTGAAAATGCATCTTTTTAAAAGTGACAAAGCGATAAACGAGGAGAAGGATTCTAAGCGGTTTAGGCAATGAACCTTCGTAATGGAGCTGTAGCATGTATATCTAAAAAAATCAAATCGATATTTCATTCTTTAAATTTAAAGAAGAAAATGGAGGAAAGTAACTTAGTATGTACGTGTGCGCACGTAATCCAGGATAACCACACCATCTGTTACTTACGTGGCTGATGGCCGTCCTAAGTCGGCACCGATTGCCCATGGGTCTCGTTGGTTTATGTGTTGCCTTTATGTTCGATGTTTGATGTCTCGTTTGCTGTTCCTTGTCTCTTGCTGTGTTTGTCTTCTCTGTTTTTTTTCAATTGGGGTGTTTGGTGTGTTGCTGTTGGTGCTGCAACCGAGTCTTGTTGGAGATCCCCTCCTTTCTTAGTATTTAAACTAATTTATCTGTTATGACAAATATAGATAATGACCATATTCCTATATACATCACAAAATCGATAATTCAGGAAATAATAAGCCGAAGGCATACAAAATTAAGATAAAAAAGGAACCAAAACAAACAAACAAATACCTCCACCACATGAACAAAAGCGAACTCCAGATATGAGAGTGAAACCAGGTGCCCAATTGTCAGCATCTCCTGCTTGCATGCAACACCGTCGCTTCAATTCGGTAGAATTTTCACATCCGGTTACTTCCATTTTGGAAGATATAAAGTATAATCCTTGGTTGGATGGTACAAATGGTCTATGCCAGACCATTCTGGAGCGTGGGACATCATAGTGTATGACGAGTTCCCATATCGACCGTAGAACTTCCTCAGTGACGATGTTAGTCGGTCACAAACGTATCCCTGACTGAGAAGCTTATATGAAAGACGCCTAGCTCTCAGAATAAAATCTGTATATTTAGTACTTGCTCTGGCATATCGTATCAACTGAGATATAAACACGTCATATGAAGGGATATTGCTACTCAGAAAAGGAAAGTTTGTGATGCTGAAGTTGAAGTCGTCACGTTTGTCATAGAGTGAGGTGTTCATGTGACCACCGATGTCGTAGGACAACATTATGTCCAAATAGGATGCGGAATTATTTATTTATCTTATCAACTGAGATAAAAACACGCCATATGAAGGGATGTTGCTACATTGTACTCACAAAAGGAAAGTTGGACGTCATAGTGACGAGTTCCTTATATCAACTGTAGAACTTCCTCAGTTACGATGTTAGTGGGTCACAAACGTATCACTGGCTGAGAAGCTTATCTGAAAGACGCCAAGCTCTCAGAATAAAATCTGTATATTTAGTACTTGCTCTGGCATATCATATCAACTGAGATATAAACACGTCATATGAAGGGATATTGCTACTCAGAAAAGGAAAGTTTGTGATGCTGAAGTTGAAGTCGTCACGATTGTCATAGAGTGAGGTGTTCATGTGACCACCAATGTCGTAGGACAGCATTATGTCAAAATAGGATGCGGAATCATTTGTCTCTGTAGTTTCTTTGACTTCAAGCTCGGATGGATAGATTCTGCTGGGGTAATCCGCGAAGACAACATCTGTAAGTGAGGTTGAAGTCAGAAGCAGCTAAATATCTTTTCCCTTCAGAGACGAAAGATTGAATGAATTCAGCTTCGTACGAAGAAAGAAAATGTCGGTAAGGGGTGGGGTACAATTGGTCCCCATTGGAATTCCGACAATTTGCTGGAAGACCGTTCCTCCAAACACTACAAAAATGTTGTCGATCAGGAAGTTTAACATCTGAATAATATCTGTTTCAGTATACTTATTTTCAGAATCGGACTTTTCTTTTACAAAGTAGGTTTTGTCATAGTTGACAACAATAAATTTGTATTTGCGATTGCCGTTCATGTTTGTAAACGTATTACTTATAATTTTTGCGAGTTCGTTCTGCGAGTTTGTTCATTCAATTTGAAGACAATTACATTACTTTCAAATATAGAACATAGATTTAAATATTGACAATTTCAATTTATAATGTGGGATTGTAGTATAAAGTGTCGAAAAATCAAAGGCTTTGATCGATTGGACTCTACTAAAATGAATGGTTTTCAGATGTTCTAAAAGCTCCTTATATTTCTTTAAAATCAACATCTGGTTGATACCGCTACGGGAATATACTGTCGAACAATATTTTTGAAGTCCAGATTTCATATAAAACTTTTGTGAGTAAGATCGATACAGATTTGGTAGAACATTATTAGGAACCAGCGATGAAACGTTGTTTTTACGGATTCTTATGCATTTTAGGTATGCAGTATAAGTATGGTATATCTAAATCTTAATTGTTGGTGTCAAAGCCAAAGGAAGCCAGAGCTGATTTGTGGTTATCTATTATTTCAGAGGAAGAAGGTGTAAGTGGGATTTCTAGGTGTCGAATTAAAACCCATCTCTTTAACAAGACTGTCGAAATAGTACTTTTTATAAGTCAATGTGTAATTATTTGAGGCTTTTTCTGCTGGTGTGATGACGTAATGTTCTTGGAGGGGTGTAAGCTCTGTGATATTATTAAGGTCTTTAAAGATAGACTCGAATCTGGCGTTCACAGCTGATTTTAATCGGTTAATGGATTTTATTCATTCGGAAAGGGTGTCGAGCTGTACATCCTCTTTCTGTGCACAACGTCTTGCATATTCCACACAAGAACCCATGATTATTTTGAAATTTTGGTTCCATGTCAAGGAGTTACTTTCTCTGTATTTGGGACCCTTTTAAACAATTCTCTCAACTTGTCGTTCTTGACTATACTAAGGTCACCAGTAATAACGTGTCCGCAAGGAGAGTAGTTGAAGTCCGATGAAGAATATTCGCAAGGAAGTGGATGTATTGAGGGATTATTTTAAATCGTTTGTAAATCGTTTGTAATTGTAAATTTTAGATACAACTGTTGGTGTGTAGCTATAGGAAACACAAGGGATTTCTTTTCTTTTGAAATATGGAGGAACAATTTTCGTGACAGTTTTGTGATTCAAAATTTGACCAAGATTCAATTTATCAATATCTTTGTTTGCAAATCTTACTTCAATGAAAGGGCGGTTTGTTTTCTTTTCTGATTTATCTGATCTATAACTGCTTGAAATAAACGAAAAGTAGAAATGTCTATGATGACTCCTTGTACACTTAGTCTGTATTCGGGGGAACGTGTATCGGTAAATGTGAGGTCCTTAGTATTCCATAATCAAAGCTCCAGAATCAAACTGATTCTGATTAAGCCATACTAGTACATGTATCGATACATGTACACGTCCTGTTTTAATGCTTGGGAACGTGTATCGGTAAATGTGAGGTCCTGTTGTAATCTGGGGAACGTGTGTCTGTAAATGTGAGGTTCTTTTTATTCATGAATGAAAGGTCCAGAATCAAACTGAATCTGATAAAGCCATATCGATACATGTACACTTCCGATTTTAATACCGTATAACCAGAAATTTTCGCGAGAAACTAATTTTCGCTATATTCGCGAGTGATTTGGAATCGCGAAAAATTATCCTCGCGAAAAATTTTGTTTGATAAGGTATAACATCAATTGGCATATTAGTGCCAGTTTGGTTTTACTGTACATGTGTCATTCTTCACATATCCCGAAGTAAATGGAATGTATTCTTAAGGTAGAAATAACTGAAACTTCAATAATGGAAGGTACAAAACAGTGAGGTCATATGTACATATTTATTTGTAATTTCGGAAACGCGAAAAATTGTGCTCGCGAAAATAAAGATACCCTATTTCACCATGAAATCGCGAAATTTGATACTCGCGAAAATTTCTGGTTATACGGTATGTTGCACAGAATCATGATTCAATCAATAAATACAAAAGCCGAAATCAGATTCCAAAAATCACAATCTGAAGACTTACAAATTCTTGAAAAAAAAATGAAAATATAAAACTTGCTCACACAAAGAGTAAAAACGGACAACCACACGGAAATACGAAGCAATGGTCGTGGTGTTAAGCGACAGATCTAAAATTAAGTCCAGCTAATATAAATCCAAAATGGATACAGACTACATCGACTAGACGGGAAACCCCGTGTAAACCAAATAATTAAATTGACACATATTTGGCATGATCAACGTTTATAAACGTGTACTTCACTTAAACCTTGCTATATATAGTCTCTTTCTGACACTCAGTGACAATAATCTTCAATGTATCCATAATCAACGATCGGGAAAATGCTGACAGGATAAGCGTAACTTTTTTCTCATATTCAAAAAAAGGCTCGTTACTATTTTGAGCAGATGTACGTAACCTTTTTATGTACGTTACGCTATAGAGGAATCGATATATATATATAGCTATGATAAAAGTTTATTCATTCTTATATATTGACGGAAAAGAGGATTTTATTGCCTACACTTTGTCGATTCTGGAATTTAGAATGGCCAGGAGAGTGCAGAGTCTAGTAAATTGATACCGGTATACATACTTTGTACAAAATAGAATACATGTACCTGCTTGAAGCTTCACATAGCCGCTCCCTTTGATGACAAATCATGATTATTTGCATCCTTCCTCAGTTCAAAATTCAACTTTTAACATTTTGGTTTGTGTATTTGAAATCGAATGTTTCGATGTTTATCTCAATGAAAATATGAAATAATAATTATGCAGGATTTAATGGAGTCGGAAATTCGATTGTCAATTTGATATTAGGAATAGTAATTAAGTTCTTTTCCAAAACTTTTAAAATATCAAATTTTTATATTTCAAAATACATTGCAATTCTATATGCTCCGGTACAGTGACCAGAATTAATTAAATTTACAATGATTTCTTATAGCTGTCTTATTTGTCTAAATCATGTCTGAAAATATGATTCCATCTGTTTTGACAATTTTGGGCGGACTATTTGCTGATTCCATCATCATCCATGATTAAATTTTTCTCCCTCTTAATGTAGTTAATACATGTACCACATTTTGTCAATATGTGATATGAATCCAACACAGTGTGTGACAATGGCGGATTCAATTAACTAATTTCTTAACTGAACTTTTCTCCACAAGTCAATTATCATTTTACCTGACATTCTAAGAAAAGGCATTCCCGTCCCACAGGGATGTCATTCTGACTTGATTACACGCCTTATTTAGCCAAAACATTATAAATTAGATTAAAAAATGTATTGCATCCTCCAAATCCAAAATACGGATATCCTCAATCCATGTATGACGGCGTTTCAGTGATAACGTCGGGACACAGACAAAAGGCGACGAAACGGACACAACAGACGCAGATACAAGGAGAAAAATAACATTACATCATAAAGCATGATTAGAACAAATTAATAAATTCAAGTTTGATAGCTTTAAATATTATTTCATCCTACGGCATTAACATCTCTCAGATACGCTAGAACTTGCTCCCATGTTTCGGACTTCCATGGTAAAAATAGACAGATTACAAAGAAACTTATCAATCAAGGATTTAGATACCACAAACGTGTAAAATCTTTTTGGAAATTTTACAATAACTTTCTGAACTTCTTTCAAAATTTTGGGACAACTCCAGCATCAGAGTATGTATCATTGGAAATTTCATTACCTTCATTTTACGGTGACTAAGTAAATAAAATCAGAAGGATCAAAGGCAGATCGAACTTCAACCACAAATGTAAGAAAATTGTCGGTCGCCTGCTTTACCGAGGATATGATCCCAACGTCACCAAAAGAACACTGGGCATGGTACTGGAACAATCTACAGTTTTGTACCAGTGTCTTTCCCAACGTTGCACACTGGCCAACCGTGACGACAGGGCACCATGACGGACCTTGTTTAAACCTCACTGGTCAGAGAAGACTGGGTCATGATTCTCTGTCCTGTCTTAAAGTTGGTCAGACTTCTCGGGTGATTGATCTTGAACTGGCTTTAGACAGCAGAGCACAAACTTTAATATGCATGCCATAGAATTGTTTAGATCCATTTAGATAGAATTTATGTTACAATAGGCTGCTGCGTTTAACTGTCTTGTTTGTGATGTCACCTTACAGTGAGAAGTTTTATGTTTATACAACTTTTGTGCGTTTATGGAGACCTCTGTGTATCTGGATTAAGTGGGAGGTTTGTGTGCACGTAATCCGGATAACCACACCATTTGCTTATAGCAGACGGCCGTCCAAAGTCGGCGCCGGGTGCACATTGGTCTCTTTCCTTTTATGTGTTTTCATTAATATTTGATGTTTTTGTACGTTTGTTTCGATTTATTTGTAAGATGTTCTTGTGATTTTGTCGTGTATTTTTTTTTTTTGGTTTGTTGTTTTTGTCTGATGTTATTTTTGTATCACTTTCTTGTGAGTTTTTTTTCGCATGGGTTGGTGCAACATGTTGGAGATCATCCCCTTTCTTCATAAACGTCTTCAACGTTAGATTGATAAAACGCAATCCTTTGCTAAAGATATAAACATAGTAGATGACCACTAAAAGTCGGCTCTTGATACACATTGCTATGGTTTTTATGAGTTGATACTCATAATTCATCAGTTTATTCGTGTTTTATTTATTCAATTCAGTGTTTTTATTCATCTTTAATTTTTGCCAGCAATTTCAAATTATCTGACAGGTATAATTGTAATCACATCACGATAAAATGTTTTTTTTTAATTGACTGAATTCAAACCAAATGGCTTCACACCTTCAGAATAAAGATACTATATTATGTGGATCAGGGCGGACATGGTGAGAGGGAGGTTGGAGAAGGGGGATGGAAAGAGAGGAAAAAGGACGGGAGGGGAGAGAGGGATACCCTCTGTCCACCACAATGTAACATCTATTATCCAAGTTTTGATACCATTATTAAGGGCCAACCAATTGAGGTTTAATTATTGAGGGTTCATAACCAATAGGTATGTTTTTTTTCAGATAAGAGACATGATCACTTATCAGGTACTGCTGAAAAGAACATGTGGGACACTTAAAAATGCGTTTCATATCTGGTCTAGCTGTCATGATGTAATTGTGCTATTCCACTCTGACAAAGGAGGGTGTGCAAAAGGCTTTAAGCTGTCATGGAACGGTAAACACAGTACATATACATATGTTCTATGAAATTCATTATCATTTATATATAGGATCTGCCAAATCTATTTCTAAAGATGTGATCGATAAACTCAAGTCAATTGATTTTAAAAGCGGCATATTTCAAAGGTTGCTCTACGGTGTGCTCTATTTTCAATGTTGTTTGTTATTTGTAATTTCGTGTTATAACACTTTTGGAGTTTTTTCTTACTTGGTCGCCATAGCACTTTCTATATAGACATAGCCTCAGACAGGGTATGGCAGACAGGGCTACTCGACAGTAGTTGCGGCTAGCCAAAGAGAGGATGCTTACATCCCCCGGGCACCTGTTCCCACCTCTAGCTTGCTAGGGGTCCTTCGATGCTCAATTTGATGATCTTTTGTGAGTGCTTTTGAGATTGTCGTGATTTTCGTCAGGATCTTCTTTATTTCAGTTGTCTTCACCTCACAAAAATATTTATCCTCGAATTACACATCAACGAATGTTTATAACCATAATTTTTCTTTTTCTATCCATGAAGTGCCAAAACACAATTACAGAAAATGTGACAAGAACTTTGTAAAAGTTTCAAAGATGACAAAAACTCCATCTTCAAATTCAGAGATCACTAGAATCTCAAAGAGAATTACTGATGCCATAACATCAGACACAACAGTCACCTCCTCAGAATGTAAGTATAATCAAATTTATAAAAGAAAGGAGGTGATATCTAACAACACTCGGTTGATTCACCCACCGCAAAACCATAAAACAACCAAATGCAAAATCGCAGAGCAGACACTGACAAAAAGAGACGCAAAAGGGACAAGGAATACCAACTCAAACTATAGAAACATTAAAGACAAGAGACCACACATAAACAAACGTGACCATTCAGTGCCGAAAAAAAGACACTTTTCAAGGTGACTAAATTTCGACTTCGTACTTCGCACTTATGAGGGTCATATACTGTAAACGCGGAAATTTTCGCGTGGAGGTAATTTTCGAGTATTTCACCGTATTTCACGAATAAAGACTCTTCGCAAAAAAATCCCATTCGCGAAAATAACCCTGATGCATTCTTACAAAGGTAGCAACGTTTAAATCGCGAATATTTCCCAAAACGAAACGTCTTGAAACCATAATTGTAAATCCCCCAGCGAAATTAATCTCGTTTACATTGTTGCCATAGCACTTTCTATATAGACAACGTCAGGCAGTGCATGAGTTTCATATATTGTTCTTATTTTCGTGCTTTAACATCGACGGCGGGTGCGGATAGCCAACAGGGGATGCTTACTCCTCCCGGGCACCTGATCCCACCTCTGGCTTGCTGGGGTCCGTCATTGCTTATTTTGTGCTCTATTGTAAGTGCTGTTGAGATTATTGTCAGGATCTTCTTTAACTCATTAAAAGAAATCTGGAGCGGCTAAAAGAGGGAGATATAGACACAAAAGATATAAAACCGATCGGTACTAAAGCCCTCCCTCCCGATCTGGTCTTTTAATAGTTAAAATGATGTTCTTGGGAACATCATGCAGACCAGTCCCTTGAAATTCGAATTGTTAAATCCGATGCGCAAAGTTCGAAACCCATGAGAATTGTCTATTAATGAGTGGTAATATGATGCACGATAATGTTTGAAAAACAACTAAAATATATACAAACAAATAAAAGTATGAAAGATAACACATAACAATTATAGCATTAAACGATGGAAACAAAACCCGCATATTTGATTAAGTAGAGTAGAAAGTGGAACGTTGTGCCAGTATCCAATTTGCGTGGACCATAGAAGTTGCGAAAACATATTAGCGGTAGGAATTTAATCAAATGAGACAGTCAGAAAGCAAATTTTAATATCTAGCACAAATCTTATTTTTGAAATTCTCTTTAAGTTGGTCTCGTCGGTTTATGTGTAGTCTTTTGTGTTTGATGTTTACATGTCTTGTGTCTCTTTTCCGTCTCGTGCTGTACTCGTCTTTTGTGTTTTTGCATCGGGTGTTTTTGTGTTCTGCTGTTGATGCTGCAACGGGGTCTTGTTGGAGATCTCCTCCCTTCTTCAATGAACTCGTTTGACAATGAGAGATATTCAATTTGTGTAAATATCTTTGAATACTAGTAGTCGAAAGTAAAGTGCTACATGCCTGTAAGCTCGGGAATCTGGGAACGTTTTCAAAGAGAAATATTATTTCATGTTGTACCAACGAGCTTTTAAAAAATACTAAATTTCTGTTATCCATCAGTGAACATTGCACTACCTCTTAACTTTTCAAAAACATTACGTCACTAGAATAGTTTTTGCTATATACTGTATTAGAATTTTCAAACATTCAATCAGAATTGTTGTTACAATAAATATTTGATGATTCTACGATTATATTGAGGCGACGGGTGTTGCATGCAAGCAGGATATGCTGCCTCTACCTCGGCTTCCTGGTCTCATCGCTCCCTTTCATGTGGTGGAGGTTTTTTTTTGTTTGCTTTGGTTCCTGTTTAATCCTGATTATGTATGGATTTGATTGATGATTTTCTGAATATCGATTTTGTACTACAGCCCCGACCAGTCGAAAGTTAAATATTCACTTTCAATTCGTAAACGAATTGAAAGCTTTTTGAAAGCTTAGCTTTCAAAATTTCGTCAGCGATTGCTTTCTAAATTTTGAATACTCGAGAGATGACAAAATTTCGTCAGCGATTTCTCATTAACTAATTTTCGTCATCGATTCCCTTGCTTTCAAAATTTTTGTCAGCAATAGCTTTCAAAATTTTTGAAAGCTATATAGTTAATAAAATTTCGTCAGCGATTAGCTTTCAAAGTTTTTGAACGCTATAGTTAACGAAATTTCGTCAGCTATAGCTTTCAAAACTTTAAAAAGCTAATCGCTGTCGAAAATTTCGTTAACTATAGCTTTCAACATTTTTGAAAGCAAATTGCTGACAAAAATTCCGTTAACTAGCTTTCAAAATTTTTGAAGGTTTTTCTCGTAAGCTATTTTGTGTCGAGAAAACCAAGATGGCCAAAATCGAAGCAATCATCTTTATAATTTGCTTGATGAAATATTATTAATAATGATATTTATTCAGATTAAATTATGAAAATATATATTCCTGGATTAAATGATATATTGTATCTTGTTAAAATTTTATAAGTTTATTCAAAGACTCCGTGTTTCCCAGATCAGTGTGTTCCCCATACGCCTACTCGGTTTAAATAACATTATGTTAATTGGGGGTGAATGGGGCCATCAAAAGGGTATGCTTTGCACTAATTAGTTACCTGAATTAACCTGCATTTGTATTACCTGTAAAGGTATTCCATCTTCAAGTGTATATATATGAACAACTTCAATTTCATCTTAAATCTAAATGTATATATATATACCAGAAAATTTACATCTGACCGGCCAAATTCTGAGTAAATGAAGGGAATTTTTATCAAGTGAAACCCTGGCTTCTCTGTGACTGTCGGAACCTTTGAAAGAAACATGTATTTCACAATAGGTTAATTTTTAAAGTGCTACGCCGATGATGAGACGGCTTCTTTCATTCTCCAAACTGTGCAGAGGAATTCGCCCGAGGCGTGCTGCAAAATTGCAAAAACAATATGGCGTCCGAGCTTTCAAAAAGCTTTCAAAATTTCCGTCAGCGATAGCTTTCAACTTTTTCGTCAGCGATAGCTTTCAAAATTTTCGTCAGAGATTGCTTTCAAAATTTCGTCAGCGATTGATTTCAAAATTTCGTCAGCGATTGATTTCAAATATTTTGAACGCTCTGAGATGACGAAAATTTGAAAGCTCATAGCTTTCGACATCTCAGTAGCTTTAAAAAAATCGCTGACGAATAGTAGACGAAACTTTCGCATTTAGCTTTCAAAATTTCGTCATCTCGGCGTTAAACTTTCGACTGGACGGGGCTGTATGTATGAGGATATGGTCATTATCAATATTTTTCATTCTTAAATGAAGAAAAGCAAGATAGTAATAGCATATATTATTTTATTTCTACAGCTGTAGTAAAATTAAGCAGTGATACAGCATTTAACAACTCCCCGATGATATTGTATTGCATTGTGATACTAGCATTACTTCTGGTCATAATCTGTGGACTTATCTGTGTCTGCGTGTACTTACGTCACATGAACGAGATTTTGTAAGTAAGATTTCTTTTTTATTTTCTCATTATTCAAATGCTAACTTCCGGCGCAATTTGCATAGGGGCGATCGATTTTATCTTACGAGTATAAATTTATCTGAGAAATAATTGTTACTCAAAATTAATACCATTCAATAGACATCGCTTGATCTCAATTTTTACGAGCAGTACAACAGTTATTTGGAGAGGCGTTTAAAATATTAATAATGCTGAAGTGTTCGAACTCTATACATTCTTGAAGAAAATTTCAAACCAATTTTCATTAAGTAAAGTATGCATCATGAGCCTTTTGATATTCTCAGTCTATATCAGGAAACAGATTTTTTGAATTAAGAACATGTAATTTAAACCAAACATTACTGCGAGGTAATAATGTATTGAATGATATCAGTTATCGAGTGGTCTAAGGCGCTGCATGACTATTAATCATGCGACCTACGATCCGTTGCTGTTTCGAGCTCTTGCGGAAGTTTGTTCAAGGGAATAATGAAAATACAATTCACTTTTATCTGTTTTAATCAGGGAGTCATGTTGACAGTAAATAATAGACATTTTTCATGTTCGCGGACTTCGGACTTCGAACACTGCTTTTGGAAGGGACTATTTCACAGATATAATTTGTTAATGTTGTCCCGATGAACCTAGATTAATTTTTTTGAGAATTTATTCATTTTCATGTTTGAATGTTAAACGTTTTCAAATTCAATAGCATCATATAAGAGCAGATAGATTTTCAGCATGGACCAGACATTCACGTTTCGGGTATTCAACCCTCGTCAGTGATTCTCAATCTAAACAATGTGATATTGCCAAAAAAGTGTGAAAATTATTATGTACAAATATTTGCCGATAGACGTAACATGATGGGCGGGATATGATGCTGCAGTAACCACGTTTTATAAATTTCAAGAAAGTTTGATAATAGAAATTTTCGAATGCGATGAAAGTAGTCGATCAACCGATGTTAATCAAACTTGGCTACATATGCCCTCGGGGACTCCTGGTCCACCAGCAGTGACACTCACCAAGTGGTTCAAATGTTAAACGTCTTCAAATTCAATAGCATCATTTAAGAGCAGATGGATCAGACATGCAAGTTTCGGGTATTTAACCCTCGTCAGTGATCCTTAATCTAAACAGTGTGGTATTGCCAAAGAGTGTGAAAATTATTATGTACAAAGATGTACCGAAAGATGTAGCAGGATATACATTTTAAAAGCTCTCCATTGTGATTTCATCTACTGTGTGTTCAGATTTTACTCTTCTAATTGCTCATGATTTCTTTAATATAATATGACCCCTTACGTGCGAAGTCCGAAGTACGTCAACTTGAAAAATGTCCATAAGTTCATGGGAATGCACGTTTCACCAGTGCAAAGTTCTATCCTCGAGGGTTGTAAATCTATATGGACTTAAAATTGCTAAATGAAGATATATATATTTTTTTAAACGTGTATATGTTGCAATAATATCATAACCACAAAAGATATATTTCAATATTGATGAGTCCTTATTTACGCTCCATTTTCTAGAAAAAGCGAACGAGCTTCTAATATTGAGATGAAAGAGACTCTCGAAGAACTAAGGACGATATCAAGGGAATCATATATGCAGCTTGATTTCACAGGAACTGGCCAGGTTGATTATACACACCCAGCAAGGCATGCTTTAGAGACGCCAAAATGATTTTATGATTGAAATGTTCATATTTTTTCAAGTTGCTATGTCAAATGTAACATTTCATTGTATATCTGATAATTTGATATTCATACGTTTATCAAGTTTAATGCTACCTGTAAGATTTAATTGTACATTTGAAATTGCTGTTTTAGTTAAAATGAATGTAGATGGAAATAAATATGCATCTATAGACACAAAGGATCATAACTCACCAAATCGTTCCCATTTCATGCCAGAGAAAGATTGGTTTCATGTAAATACATTAATATTGGAAAAGACAGAAAAATAAATGTCACCTTTTATGGATAATAAACTGCCAGTGTGTATATCTCTTCAAAAATGTACTGATGAAATGAACACAGTCAAATGCATAATATGAACATAAACTAGAAAAGATAATCTACACATTTCTCATCTGTTGAACTTTTTGCTTTTCTGCGATATTGAGCAATTCAACATGTTTCCCTTAACTGGGTGTTTCAAGTGTATTAATTATTTTCTTCAACTATGTTGCCCGAAAGAAGATTTGTATTGACATTTTATCAAATTGACATCATATCTCACCATGTTATTTTGGAAACTTCGAAGTATATCTTTTATTGCTGGCGATATAAGTCTTCTACCGGCATAAATCTATGTCCTGTAACTCTGCCCTCAAAACTTCAATTTATCATAAATTCAAAATTGATCTGTACTTGCACCAAAAGATGAATGCCCACACATAAATCAATTCATTATCTGAAGTAACAAAAGAAGTCTGAAAAACTGCATAATGCTAAGACAAGGGGTCATAAATTTTGTCAAAAATTGGCAAATTAAAATCCATCTTAAAATTGATCTGTATCACCCTAAGATGTGTTCATATATCAAAAATCATTTCAATATCTACAACAACATCCAAGGAAAGTGCGGAAAACTGAAAAAAAAAATCATGAAATATTCTAAGTCCAAAGGTCATAACTCTTGCAAAAATAAGTCAATCAAAACCAAACTTGGTCATGATTTGCAGCACACTAAGATGTACTCATATACCAAACATAAGTTCATTATCTGCAATAGGACCGTATAAAAGTCCGAAAACTGAAACAAATCATGAACGTCTCACACCTGAATATTTGAATGTTTTTAGCTTTGTAAATGGAAAACATACAAGAGACACAAGACAGAGAGCAGTAAATTGTAACCATATGGCCTCTCCACCACAATATTTATGGTGAATATTGTTTTATTTTGGGGAATTTGCACACTGTAGAAAGAGGAATAACTCTAAACTGAATCGATGCATTTATCAGAACACGAAAGTAAATTAATTCCCTTTCATGAAAGAGGGATGATGTTAATATTAATTCACATAAAGATAATTTTGAAACAAGATTAGAAACAGATTCATGAAATCTCACTTAATGATTTTATCTTAAGATTTTAAGGGAAATATTTTCTCAACTTTAATATGTTTAATTGTAATATTGATTTTTCAATACTTGGAAAGTCCAGAGATTGATAAGAACTTAATTACAAATTGGTTTTATATATGAGTTGGAGAAATTATTATCAATTCTACACGTGAAGTACCAGCATATTGAGTTTATCTACGTACAATCCCTCATAATTTCAGATGCTTTTAAAGAGTTGTAGACAACCTTATCTTTGAGGGATGAACACAAAATTATCTAGAAATATGTCCATTATATTGTGCAATTCCCCTCCCAGGTTTAAATACAATATGTCATTTTTCAATTGTCAGAATAACTTTCTCGATTATTAGATTTGCTTTCTCGTTGTCATAGACTTACTTTCTCGCATGCAATGGATTCTGTCAAATTATGTTTCGTGAAATAAACTTTGTTAAAATTCCAACGATGTTTTCCTTCCACGACAAAGTACAGAACAGAACATTTATTAATCACACAACGCGAAGTACGAATTATGGCTTGTAAGCCCGTATCGGCTAATATAAATATTCTGTTGCCGTTTGGCCTGGATACTTTGGAACCAGGAAAAGAGATTCGGAGAAGTAACAAATGATGGATCTTTATGACTATAAGATTAACTTTATGCTAAAAACTGGAACGATGGCAGGTAGGACACAATATCTTTTCTCAACGTACCCATAAATCGATTGACCATATAATTACATTTTTCTACTTTTTTTTCATGGTAAGGTAAGATGGGCTAAAAACGATAATTTCTTCTTTTAAAATTTTACTGTCGTAACGATGACTTACAATGACAAGACGACAATCCGGTTGTCGGGTATAGACTCTTACAGTTTTAGTTTTGGTAGAGGTTGTGGCTCGATTTGTTGTCAGGCAAATATAGTCTCTGAGATGGGATTCGGACCCAGGAAATTGGGTTGAACGCATAGGAGAAGGCGTATGTGTAAGGTAATAAAAGAAAACTTTGAGTCATTTCTGGATTTTCAAAATGATAGTACATTACATTTAAGAGGATACTTCGATGTGATCTGTATATAGTTTATGTTCTAGGTTTTTACGAAGAGGAATATGTCCTGCATTATGGCGATGAAACGCCGTGAAATGACACCAGCGAAGTATCTGGGAACGTTGAAGGTTCGTTCGGGTTTGTTGAATTTACAACCCTGTCATTTAATGTACTTTGTGCTCGGTTTGCAGCACGGAATGTTTTTTTTTTCTGTCGGATTATATGATGACCATCGTAGTATGCATAATCTTATGTACGTATTGTGCTGGCATTTTGAAGTCGGTTATAAAAAAAGAAGATTTCTTTTAATTAAAGAAAGGGAGGGAAAAGAAATAATATGTTGCTTATAAATATCAGTAAGTCGTTGTTTGACTTCCAAAATAATAAACTTTTCATTAAAAATAGCTTGATTTAACCATACATCGTTAGGACCAATTTCTGATAAAATATTTTGTACATTTGATAACCAATTGCAATTGGGTTTTAGCAGCAATTCATCATGTAAATAATCAATACAAGACTTAAGAATGCAATTATCAGAATGTAATAACTTTAACCAGTACTTAACCATTCTAAGTTTTCTAATGCAAATCATAGGAACCCTACCCAACTCTGCATAAATCATTGCATTAGGAGTTGATCTCTCTACCCCTAAAATACTCTTGCAAAAATCTAAATGTACTTTCTCTAGATCTTGTGCAGCATGTGCACCCCAAAATTCACACCCATAATAAGAAATACTGGAAACATACGTATCAAAAAAAGAAAGGAGGGTATGGTGATTAAAACTCATTTGATTACATATTTTCTTTTCAGAGCAAATACCGCTTTTCTACATTGTAAAGATAACTTTTTTTGAGTTCTATGAAATTTTCCATTATAGTAAAAAACAATTCCAAGGTAACAAAATTCGTCAACTATTTCTATATTTTCTCCCTTATAAACCCAATGTTCTTGAGGTTTAACAATACCTCCATTTCTAAAAACCATAATTTTAGTTTTTGCTACATTAACAGTAAGTGACAATTTTTCTGTATATAATGCTAATGTGTCTAACATTGACTGTAAACCAGAAACCGATCGAGAAAATAGTACAGTGTCGTCTGCATACATCAACAAAAATAATGAAATCTCTTTAAGCTCAGTAGGTTCACAACCATTATTAAGAAAATCCATTTCACAAACATTTACATAAAATGAGTACAAAATTGGGGAAATTATCTCCCCTTGTAATAAACCGAGATAATTAACGAAAGGTTGTGAAATCTTTCCATTCAAAAGAACCCTATTTTTAATTTGTCTATAAAGAGACTTAATGATAACAAGAATCCTTCCCCTTAATCCCAAATGCATAAGTTTACCCCACAATTTATCCCTATCAATCGAATCAAAAGCTTGCTTATAATGAATAAAACAACAATATAAACGCGACTTATTACTAAGATGCTTACTTATAATAGTATGAAGTGCAAATATAGCATCTACAGTGCTATGTTTTGATCGGAAACCAAACTGTGCGTCTGTAATGACGTCATTGTTATCTGACCATAGTATCAAACGTGAATTCAGAATTGATGTAAAAAGCTTACACATACAGCTAATTAAGCTTATACCTCTATAGTTCTTAGGATCATTACTACTACCCTTCTTGTATACGGGAACAACTAAAGCATCACATAAAATTGGCGGGAAAAAGCCTGTTTTAAACATTGCATTAAAAATTTCCTTTACATGTAACAATGGCAATAGGATACTAGCGTATTCTAAAAAATACTTATTCAAAATACCATCTGAACTGTGACTTTTATTCCGTTTTAAACTTTTTATACATTTCAAAATTTCATCTTCTGTAATTTCTACATTCAACTCTTCAAATACAATATTATCATCGTCCAACAAAAAATCTGATTCACTACTTCCATCACACTGGATCATTACCACAAACTGACTTAAAATGCTCAAAAAAAGTTTTTATATCAATGTCAATTTTACTATGTTTCTTTTTTGAAAAACGAGCATAAAATTCCTTCGGGTTCTGTTTTCTAATGGTATCCAACATATTACCTTGATCAAACAAATACTTTCTTTTCAATTTCGTTCCATAGTTTTATAGTCATTCTTAGTCTGTTGAAGTATAAAATGATCACCTGGAGTTTTACACACATTAAAATCATACAAAGATTTTCTATATAAACCATATAAATGTCTACAAGTATCATTAAACCATGGCTTATTATGGTATACTTTATCAATATTGACATTTTTCTTATTACTCCTACTACCTGTTGTCGCAGGAACTTTATGAAAGTCAGACATATTACTACTTAATTTATGTATAAACGAAGTAACACAATTGTTAAGACCATTTGTATCACAACAAGATTTATCTACATACCAAAATTCAGTTCATTATCTTCATTAACAGCCAGGAAAAGTCCAGAAAACTGAAAAATTTATGAAATTCGCGAAGTCCAAGGGTCATAACTCTTGCAAAAATAGGTCAATCGTAAGCAAACTCAAAATTAATCCGTATCACACTAATATGTATTCATATTCCAAACATCAGTTTATTTTCTGCAATAGGACCGAAGAAGAGCCCGGAAAATCAACGGACGGACGGACAGACAGACAGACAAACGGACTTGAAACTATAAATCCACTGTGGCAAGCCGGTAGTGGAATAATTAAAGGAGGTTAACATCCTAGCATCTTCAATCCGTCGATGCTCAATTTGCTGCTCTATTGTGAGTGCTGTTGAGATTATCGTCAGGATCTTCTTCAACTCATTTGTTTCACACTGATGCCCTTTGCCGTGTGGAGCTCGTAAAAAATTCACCGCGAGAGGTTTGAAGTAAGTGTTTTGAATATTTTCCCTGACATGGTCGCCATACCACTTTCTATATACATGTAGACAAAACCACAGACAGTGCATGTATTCTTTATATATTGATTTCTTTTTCGTGCGTGAACATCGTCGGCGGGTACGGCTAGCCAACAGGGGAA
Source organism: Pinctada imbricata (assembly GCA_033119305.1). Lineage (NCBI taxonomy): Eukaryota > Metazoa > Mollusca > Bivalvia > Pterioida > Pteriidae > Pinctada > Pinctada imbricata. Next base: position 63,573,678 of record VSWD01000003.1, read on the forward strand.
GCTTACTCCTTCCGGGCACATGGTCCATCCTCTAGGTTGCTAGGGGTCCGTCGATGCTCAATTTGGTGCTCTATTGTGAGTGCTGTTAAGATAATCTTCAGGATCGTCTTTAACTAATCCCAATGACCTTTGGTCATAGATTGTATTTAATTGTGCTATCCCATCCATCCTACTACAAATGTCGGTAAATTTTGGGACATAATAACTTTCACACACTTTGGTAATATTTAAGATCCTTTAAGATTGAGGATCACTGACGAGGGATTAAGTACCCGAAACGCGCATATCTGGTCCATGCTGAAAATTCATCTCCTCTTAAATGATGCTATTGAATTTGAAGACGTTTAACATTTGTACCAGTTTGTGAGTGTCACAGCTGGTGGACCAGGTGTCCCCGAAGGCACATGTAGCCAAGTTCGATCAACTTCGGTCGATCGTCCCTTCAACGCATTCGAAAATTTCTGTATCAAAATTTCTTAGAATTTCTAAAACGTGGGTCCTATAGCATCATATCCCACCCATCCTGCTACGTCTTTCGGTACATTTTTGGCATAATAACTTTCACACTATTTGTTAATATAACATTGTTTAGATTGAGGATCACTGACGAAGGTTTAGTACCCGAAACATGCATGTCTGGTCCATGATGCAAATTTATCTGTTCTATTTTGTTGATAAATAAATAAGAGTCCCAAATTAGACATTAGCTCTTTTGACTCATTTGCTGAAGGGAATAAGGTACTAAAGCAACTATTCTTTTTTCCATTTTCTTTTTTCGGACTTTAACTCTTCAGTTCCTAGGAAGGTCTAAGAAAGGAGGAATCCGTCTGTTGCTTGCAACAGTAGCCATCTAGTTTTTATTCTTATTTATATAATTATGAAAATTTGTGACAAAATATTGCTTCGATGAAAAAATATTCTATCTACCATTTTATTAAACGCATTTCATACTGTTGAATTATGTGGAGCCAGTTATAATGAATCTTTCTAGTTCGGATTGGAAGAAGTAGGATAAACTTGTGAAGAATTTAGAATTATTTTCTTGTTTGAACAGTTAGATATGGATGGTAGAATAATTCATTTTACGAAGTAATGATTTTATTCCTACATGTATGATATGTCCAATTCAATAAAGGAAGACAATTGATTTAGATTACTTATGCATACTAAGTATCCATGATTTCCTTTTTCCTTGTTTCCTTATTGTCAAATGTTTTCGTGATTATTTCTTTTTAATTTGTGATCTACCTTCTATACAAACGCAATCTCCTTTTCATCTATAATAATTACATTTTTTTGCGTTTGTTTCTACATTGTATAAAATCGCAAAAAATTGGTTACGTCCATCAGATTATTTGTTTTACATTTTCTAATTGTTATGAAGTTTTGCAGGGTATCTGGAGAAGAACGTAAGTTGATATATAAGTTGTAGAGAGAGAAAAAAATATTTCATTGACTTTGATGCATGTTTATTTTTTGCTTTTCAGCTGACACTAGGGCATGTTCGAAATATGAATATTTCATCGTTTGGGCCAGACGGCTTGCAAATAAGCGACTTCTTCAGGGTTATATTAGACAGCGGCTAAAATCATCTTTGAGGAAGTTCTTCGGTCGCTACGGGGATATAGTAAAAGCATATCAGATCCCTTTTCCAAAATAATCAGTGACATTCTAGATTGCGATTGAATGGCTGTCATCATCACAAAACAAAACATATTTACCTGATATGTACATCAATATGTACATCGACACAAACGCCGAATTTGACAAGTTTTCATGGAGCTGTTGCGACGGGTGTTGCATGCAAGCAGGAGACGCTGACTCTTCCGGACACCTGGTCTGACTTCGGAATGTTATTCATTCCGAAGTTCGCAACCATTCCAATGGGAATTCTAATGATGATGCCTTGCCTTCTCGACTTTGAGACTGAATAACTGATAGGGAAATTCCCCTATTACGACGTCATGATTAAGTCATGCAGATGCTTGTCGTGAAAACAAACGATGATAACGTCACGCCAGACAACAAACGTTCGCGAGATCAATTTTGAGTTACGTCCCTTACCCTGAGACTACCATCTTAAACGCCCTAAGTTTAGTTATAATTGGCCCAAAATAATTGTTTTGTTATAAGTACTATAGAATAAATATAGCACATAAAACCCTATCATAAGATGTACATTTCAGTGATATGTTGCAAAACAGTGATATGTTGTAATTTAATAATATTCTCTACGAATACTATAGACTAAATCCAACTTTTTGCTCAAAATAAGAAATAGAAATTCTTCATTTTTCATTATTTTATGCGATAAGGGAACGTACAGGTATCCAATATTGTCTAGGAACAAGATATGGCTCCAAAGATAAGGGTACCCTATATATATATATATATATATATATATATATATATATATATATATATATATTATATACTATTTATACCGAGTACATACAACCATTTAACATGGAAGAACAGAAGAACAGTTCAAAATTAAGTCTGTTGACGTTGTCTCAATTAGACAAATTGTTACCTATAGAAGAAGACTGAAAAATAGTATAATGTTAAACGTCTTCAAATTCAATAGCATCATTTAAGAATATGCCTTATTGAAGATATTTAGGATAATACATAAATTTTTCAAAGATGTTTTGTATACATTTATACATACGGTCAAGAAAATTAGTCAAATTAGTCAAATTTTCAATTATCTTCAATTTCCGAAATTGTCCGGTTAAAAAATGTATATTGGTCAGTAGTGAATATTTAGGGTAAACATATTTGGCTTCAACCATAAGAACAACCGAGAAATAAAAAATAAAAATCTTTTAACGGTCGAGTAGGGACCACCTTAATTCCTGTTTTCATAAATATAATCTAACGAAGGATTCCTTATTTGTCCCATAACGATGAGAAAAAGGTATAATTGCTGACAAATGTCATTTCTTTGATGCAGAAAATATCAACTGTAGAGTGGAGTACAGGGGATCATCAGGCGTCATTGTATCACCGGGTTATCCTAAAGGATACAGTAATAATTTGGATTGCTTATGGCGGATACAAACATCACGTGGGGCAGTTATAAGGATTACAATCCATGACTTTAAACTACAAGAGAAGTACAACGTACCACGATGCGAAGATTATCTGATGGCAAGTTGAAGAATGAATGAATCAAATTTATGTATTCAATATCATTTTTTCATTTATGATTTATAATAAAGGGTAATATCTATGACATTGATATAATCGCGGTCCTGTGTGACCTATGCAGTTACCATAACACAAGTTTAGAATTGTTTAACGTCTTCAAATTCATTAGCATCATTTTAGAAAAAATTATTGCATGGACCATACATGCACGTTTCGGTTATTTAACCCTCAATAGTGATCCTCAATCTAAACAATGTAATTTGATTTAAATATGTGAATTATGTCCTAAACATACCGAAATACGTAGACACTTGGTTTTGTGCGTTTAAGATGAAATATGATTCAATCAATGGATAATTAATTCGTTAATAGATGACAAAATATGTAAAAATATGAATCAATAAAGATGAAGCAATGGGAGATAAAACATATCAATTTTGGTTTGTATGGAATTGTAATGTTCAAAAGGAACATGTAGTAATTTCAGTGTACTACATTATATGCGTATTCCAACTTCGTAGACGTTGGTCTTTTAATCTGATACTCCGTTTCGCATACATCCATATTTCTAGATTTCTCAAATGGACGATGTGGCAACACTGGGGTTTTCAGTTTCAAAAATACATAGAAGACACTGATGTTTTGCTGTGGTGCTGCTATCAGGTCTTCTTGGGGATCTCCTCCTGTCCAATAGTCACTAGATTTACATGTCAATTCAGCATTTGCATCTTAAGTCTCTATTATGCGTGTTTAGATTTCTCAAAAACAAACAATTATATCTGATATATCAGTAGTATATGATGAAGTACTTTTGCAGTGTTTATTTTATCGGGAGTTCGCTTCTTTTCATATGGTGGAGGTTTTTGTTTGTTTGCTTTGGTTCCTGTTTTATCCTGATTTTGTATGCCTTCGGTTTCTGATTTTCTGAATTATCGATTTTGTGCTTTATACAGGGATATGGTTATTATCCATATTTGTCATATTTACCACTGTCCATGTATCACTGCTGGTGGACAAATTGTCCCCGAGGGCACTTGTCGGGCAGTCTTTTGCTTCAATGGATAGTACACAGGAGACATACAAAGTGGCTTGGGCGTCGCCCACTATAGAAAGGCCCCAACCTGTTGCGTCTACGGACACATACGCAACAAATAATTTAGGTGTTCCTAGAATTAGTCTGCATGACATCAGAGACGAAACATTTGTAGTAAGTAGAAACCATGAATTTTGGTACAAACATGCAGATGGGTATATTAAAATCAAGCCCTGTAAGATTGAAGTGGTCGATATACTAAAAGAGCACCAATTTTCACCAAGCAATTGCTCAGTTTCTAAGTGCGGCACGAGGAACTGCAAAACTTGTAACAGACACTTCATTCTCAAGTAATCTCACAAAACAAACATTTAACACGCATAGTTTTGAAAACATAAACTGTATGACATCTAATGTTGTGTACGGAATAGAGTGCTCACTTTGTGGATTGATTTATCAAAATTTCTTGAAATTTCTAAAAAGTGGGTCCTGTAGCATCATATCCCACCCATCCTGCTACGTCTTTGGGTACACTTTTTCGACATAGTAACTTTCATACTTTTTTGGCATACTACATTGTTTAGATTTAGGATCACTGTTGAGGGTTAAGTACCCGAAACGTGCATGTCTGGTCCACGTTGCCAATTTCTCTGTTCTTAAATGATACTATTCAATTTGAAGACGTTTACATTTATACTACTTGGTGAGTGTCACTGCTAGTGGACCAGGAGTCCCCGAGGGCATATGTAGCCAAGTTCGATCAATTTCGATTGATCGTTTTTTTCAACGCATTCTAATCTTCTGTTATCAAAATTTCTTGAAATTTCTAAAAAGTGGGTATTGTAGCATGATATCCCACCAATCCTGCAACGTCTTTAGGTACTTTTTCGACATAGTAACTTTCATACTTTTTTGGCATACTACATTGTTTAGATTTAGGATCACTGATGAGGGTTAAGTACCCGAAACGTGCATGTCTGGTCCACGTTGCCAATTTCTCTGTTCTTAAATGATGCTATTCAATTTGAAGACGTTTACATTTATACCACTTGGTGAGTGTCACTGCTAGTGGACCAGGAGTCCCCGAGGGCATATGTAGCCAAGTTCGATCAATTTCGATTGATAGTTTTTTTCAACGCATTCTAAACTTCTGTTATCAAAATTTCTTGAAATTTCTAAAAAGTGGGTCCTGTAGCATCATATCCCACCCATCCTGCAACGTCTTTAGGTACACTTTTTCGACATAGTAACTTTCATACTTTTTTGGCATACTACATTGTTTAGATTTAGGATCTCAGATGAGGGTTAAGTACCCGAAACGTGCATGTCTGGTCCACGTTGCCAATTTCTCTGTTCTTAAATGATGCTATTCAATTTGAAGACGTTTACATTTATACCACTTGGTGAGTGTCACTGCTGGTGGACCAGGAGTCCCCGAGGGCACACGTAGCCAAGTTCGATCAATTTCGGTTGATAGTTTTTTTCAACGCATTCTAAACTTCTGTTATCAAAATTTCTTGAAATTTCTAAAAAGTGGGTCCTGTAGCATCATATCCCACCCATCATGCTACGTCTTTAGGTACACTTTTTCGACATAGTAGCTTTCATACTTTTTTGGCATACTACATTGTTTAGATTTAGGATCACTGATGAGGGTTAAGTACCCGAAACGTGCATGTCTGGTCCACGTTGCCAATTTCTCTGTTCTTAAATGATGCTATTCAATTTGAAGACGTTAACATCATGTGGGTGAAACCAAAGGTAAGCTCCGAACCAGAATGTCAGGACATCGGTCAAAAATAAATAATAAAGGAAGTCAACTTCTTTATCGGCATTTTGACCAGGCCGATCGTTCTGTTTTATCTACGAGAGTCAGAATCCTGGAGAAAATATATCACCCCACAAACAATCCCAATTTGAGCGCACCTTTCCGTCGCAACAGAGAAGAGTTCTGGATAAAAAAATCTTAACACTGCAGCGCCCTATGAGTGCAACGATAATATTAGCAGCTTGGGAAACTTAACAAGTCCCGGTTGTCAATCGGTAAATGTGACTAGCTTATTCAACAGACCACAAAGAAGACCTCGAAGTCATGGAATTCGTAAATATAATAGGCCTGAGATACATAGTTTCTCCTTCGATGACTTGGTTTCATTTTTGAATGGGCCTCTAGGCCTGCATTATATTCGTACCAAATTATACTCTGTTCCTTTACGGAAGTTACACGAAATCTACGATTATACGAAGGACCTCGCATATACCGATACACGTTCCCCAGAATACAGACTACAAGGAGTCATCTTGGACATTTCTACTTTTCGTTTATTTCAAGCAGTTAGATCAGATAAATCAGAGGAGAAAACAAACCGCCCTTTCATTAACTTAAAGTAAGATTTGCAAACAAAGGTATTGATAACTTGAATCTTGGTCAAATTTTGAATCACAAAACTGTCACAGAAAAAATCCCACCATATTTCAAAAGAAAAGAAACTCCTTGTATTTCCTATAGCTACACACCAACAGTTGCATCTAAAATTAACAATTACAAACGATTCCTGCAGTGTATTGATTTAAGTAATCTCTCACTACATCCACTTCCCTGCGAATGTTCTTCATCGGATTTCAAGTACTCTCCTTGTGGATACGTTATTACGGGTGACCTTAGTATAGTCAAGAACGACAAGTTGAGAGCATTGTTAATAAAGGGTCCCAAATACAGAGAAAGTATTTCCTTTACATGGAACCAAAATGTCAAAATTATCATGGACTCTTGTGAGGAATATGCGAGACGTTGGGCAAAGAAAGAGGATGTACAGCTCGACACCCTTTCCGAATGGATAAAATCAATTAGAGGGTTACTTTTATCTAGAATTAACCGATTAAAATCAACTGTGAACACCAGATTCGTGTCTATATTTATAGACCCTGATGTTATCACAGAGCTTACCTACCTCCAAGAACATTATGTCATCACACCAGCGGACAAAGCCTCAAATAATTACACATTTACTTGCAAAAAGTACTATTTCGACAGTCTAGTTAAAGAGTTGGGTTTAAATTCGACACCTGGAAATCCCACTTACACCCCAACAAACATTTCTGCCTCTGAAATAATAGATAACCACAAATCAGCTCTTGCTTCCTTTGGCTTCGACACTAACAATTTAGATTTAGATTTACCATACTTATACTGCATACCTAAAATGCATAAGAATCCGTACAAATAACGTTTCATCGCTGGTTCCTCAAAATATTCTACCAAATCTGTATCGATCTTACTCACCAAAGTTTTATCTGAAATCAAATCTGGACTTCAAAAATATTGTTCGACAGTATATTCTCGCAGTAGTATCAACCAGATATGGATTCTAAAGAATTCGAAGATACTTTAAGAACATCTGAAATCCAATCATTTTAGTAGAGTCCATTCGGTCAAAGCCTTTGATTTTTCGACACTTTACACTGCAAAAAGAAGGGAGGAGATCTCCAACAAGACCCCGTTGCAGAATCAAGAGTAAAACACCAAAACACCCGATGCAAAAACACAAAAGACGAGTACAGCACGAGACGGAAAAGAGACACACGACATGTAAACATCAAACACAAAAGACTACACATAAACCGACGAGACCAATGGGTAACCGGTGCCGACTTTGGACGGCCATCTGTCACGCAAGTAGCAAATGGTGTGGTTATCCTGGATTACGTGCGCACAACCCTCTCACTTCTCCAATTACCCAGAGGTTACAATTAACATTCTAAATTGAAAGAAAGACTCGCAAAAATTATAATGACAAATATGGATAATGACCATATCCCTGTTTACAGCACAAAATCGATAACCCAGAAAATCAGAAACCGAAGGCATACAAAATCAGGATACAACAGAAACCAAAGCAAACAAACAAAAACCTCCACCATATGAAAAGAAGCGAACTCCCGATATGAGAGTGAGACCAGGTGTCCAGGAAGAGTAAACATCTCCTGCTTGCATGCAACACCCGTCGCTTCAATTCGGTAGAACTGTCACATCCGGTTACTTCCATTTTGGAAGATATAGAGTACAATCTTTGGTGGATGGTTCAAACGGTCTATGACAGAATATCATCCACCATTCTGGAATGCGTTTACAAGTAAGAACGGTAATCGCAAATACAAATTTATTGTTGTAAATTATGACAAAACCTACTTTGTAAAAGAAAAGTCCGATTTTGAAAATATTAACACTGAAACGGGTATTATTCAGATGTTAAACTTTCATATCGACAAAATTTTTGTGGTGTTTGGAGGAAAGGTCTTCCAGCAAATTGTCGGAATTCCAATGGGGACAAATTGTGCCCCACTCCTTGCCGATATTTTCCTTTACTCGTACGAAGCTGAATTCATTCAATCTTTGGTCTCTGAAGGGAAATGAAACTTAGCATCTGACTTTAACTTCACTTACAGATACATAGACGATGTGTTGTCCATCAATAATCCAAAATTCGCGGATTACCTGAGCAGTATATATCCTTCGGAGCTTGAAGTCAAAGAAACTACAGAGACAAATAATTCAGCATCCTATTTGGACATAATGTTGTCCTACGACACTGTTGGTCACATGAACACCTCACTCTATGACAAACGTGACGACTTCAATTTCAGCATTGCAAACTTTCCTTTTCTGAGTAGCAACATCCCTTCATCGCCTGCTTATGGCGTGTTCATATCTCAGTTGATACGCTATGCCAGAGCAAGTACCAAATATACGGATTTTGTTCTGAGAACTAGGCGTCTTTCAGATAAGCTTCTCAGTCAGGGATATGTTTGTGACCGACTAACATCGTCACTGAGGACGTTCTACGGTCGATATGGGGAACTCGTCATACACTATGATGTCCCACTCTCCTGAATGGTGGATGATATTCTGTCATAGACCATTTGAACCATCCAACCAAAGATTGTACTCAATGTCTTCCGAAATGGAAGTAACCGGATGTGACAGTTCTACGGAATTGAAGCGACGTGTGTTGCATGCATTCCTGGGCACCTGGTCTCACTCCCATATCGGGAATTCGCTTCTTTTCATATGGTGAAGGGTTTTGTTTGTTTCCTTTGGTTCCTGTTTTATCCTGATTTTGTATGCCTTCGGTTTCTGATTTTCTGAATTATCGATTTTGTGCTTTATACAGGGATATGGTCATTATCCATATTTGTCATTAGTATAAGATTTACTGAATTACACAATACTGACCTTCTCCGAATATCAGCATAGGCTTCATCATATCCCTTCATATGTAGCATCATATCCCATCCCTTCATCATATGTACATGTATCATCATATGTAGCATCATATCCCACCCATTCTGCTTCTTCTTTCGGTACATTTTTGGACATACTAATTTTCACAGATTTTGGCCATTGTATTATATTCTTTAGATAGAGGATCACTGACGAGGGTTAAGTACCCGAAACGTGCATGTCTGCTCAATGCTGCATAAATGATACTATTGAATTTGAAGACATTTAACATTGAGGTTTTATTTCAGATAAAGGACATGATCACTTCTAAAATTTTGTTGAATAAAATGTGCGGGAAACGGAATACACCAGCACGTATAATTTCTTACTGCCATGATATACAAGTTATCTTCCATTCAGATAGAGGAGGAAGCGCGAGAGGATTTAGTCTATCATGGAGGAAAGGTATATACAACATCGTCGCTGTTCTCAACTTCATAAATGACTGTTCTATACATACCATATGTTTTTCATCCACGTATCACAAACAAACAATGTTTAAATAAATCACTGATGATCGAGACAATAATCTTGAAAATCAAGATTGTTAATTTTTGAGACGTTTTTTTTTCAACAAAGCTTGATTGTATACTTTTGATATCCATTTTGATTCCACTGTTCCTTAAATAATAGTATGCAAATTCACAAATTTAAAATTGATATCAATTTTCTTTAATGTTTTTTTCTCTAAAAAGATGCATTCGTACGTAACTTAAGATATTGTGGAGATGAAATTACGACGGATTTGGGAATAGAAACAACTAAAAGTTCAAATACAAACATAACCTTTCTTTCAACGAATCATAGAGCTGAAACAACTTCATATGCAACAGCGTCATCTACAAAACGTAAGTGTATAATTGAGAATAAAAATTATGTTTTCAAAGAAATTGCATCCAAAGTATCTGATAAACAAATATCTCAAATCAATGCCGATATGCAACTTTGAAGGGACATTATTCAGCGAGCGACATAACGCATTTTCGAACTTACAATATATCTTAAGGTCTAAAATCACACACTTACAAGTAGGCATTTCAACTAAATTTAAAAATCCAATAATTTTCCTTTGAAAGTGCTTCACGACTTTTGAATCTGTGTCTAAATAGCAGTAAGGAACTTTGAATTGGGAAAGACATGCTAATTATCGATAAATAATAAATTTTTTCTACCGAATTTTAAATTAAATCTGCATAAAGAGGGAGGTAATTCAAACTATAAAATTTATCAAACATTTGATTCCCGGGACTCATCTTGAGTAACCGAGTTTTACGGGTTCTTTGAAATATGAAACGCACAAGAAACGAAATGAAAAGAAACGGAACGAATTTTTTTTCTTTGGTCGGCAAAGAATTTAAAAAAATAAACGTAATAGTAAACGACGCAGACATCATAGAAAAAGCCCTGTAAATTTCAATTTTAGGTTCTTGTTATCATTGAACTTATTAAATCAAAATTCACGAAAAATTTAAAATCAAACGGTTTAAACACAAGTTGTTCAAAAAAGCAAACAAAACAAATTACAAAAATAAAAAAAAGATGAAATTTTCATGATTTTCAGATTTCTAAACTGAGTTGTACAGAAAAAAATCTGAGTGACTAGATGAATACATTTCATTTAATTTCAGAGATCCCTTTTCTTTTTGCATGGATTGTTTGCTATAGACATGTAAAAGAAATGTCCATATCGTCATGATTCTTCACTTTGATAACAACCTCTTTTATCTTTAATACAGCTACATGCAGGGATAACTAGAAAAAAAGGGGGAGGGGGGTTCCCATCCCATATTTCATTGAACAATTACTGGTCAAAATCATGCAGTGAACTTATGATGGTTTTCTTTTTTATTAGTTTAAAGCCGAGCAAAATTTGTCAAAAACATCGATTACGTACGTAGTTTTTTTTATTGATGTAAGAACCTTAAGAAACGTTTTTTCTTTCTTCTCCAGAGGGAGGGGGGGGGGGCGCGGTCAGCCTATCCAACACATGGTTTTGAAAAAAAAAAACTGAAGAAAAAAATTGAACTCGCGTATACGTATATTCAAATAGAGTAACAGAACATTCTGGATCAGATAAGAACGGTAAATGACTCAAAATGAAATTTGATCAAAAATAGGTACTGAAAAACAAGGCCTGAGTTGGACATTAAATTATAAAATGATATTCATCTTCAATCTCATTCATACTGCATAAAGTGCATTTTCTATCATTTCTGGTAACATTTGTATATATCTTCCTCTTTCAATCTCTAAATCATGACATGATAATCTAAATTTGGTAATAATTTCCCTAGACTTTTCATTAAGTGATTTTGTAAGATAATATTGTAGACAAAATTATCAACTAAATGGCAGTACAAACTAGTGATGAACCAATTGTCGCCGACAATCGATTGTCGATCGCTAAAACTCTTTCGATTCCGATTATCGATTTCAAATTCTTACAATCGATTGTCGCTAACAGGAAGGTGTTTTGCGTTGAGGAATTTAATTTTCTCTTTTCACATGTCACATAAACCGCTACTTATTGTCTTATCTGTACACAGGCAGGCACTTTGAAATTAAATGCTTTATATTTTATTTTCAGCAAAGTCATTTTGAATTTTCTGTCTTTTATGCTCTATTTTTCATGGAATATTGTTTTTCGATTTAAATCGATAATCGATCGTTTTACACTTTCCGATTATTTTCCGATTATCGATTCCTAAAAACCTTCCATGAAAAAGGTGCTGTTCAAGTGAACTCCAATGGCAATAATTTCAAGTTGCCCCCCCCCCCCCTCCCGCTCCGACTGTCACTCTGCTCTCAGCAATCCATATGGATAAACAGATAAATATAGTAACAGTGGCGGATCCAGCGCCCCCTTTGCCGGGGGGTCATTCTCAAGGGGCGAATTTTGCTGAAAATGGGCCAAAATATACCTGTTTTTGGAAAATTTTGTGTCAGTGCCGGGGGGGTGGGTGGGGCGGACGCCCCCTCGGCACCCCCCCCCCCCCTAAATCCGTCACTGAGTAATTATGAGTTTTATTCTTTCTTTTCTTTTAATCAAAGGATTTCAGGAAGAGGATGGGGTGCTTTTTAAAATATTTTATTTTCTACAGCTAGGTTAGCCAGCCTGCAGCGAATATTTCATTTTAATATCAGTAATACAGCAGAACGAGCCCGGCAGTGGATTGATCATTACTTTGAAATTTCAGGATTTCCATTGCTTCATAAGACATAAGCTTGTAATTAAAAATGACCCCCCCCCCCCCAAAAAAAAGAATTTTTTTAAATGATTTCGTGCAACAAAGTACAGGTGAGCAAAAGTTTGTTTTTTTTTTATATTAAGACTATATAAAGAAACGTGAGGACACCTGTTACATGTGTTTATTATAGGTAACGGCTGTGATTTTCAGGGTGTTACTGCTATTTCATCGTTTTATGGATTGTAAATTCAGAGCTAATTAAAAAAATTTGAAAAAAATTTTTTGGAATATTTAGAAAAATTTTCTGAAATTTTTGACATTTCAGCTAAAATTTCGATTTCTCCGAAATGGCATCTCCTAGGCACCAAAAACTTCTCCTGACTAGTTGTCTACTTTCATTTCACGACTAGTTAAAAATTTTTTTTGAAAAACTCATTACCCCATTTCCCTTACTAAAGAGTCGTCTATCAAGGAAACTTTTTATTCTTCAAAATGTTTGAAATTTAAATGGAAAATTTAAATTGTCCGTTTATAAATGATAAATTTGCGTTTCAATTCAATTCAATTCTTTATTTCCTTATGCCAATTTGGCACATCAGCAAGATGACAATACAGTTTTACATTTATGATTACATATATGAATGCTTACTCTCATTCGCTCTCTCTTCACAAGCAATACTTAGAAATAAACAAAGTTCAAAGACATTTTTTACGTGCAAATAACTACAATTCAATCTAATGTAATTAATACTGTTAATTATCTACCTAACAGACTGTTTCTAAGGTTTACAGATTCTATCAAATATTTTCCAAATTTTCTGAGTTCCTTTACATTTCTTACACTTAGTAACTGAATCAATTTATATACGCTTGGATTTTGGAAATAGTATCGTTTCCGTACATCAATATAACTTCACATTCATGGTGGTGTCCAAAGGTGGGAACCGATTATCACAAATAATCGATTATCACTCGATACTTGATTCCGATTATCGATTATGGCTCTCAATAATCGATTACATAGTGACGTGATTTAAGGAACGAATCTTTATGAAAAAGTTTCAAGTTGAATTGTCTAAAAAAATGTAAAATTACAGGAGTCCCGGCCCTCGCATATTCTTGATTAAACAAACCACTAAACAGATATGTACAGGGTAGTCTTCTATTTCAAGTTTGTTTTGATTTAAAAGGAGTTACCAAATCTGAACTACAAAAAAAAGGTATAGCCCATCAAGTCTTTTCAGTTGAGTTTAAATAGAAGTAAACTTTTCTGTCTCTTTTTTTTTTTTTTTTTTTTTTTTTTGGAAAGGAGATCTCGAAGCAGTGAAACCCTGTGCCTACAAAAATAAACATATGAATAAGCAAAACCTGACTCTTTTATCATAAAAAGTGTAATTCGTCATTAAGTAGTCAAATGTATTAATTTTAACACATATGAAGTGCTTAAGTCATCATTGTCTTGACTGAGAGTAAATGGAACAAATCTGCGTAAATCGCATTGGATGGCGAAACCATAGACTATGAAGGCTCTGCCGATTCATCGTCACTTATGATTTTGTATATAAGCTGGAAAAACATAACTAACTTTTTTGTCTATTCAAAGGGGGCGGGGGGTCGGACTGATCCCTCTCCCTAACCATTCCCCTAGCTGTTGATCCACGCTTTCAAGTGCCGAGCGGACTTTAGGTGACATATTTTGAGTATAAGTTTATACAATTAAAACTCATAAAAATATATCTATAGCGATGTATAAATTTATCAAATATTGAGAAAAAGAAAATGTAGAGCACAGCCCTGTACTCACACTTTTAGAAATAGATCAGTGGAGGATCCAGGATTTCAGAAAGGGGAAAGGGACGTACATGTTTCTCATTTCTCCCTCTGGAGTCCTTCATATGTGACCTTCAAATGAATTATATTTATGCTAAATTAAGTGATGTAGGCGAGCGAATACGAGTGAGCAGTTTTTTGCTGCGTCTGGGGTAAAAATGTCAGATTTTTTTTTATCTACCCTCTATAACTCTTTAGGGAGAAAGGGTACATCGGTAAGCCGCATTGTTATGAAATGATCATATATACATATAAGTGGTTAAAAACTGGCGAGCGAAAGCCAAAGTCAGTTTTTTTAATCGTTACAAAAAGATGGTCAATATTTAATATTCATATATTCAAAATCAAAATTCAAAAACCCCCTCTACCCCCTATTGATATGACAGAGATAAATCCAATCAAAACATAAAAGAAAAGAAAGCAGAATGCAGAAATGTATTCTAAAATCTGAATCTGATGCGCGAAAGTTCCCGTTGGCCTTATCCAAATCAATAACTTTTGATTGAAAGGGAGGAGGCCCCCCCCCTATATGCATATATTAAGCAGATTCACAGTTTTTAACATTTAGAACGCCGGCCGGGTATACCCTACCTCTTTAGCGAATGGTTGAATTACAAAATACATGTATATCCATAACACAAACAATTTTCAAACATTATTCACTTTTCATGTGTTCTTTAAAAACTTCTTGTCCACCTTGTAAACCCTTTGCAAGCACGGCATAGGCGGCCGGCGGCCAACGCCCTCCAATTGAAACTGAATCATACAGATATGATTTGTTTTACAGATTGTGGACGAACTGATGATTACATCAGTTCCTCTTGTGTGAGAAGTAAAGCTGAAATCTGTATTAATAACATTTCTACGTGTTTTTATAGGGTGGGGGTCATTGCCGTCACTTTTTTTTTAAAAATGTGTAATATTGAAATAATTTTTTAATGTTATGGATAATCATAGACATGCGCTCTCTCTCTCTCTCTCTCTCTCTCTCTCTCTCTCTCTCTCTCTCTCTCTCATTTATTCTCTATATTTTCCCGGTACTTTTGGTGATGTCTTCGTTATGCATACTTATCGACATATTACTTGTATTTTTGTTCCTAACTCATGATATTAATCTTAACACATACAGGTATATCTGCTTTTTATTTTTTTATGTTTATTTTAAACTGAGAAGTTCGGGATACAATACTAATGCCCCCCTCCCCCTTCCCCCTTTATATAAGCAGAGTTTAACGAAATCGGTTACATCTATGCCTAGATTAAACCTTGTCAGCTATTAGATAGTCTTTTGCAGATCTGAAATGTAGATTATGAAATATATATAAGACGTACTGATCTTTGACTCGCAGTTCCCTAGGCACATATGGTGTGCAAGGGAAGAAAATTACCACAGTTATATCGTAAATGAATGATGAAATGGTAAAATTTGTAATTTTGTTTTTCGTTTCATTTCGTTACTTTTCACTTCGTTTCATAGTTTAAAGGGTCTGGAATTTTACAGATATTATTGAAGAGTTCTCTCCCTTCCAATATATTACCACATGAACATTTGTAACTCGGTCTAAAAATCTGATGTGCAATTTTGTGCTATCTTTCGCTGTCCTTTTATTGTCTTTAGTACATGAAACAAATTAAAATATTATACTCAATCCTACCAACTTTGTCCAACAACCCAAAAGAGGTAAATAAATAAGAAAATTCATGATTTGAAGTGATTTTTGCGCTGAATTTTTATGATGAAGCGCGAAAGGTTCCGATTCTGACAATTTGGGTACGAGTTGTCGTTACTCTCAGTCGACACCTAGCGTTTGTTGAAAGGCCTATTACAAGGGGCGCAACACTGAAATGAAATGCAAATAATGACAAGGGAAAGACAAAATGCCCAATGTCGATTTCTGTAGTTCATGATATAAATGCTTAACCATACAAAACTGAAATTTTAAGAGGATGGAACAAGGTTACTGTATGTTGCAATTCAAGACGAATTGAAGATGACAGACGAATGCAAATTAAAGTGAAAATGAAGACACTCCACTTTCTAAACAAGTAAAGAAACTTCACTGCAACATAAACAGTAAATAAAAGTAGGACGATGATATGCTCGCCTTTTGTATGGTACATTTTAGATATATTAATACTATTTTACGCAGCATAGAGTAAAATAATTAATTTCTATATTTATTGTTTTAATTTAGGTGGCCCTTTGATGGTGGATGGGTCGTTAATTTCTTCAACATCAAAGTCAAGTAAGTTCTATTTTTTGCAAATGATTGCATGGTTCATAGAAGATATCTCGTTGCAAACATTGGATAGATCATAGACATATCCGACCAAAGACATTTCTATTTGAAATTGTCAAAATTAACTTTATGTTACTTGTACGTCCTACCCAAACCTGCTAAGGTCAGGGTGGCGACTTTTAATAGAAATGTGGTAGAAGAAAGATGTCCACATGTCCACATGTAGAGGAACATCTCCTCGAACTATTCAAACCAAAAAAATAAAATCTGCCCGTCTCGTTTTTTTTTTTTGCTAAAAACGTCCATTTTTGCCTATTTTAATATTTAAGAGAATACCACACAATAACTTTTCGATGATATGCTCGCTGAATTGTATATTGATTCTAAATATATAAACCCACATTAACACAACATTAGGAGTATCAATTATTTTCAATTGTTTTCTATATTTATTGTTTCAATTCAGATGGTCCTTTGATGGTGGATGGGTCATTACTTCCTTCATCATCAAAGTCAAGTAAGTGCAATTGAAATAGTGCTATTTTAGCAACGAAATGACTGCTTGGTACATAAAACATGTCTCCATTGTGTCCAACATTGCAGACATTGGATAGATCCCAACATACCCGACCGAAGACATTTGTTATTGAATTTGTCAGAAATTAACTTTATTGTACGTCCTTCCAAAATCTATTCAAATTCAGAGACTCGACGACAATGTTAAGCAATGTATTGGTTATGCCACCTTTTTGGTATTTTTTTGTCTAATGTCTTCCACTATAAATCAAAGGAGGGGATCTCCACCAACACCAGGTTGCGGCACCCACAGCAAAACCACAAACACCCAGTGCGAATACAGAGAGCAGACACACACAGAAAGAGACACAAAGGGACAAGAAACTTCAACGCACAACACAGAAACATCAAACAAAAAGAACTACACACAAACCAACGAGACCAATGGGTAACCGGTGCCGACTTAGGACGGCCATCTGCCACGAAAATAGCAGAAGGTGTGGTTATCCTGGATTACGTGCCTTGTGATGTCTCAAAGACTTGACTTCAGAGTTAATTTGTTGTTCCTGCAGTCAATTTCCTCCCTGATTTAGATATATAAGAGTGAAATCATCATATCAAGTGTTTTGTTTGACATAATTGTCGGAGAATCCATATTATGACGAGGGTTGAGCCGACATTCTTTAAAGGACTGAATATCTGGTATGCCCAAAGTGTCAAAATTTAAGAAGTTAGGACTAGTAGATAGAGTCATCTCTTTGTAGTCAGATTATGACAAGTTCCAGATATTATTTTTTGTATTCATATCAAAATGATTTTTTCTTTCCGGATAATACTTCCGGTAATAGGCAGTGTACTTCCTGGTATAGATTATTGGATATGTGTATTGTTTTAATAACTTCATCATTTGCTACTTTTTTTGATAACCACACCATTCGCTACTTGCGTGGCAAATGACCGTCCAAAATCGGCATCGGTTGCCCATTGGTCTCGTCTATTTATGTGTAGTCTTTTGTGTTTGCTGTTTATATGTCTCTTTTCCGTCTCATAGTATGCTCGTATTTTCTGTTTATGCATCGGGTGTTTTGATGTTTTGCTGTTGGTGCCGCAACAGAGTCTTGTTGGAGATCCCCTCCCTTCTTCTCTGCATGTATTTGTTTGATAAAATACTTTTTTTCCTATCATACATATAAATTTGACATACAGAGGGCTCTACAGAAAACCAACAGAGTAATGTCTTTCATCATTAATTCTAACAGCTGAAGTTAACTCTAGCAGCGAAAGAGCATTTTTCAACTCAGAGACGCTGGTGATATGCGGTATTGTGGTACTAGCATTATTTGTGGTTATAACTTTTGCCGTCATCTGTGGCTGTTTATTCTTACATCACATGAATACTATTTTGTAAGTAATGGAACTTACTTTCAAATCCTTCTGAATGTAGAAAACTGCCCTTTTTCTCTGCTATTCAAATGACATATTGATATTAAAGTGCAAATAGAGATATATAATTTTGCACGTATCTATAGGGGTAACTACAGGAAATAAAATCCTTCTTTGTATGATTAACGAATTAGCTCGATTTGACTGACTTAAAATGCCCGGAAGTTTGTAAAGTTGGTCTTTTTCGCTTGCGACATCTTTGGCACGCATAAAAATGAAAAGAAAAAGGGGGGTCATACATGTCATTTTTTCGCAAATTTCACTTTTTTACAGGACCCCTCTGTCCTCATCGAAAAATTTCGTATTTTTGCGTATTTTCAAATCGATCTGTAGATTGCATAAAAGACAAGATCAAGTTCAAAGTTAAATTTATCACGACTACTGGTCACATTTTATTGATTCTTTATGCTATAAATGCATTTCCAACATTTTGGACCAATGGTGTGAAACCTTTTATTCAGTACGGTTCACCAGTCAAAACGGAGGGGAATCCCCATGAAATTGATTTCCTGTAGTTACACCTATATTTTTTTTCATTTTTTCGATTTTTCAAGAATTTAAGCCTTAGATACGTAAAATGAAGTATTTTACATCCGCATCGACTAAGTTTGTATCGGCATGACCATGTTTGGTGGAGTATTGGACTCTTTTCTACAGTCCCCTTTCAACAAAATTCTAATTTCTACGTTATCTGCATCGAGTAGTGTTCCATCTGAATCTGTCAAATTTAAGTTTACTTTTAAGGAAAAACCCTTTATTTCACCATGTTTAAGTAAAACCAGGTTCGTACTATCAATACACATGAGAAATCAGCATAAAAGACCTTTAACTGCTGAATTACAGAAACTAAAATACCATATATGGTAAAATATCTGATTATTAACAAATTTTCAGTGAAATCGGCACAATGGAATGATTTTTAACAAGCAAATGATTAAAACACACTATTTCATGGAAGAACAATGATGCTGATCGAGAAAAAGATAAAATTTTAGTAAGTCAAGCCTCACTATGGGCACTGAATGCATGCAGAAGGGTTATCAGGAGAAAGGATTGTACTAAGTTCTTATGTACTTATCTACACAGCGGGACCCTTAATTTGATCAACACTTGCGAAGTATCATGCTGGGCGATATACAGGATTCCGTAAGTCTTCCTCCCTGAAGGTTTCTCATTCTGATGTTGGAAAATTTGTCTATCATAACCATCCTCAACTGCGCATTGTTGTTCTTTATTTAGTATGACTGTATATGTTGAGCACTAAGCGATAACGTTTTCAAAATGTCGACTGGATGATAAATTTTCAGAAAGAATAAAATTGTACTGAATTTTGTTTCAATTATTCAAATAAACAACAAGAAAAACGAATAATGTGATTTTGGTCCATTTTCCCCAATAGGGGTAACTACAGGAAATAAAATCCTTCTTTGTATGATTAACGACTTAGCTCGATTTGACTGACTTAAAATGCCCGGAAGTTTGTATAGTTGGTCTTTTTCGCTTGCGACATCTTTGGCACGCATAAAAATGAAAAGAAAAAAAAAGGGGGGGGGGTCATGCATGTCATTTTTTCGCAAATTTCACTTTTTTACAGGACCCTTCCGTCCTCATCGAAAAATTTCCATTTTTACGTATTTTCAAATCGATCTGTAGATTGCATAAAAGAAAAGATCAAGTTCAAAGTTAAATTTATCACGATTACTGGTCACATTTTATTGATTCTATATGCTATAAATGCATATCCAACATTTTGGACCAATGGTGTGACACCTTTTATTCAGTACGGTTCACCAGTCTAAACAGAGGGGAATCCCCATGAAATTGACTTCCTGTAGTTACACCTATAGCCGTATCGTATCCAGAAACGTATCGTGTCTAATATTCCCATCGTAACGGAGTAAATTTCCGGATCCTGTATTCATTTTAGTATTTTAGTATTGATGAGTTAAATTGGCTTTGATTGTGGAAAAAGACAGAATGTGACATCATATGCAATATAAAAACACCGCAACACTATAAACGTTGCGAACTAAAGCATTAAAAACGATTACGGTGCTTTTGAGATTGTCGCCAGGATCTTCTCTTTTTCATTTGTGTCACACCTATGTCCTACATAGTGGGGCTCGTAAAAAGGTTCCCCGCGAGGGGGTTGACAGTAAGTGTTTTGAATGTTTTTACCTGACATAATCGCCATAGCACTTTCTATGTTTTTCATTTTCGTGCATGAACATCGACAGCAGGTGCGGCTAGCCAAACAGGGGATGCTTACTCCTCCCTGGCACCTGGTCCCACCTCTGGCTTGCCAAGGGTCCGTCGATGCTCAATTTGGTGCTCTATTGTGGGTGCTGTTGAGATTGTCGTCAGGATCTTCTTATAGCGATCTGCATAATTATATATAATTGTATATTGTGTATGATGCCATTGAATACGAAATAATGTCGATTTTAATATCATACACTTTTAACATTTCATGCATGATTTCATTTTCGCATTAGAACTGTAATTGCACGATTTTCCATCCGCTATGGACTTGAAAATAGGCACGACACGTTGTTGGACACGATACGGTTACGGATACGTCAAAAGTGATATATCCCAATGCAAAGCTTTCATTCTTTAGAAGCAATAACGATTGACGAAATGTTTTGAAATTCCTACGTAATGAATATAATAACGATCCGCGACATCAGTTATCACAGACGATAACGAATGCAGATAACGATAAAAGAACACGCTACCAACAAATCAAAAAATAAAATGACTGAGAAAGCAATAACAATCAAATGAAAACACAACTACATGGTGAAATGAATTGAAGCATGAAATACAACTCTGCATACATATTGGAATAGCTCAAGGGGAAACGTATACTAAAACAAGTATTAGCTTTTCAAAAAAGCTTGCCTGACCTAAACAAAATAACAGCGACCCTCCTCACCCCGCAGTCTTGACTTGATGGGCCCTTGGGAAAATATAACAAACAGGAACACGTTGAAATGAACTATAACTCAGCATAGTATACATTCCTGATAACTCCATAGTAATGTACAGAAGTCCCCCACCCACCAATAAAAACAAAACACGTGTAGATCTATCTGATGTAAACAAAATGAGGGCTTCTGATTTGTAAGTGGTCCGCTATCGTTTGCAATAAATATGTACTACATCTACCATCAGACACAATACTTTCTCATGTTTGCAACTTGCCACGGTTTTGTACATGTACTCCTACGTTTTCGAGCTGAAAATTAAAATGAATTAGTGACCGCGTGTAATATAAAGAAATAAAATTTTCCAGGAGTCGTCCCATTTACAACCGCACCGGGACTCGAACCCTGGTCGTCTGCGTGAGAGATTTACTCCTTGACCTCTCAGCCACCTAGATAAATTACCTATCTCAGAAAAAAAATCTTCACGTATTTTTATACGCGTACATGTTTAAGGAGCGATAACTCTTTCAGAGAAAATGCTGTTTTTGTCTGATCTTGTGAATGTTTGTAAACGGCGCTTTCATCATTATTACATGCAAAAGCCGTATTGACGTCTTGTTTTGTTTCATGCATTTCAAATCTAGGTGTGCCTGACCTCACGAGGTTAGGCAAAAAAGGCATGAAAAAGAACAAATATCCAATAACAATACCGTAGTACCTCTTTCATGTCCTAGTACAATGGAGGGAATACTTTTTTCTAAATTAAATCAATGATCGTTGTATGATTCCTATTTTCTTGATAACATTCAAATACAGTTTGAAACCCGAGGATAATTAGATTATAGTAATAGTTACATGTACTTATAGAGAATAAATTTCAATGACATATCATTACAAATTTAATTTCCTTTCTCTATAGAACTGCACTTGCCTTGCACAACTATTTAAATTTTCTTCATTCGACGTTAGATCCTTTCATAGATACGTTGAAATCTATTACAATATATGTTATTCATATAAAATGCAATGAATTAATCTTCAGTAATGGGATAGTATGATTCACTTTACTTTTCATTTTTCAGAAAGAGGGATAGAGCTTCTAACCTGGAGGTGAAACAAACACTAGAGGAATTAAAGATGATGTTAAGTGGAGCTTACATGCAGCTAGACTTTACAAGGTCTAACCAAGTCAAGTCCTCTCGATCTGAATATACAGATCTAACAAGCAATTCTGTAGAGATAGAGTACGAGACGCCTACGTGATATACATGTAAAAGTAAAAAGAAATGATGTTTCAATTTTCATTAAAGTGCTTACGGCACCTGTAAAATAAATATTAAATTTGATATTAACGCTACATATGATGTAGAAAGTATATTAGAAATTAATAAACATATATTGACAATTTAATAATTTACATCTCATTTCATTTTAGCTCACTTGTGGTAATGGCAAGTGAGCTATTATCCTTGTACATCGTCTTTCCGATAGCTTTTCACATTTCAGACAATCTCAGTCTGAAAATACACATAAATTATGTAATTAAGTACACAAAGTTCTCTAACACGCTTGTGTTTCTCAAGCACATTGATAAGCAAATATTACTGACGAGGACTGGAATCGGCTGACTTAATTTCGAAACCAATGAACAGAATTTTGCGAAGTCTTATGAACATTTTCATGTCTGCAGACTTCGCATTTCGGACTTCTCATTTCGAAGAGACTGTGTCACAAAAGTAGTTTTCGGTGTTATCCAAATGGCCCCTAGAATAGTTCGTATGAAATTCATTCGTTTTTCTGCGTGAATATACGCATTTTACACTGTCCAGTGTCAATGCCTTTAATGTTTATTCAGATTTTACTTTTATGATTGCACCTAATTTCTTTGATATGACCCTCACTGATGAGAATTTAATATTCGAAACACGTGTCTGGTGCATGAAAATTGGTTGGACATTTTCTTCAAGAAGGTATAGAGTCGGAACCCTGCCGCATTATTAATATAAACACTAATTTCTTATTGCAGTGTGGAGCAGTTTAAAAATTGTTTCCCATGACTTTATGTTTGTCACGTATATTAATTACTTTCCCAGCTCTGTCGCCTTTGTTTCGGCCCTTTATCAATGTGACATCATATAGATGTTTTCCTATTTCGGAAACTTGCCATTTAACCGAAAAATATCATCGAAATTAAAGGAGGTTAACATCTTAGCACCATCCCTCCAATGCTATTTATTCAATTTGGAGACGTTTACATTTTTACCACTTGGTGAGTGACACTGCTGGTGGACCAGGAGTCCCCGAGGGCATATGTAGCCAAGTTCGATCAATTTCGGTTGATCGTTTCTTCAACGCATTCTAAACTTCTGTTATCAAAAGGACTATATACGGTTTACATAGAAAAGTGGCCCCCTTTTGGGGCAAAATATTAAATTTACATAAAGAAATGAACTTGTGCCAATATTTATTCTACAATGTAGGCTACTTATGAAATGATTCATATCCTTTAATTTCCTTTCTCAATTTCTTAGAATTGGAGCATAAAAAATGGTATATTTCGCCAAATTTCTGGAGAAAACGTCACTTTGGGCTTATTTTCGACAAACTTCCTTGTAGCTAGTATCGAGCGGGCTTCTGAACAACTTTTATATTTTGATATCTTGTTACATTTGCACGTCTTTAAGTGCATATAAAAGGAAAAAGTTGTTCAAGATCCCGCTCGATGTTATCTCAATGAAAATAATCATAAATTATACTATTTTTCGTGAAAAATAGACGAAATCACCGGTTTTCATGATATTTAGGCAACATTTATAATGTCTTATAAAGCAAGAGGTAGTGTTTATGACTAGATTTCTTATAATATAGATATTTAACTCTCTAAAAATTCCAACAAAATTTGATTATGGAGTAGTTGATTTTAGGGGGCCACTTTACTATGTAAACCATATATACTCCTTTCTTGAACTTTCTAAAAAGTGGGTCCTGTAGCATCATATCCCCCCATCCTGCTAACTTTCACACCATAATAATATGAAAACTTTACTATGTATCAACTTTAGTTTCGGAACTTTCGTCTACAAATACTTATATTAAAAGCAATGAAAGTGTCCCTAACATTTTGAGCAAACATAACAGTGAAATTTCTTCATTCAACATCCCTATTTCTAAATTGGATCTTCCTACAATATACTGCATACCAAAACTACACAAATCTCCTTACAAATTTAGATACATTGCTAATACTAGCAACTGCTCAACTACAAGTTTGTCTAGAAATCAAACGTCAGCCCTCACGGCGGTAAAGGAACACGTTGCAAAATATTGTGAAACTGTTCTTAACAGGAATGATGTAAATTTATTTTGGTCTATAAGAAATTCCGGGGATGTGATTGACAAAATGAAATCTAGAAATTTTCAAGCCAATACGATTTCTTCATACGATTTCTCAAATATGTACACCACGCTTCCTCACGACAAGATCAATGATCAATTTTCCAAACTCATTAAATGGTGCTATAATCGAGAGGGGAAAACTTATATTTGTACATCTGAATCAAAGGGTTTCTTTTCCGCTACACAATACAAATCATACAAATCATGGACATGTAACGTAATAATTTAAAATTATGATCAACTTCTTTTGAAATTCGGACCCATACAAGCAACGGAGTATACTACTTTAGGTATTTCACAACCTGCATTTTATGGTGATATAATTAACAAAATAAGAAGGATCAAAGGTAGACAGCATATGTATCGAAAATGCGTCAGAGTAATCAAACGCCTTTTATACCGTGGATATGATCCTAATGTCACCAGACGGACATTAAGCTTGGTGCTTGACCAATATACAGTCTTGTACGAGAGCATTCTTAAGACTTGCACTCTGACTGACTGTGACGACGGGACTCCATGACGGGCCCTGTCCAAACCTCCTTAGAGAAGACAGGGCCCCGACCACCTGTCCTTTCTGAATGTCAGTCGGACTCCTCGGGTGATAACATATATGAGCTCGCTACAGCCGGCAGAGCACGAACTGTATTACGCACGTCCTCTTTTTATATCCATTTACATATTCATATGTGTTGCTTGGACCCCTGTGTTTTACGGTCTTGTTTGTGTATGGTCATCTAACAGTGAGGAGGTTGTTTTACACCATAATTGTGCGTTCTTCGAGACCTCTGGTAAATCGGAATAGTGGGAGGGTTGTGCGCACGTAATCCAGAATAACCACACCGTCTGCTATTTACGTGGCAGATGGCCGTCCTAAGTCGGCACCGGTTGCCCATTGGTCTCGTTGGTTTATGTGTAGTCTTTTATGTTTCATGTTTCTATGTTATGAGTTGGTGTTCCTTGTCCCTTTGCGTCTCTTTCTGTGGGTATCTGTTCTGTGTTTTTTTCATGGGTGTTTTGGCATTTTGCTGTGGGTGCTGCAACCTAGTGTTGTTGGAGATCCCCTCCTTTATTTCATACTTTTTTTGGCGTATTACATTGTTCAGATTAAGGATCACTGATGAGGGTTAAGTACCCGAAATGTGCATGTCTGGTACACGTTGCCAATATATCTGTTCTTAAATGATGCTATTCAATTTGAAGACGTTTACATTGAACATAGATTTTATTTCTATATTCGATGAATCGACCCTACAGGAAATTTGGAGCCGCGCACTCTCTGTAAAGTGAATGCAGAAATTTAAATTCTAAAGATAACAGAAGAGGGCACTAGCGAAATTAATTTTGGCTGCTTATTAAAAGTAATTCGGCTGGAAGCATCACTGATGAGATGAGATTTAATATTCGAAGTACGTGTCTGATTCATGAAAATTGGTTGGAAATTTTCTTCAAGAAGTTGGAGCCCTACCGCATTTTTAAAGCGCGAAGGCCGGAGTTTGTTTTTCTAGGCGATCGAGCTACAGCAACACTGAATTCGACTATATATCGATCTGGGTGACCACTCAGGTGTTCTTGCATGTAGTCAGATGACACTCACTCCTCCTGGACATGGATGCCCAGGACATCTTTCTTCCTTACCGTTTTCGCGATTTCCGTATCTTTGACACATGATATGCGATTGGTTCTTCTTTTCTTTGTATACTTCTAAAACACGCATGTCCTGTGTTTTGTATTTATAAGTTAAGTAAGTAAGTAAAACATGTATGTCTTGTGTATTGTATTGATAAGTTACATGTAAGTGAGTAAGTAAAACATGTATGTCTTGTGTATTGTATTGATAAGTTGAGTCCTGGGACTGCCCTATGACAGTAGAAATGTGACACTCAACTTTGAGATCTTTCCGAAGTTATCCTTTAAATTTCAAAAGGTTATAAAATTCTTTCGTCCTTAAAGCTGAACTAAGTCTTTAAAAAACCCCATGACGTAGTAAATTTTTTTAGGGAACGGAAATTGTTAGAAGTGAAACTAACAATCTCCGTCCCCTAGCTAAAAATACACTTGGTCATGTGTTGATTTGAACTTTCCCCCTGATGACGTTTTGCATACTAATGTATCGTGACCCAAAATCCACTACCTCGAGTACTCGAGCGGTATATAAAGAAGCCTGGACGCGTGGACATTGTCATTTGTATGAGATGTCGTCGACCTGTAAAGATGAATTCAGAAATTAGAAAATATCATAGAAAACCATACATTGAAATAGAAAATGGATAAAGTAATCATGAAATCTTCAGTTTTACTGAAATAATTAAAAGACGGGTACGTAAACTTGGGAACTTGTGGAAGGGGATGGGTGGAAGGGGGTTGTTTTAGAACGGGATGGGGACGGGACCGGGTGGGTAGGTTTTTTCATATGTTTTATATGAAATATTGCGAACCAAAAAGATGAATTCAAAATATCCATAGTTACATGTATTTGCAATGTCAAAAAATTATATGCTACGGTTTACATTGATCAAAATTTGGTACATATGTGAAATAGTGGTGGGGTGGGATGTTGTTGGATTCAAGTATATCATTCAAACCAACAGACATGAAAGTAAATTGAAATGATTTATCACAAGCAAAGGAGATCAAATATACATGATGTAGATGAAGAGGGAGCCCAATGTTTATGATCAACCAAGACATGTTGGGCC
Organism: Pinctada imbricata; assembly: GCA_033119305.1. Lineage (NCBI taxonomy): Eukaryota > Metazoa > Mollusca > Bivalvia > Pterioida > Pteriidae > Pinctada > Pinctada imbricata. Next base: position 63,601,387 of record VSWD01000003.1, read on the forward strand.
GGAAAGGGGGGGGGGGGAGGCGGTTAAGTTATTGAAAATTTATATTATCTGAAGTGAAATAGTATATTGATCAGTGTTTACTGCTAAAAGTTTACATCAAATGATCAAAGAATGGCATGCAATTTATTAGACGGAAGAGTAGTTGGGAGGGGGATGCCGGTGTGTGTGTGGGGGGGATGTTATATCGAAACATTGTCATACAAAAAAGCACAATAAAAGTACATACATTAACATACTAAAATACGATAGTTAAATTCTTTTATAATATTCTATTTTCATTACATACGATTTTGTTACATATACCTGTATACTGTGAAAGGCAAGTACATAGCTGTTTCTCTGCATTTTCCTCATTTCAAAATTTCTTTTAGAAAATGTAATTAATCAGCTAAATTTCGAGAATACAAAACTGCATGATAATTATAGTGTTTTACTTACATGATATTTTAGAAAATACAATCCAATACAGGCCTATGGTCGGTATACAATTTTCTACAACAAATATGACCTCATTGTGTAGACACATGTGAAAATCGCGTGTTCGATTAGATTATTCGCATAATGAAAATGGGCTTTTATAAATTCATATCAATTAAAATATACATGTATACTAGTTACCGAATATTTGAATAAGCTTCATTATCCATTGGAATTTATATTTATGATCGTTTGTATGATTATTTCCATTGATGTGTTAAAGGGGGGGGGGGGGGGGCGTGAACGTGGAGATCTTGGGATGCAACAGATGGAATTCGCATCGGAAATGGGAAAGAAACAATTTATAGAATTCTTGACAATCCTATTTATCAATAGTTTATAGGTTTCCTTTGTGTTGAAACTATTTTTCGTCGAACAACTCTACCTAAGCCATGTCTTGGATCCGTTTCCTCTCAATATCCCCATCTCAATAACTACCCCCCCCCCCAATCAAATTCTGTATAACCCTTTCTTTTCAGGGCCGGGTCCAAAATTTATGTTGAGGGAATGGGGAACATAGTGGCCTTACAGTCTACACACTTTCCCGATACCATAACCATGACTAGGTCAAAGCTCCAGGTCAAGGTCACTAGGTCAAATGTTAAGGCATAAATTGAAAGGTCTTGTAACGGGCAACCTTCATGTATGATATAAAGTTTCTACTGCGTAATGTTCCTCAGATTTTGCTGCAACCAGAAACTTTAACCAAAATGTTGACGACAGACAGACAGACAGACAGACGGAAGGACAGAAAGACAGTCAGACAGACAGAGAGACAGACGGACATCGTCAATCTATAGACCGGAATTGCTTTGCAATCCGGCCAATTAAAAGTGGCGAGTTGGAGGGGTTTTGTTTGGTCTAAATCATCCATGAACGATCATCATATGCACTACTCTGGAGCAGAAATGTTGGAAGAAAAAGTAAAATTACTTTGAATTTCTGTGATTTTTTTTAAATCCACATTAAAAGTATAGGAATTGGAATTTAAAATTAATTTCATCTGAAACTCATCAAAGCTTTTATACATGCATTCACATGGTTTCATTTTTGAATAGCTATTCCTTTTTTCCCTTTTATCAATGATTTTCGAATGCATGAGATCCCCAAAACTACTGAACGTCTCGTTCTCAGCGAGGTATGTCTGTCTGTAGGCATGGTCCATTTAATATTAGGGGGGGGGGGCTTGGATTTTTTTTCGCCCTATACCGGAGCAAAATTATTTTTTTCTTGCAAAGTTGGAGCAAGGAATTTTTTTTATAATAAGTGATGTGCAATATATAATGAATGTTTGTGTTTTAATAGAAATTCTTGATTTTTATTCAAAACTCTAATAAAATATTACTTTGTTTTTATGAAAAATTTAATTCACTTATAAACAGAGAGATAGAAGTATTTACAATATAATCCTCAGTAAACAAAATTTATATCTTGTATGAGGGTCTGAGGGGAGGATTTTCTAGACAAATTTTCGAATTTAGAATTGTAAATTAGGGGAAAAACTGAAGTTCTCCTTCGAAGCTTGTATATGAAATTAGACTCTATGGTGAGACATGCATCTATTGCATGTAATAGTAATGCATTATATTCATGGTATATTTATAAGCCTCTAAGGAAGCCCTTTTTCCCCCATTAACATGCATTCTTTTGATATTTTCAAATATAATCTTTGCCATTAAAAATTAATGTTTTGATAGAAAACTACAGCGAGCGAAGCGAGCCAAATTTTTTTTTATATAAATTGAAACTGACGAACGAAGCGAGCCGGAAAAATTTCAGGAAATTTCAGCGAAATTTTAAGGTAATTCTTCAAATTTAGACTACTTGTGAAAACAAGATTATTTTTTTCTGACACACCATAAGCAAATTAATTTTCCATCAAAATTCAGAGCAAAATAATTTTTTTCGAAACAACCCCCCCCCCCCAATATCAAATGGACCGTGCCTTAGTTTTTCGAATTTTATGAAACTTTTATTGCATATATTGAAATAAGTTTTGATATGTAAGTATATCTTAGATTTATAAAGATAGAGTTTTAGTCTTGATTCCTTTTTGCACGTCGAAGAGTACATATTACATTCATAATATTTTAACTTTTCTGGACTTTTTTTCTTCATTATTGAATCTATTGTACTACTTTTTGGTACTAGTATGTGAATATATATGTCGGTTAAATTCAGAGGAAATTCAAATTAGTTTCAATTGACCTATTTGTACAAGAGTTCTTGTTCTTGGACTTAGTAAAATTCAAGTTTTTCCTAGATATAAGAATTCAGACTTTTTTTTAATGTTACATGTATCGCAAATGTTGAACTGTGTTTTGGTTTGTGAAAGATCATGTTCAATATTTGCTGAAGCTGACCTAGTTTTAATAGAGTTATTACCCTTTGACTTTGTTATTTTCATTACAGTTTCAGATTTCTTGTCTTTTCTTTATTGATACTATTACAGATACCGAACTGGTACTTGTCTGCACATGCATTGAGTTCAGTATTGGTCTCAGATTTATACCGGTAGGGGATTTGTATCGCTTTACGATAAAAAAGGTTGTTGGTTCTAAGTAAAAATAAAATACTCCCAATATGTATAAAATATTCTAGTCCATGAGCGTGTATTTCCTACAGAAGCCATTTCGTACCATGTCATAACTCGTAGTTGCGAGCAAAATTGTGGTAGTTGCAAGAAAAAAAATTCGTAGTTACGAGAAACAAATTTCGAAGTTACGAAAAAAAAAAATCTCGTTGTTACGAGAAAAAAAATGGAGGTAAAAACTATATTAATTTTTATCAAAAATCGCTGAAAAAGGAAAAACTCAATAATTTCACCGTCTTTTGGACAAATTCACATCAGATTCTGAAGCTTTAGATATGTGTAAAATATGGTAGACTCACGTAATTTGAAAGTTAAAGTTTGATATTTGCACTTATCTTTGGAAATTTTGTATTTTTTTGGAAATATGGTATCCCCATATAGATCCGATTTCTTCAAGATACCTCTGAGTTGGAATTGCTTAATTTGATTCAATTTGCAAAATTGAAATGTGATGACTGAAAACATTCATTAACTACTTTTGATATGAGTAATTGTCCAAAGTATGTAAAGACTCCAAAAAATTGAATAAAATAATTCAGCATTTTTATAAAATTTGTTATTTTTAACCCAAAATTTCCACGAAATACCTGAGTTGGTAAAGTGTACATGTAAATCAAATTCATTCTTGAGTAGGGCCTTTATACTTTCAGAAAATACTTTCAAATCCCACAAACTATGGGGCCCTCCCCCTCATTCTTGTGATTTGTTTAAAATTGCTGGGTTTTTTCCGTTTTCAAGTTGAATTTTACTAATAACCATATATATGCCCATATGGGGATACCCCACCCCTACACTGACAGCGACGACTTGGAAACAGCCCCCCCCCCCCCTGGAAAATGTATAGATCGCTTTAATTCATCAAAATATGAGCCATTTTTATTTAGATGTATCACTCCTTATTTTGTTCCAAACATAGAACATTAGGATAACGAAATTGTGATCTTACTTATTATTTACAAGACAAGTATTACTAAAGCTCTAATCGAACACGCGGTTTTTTCACATGCGTGTAAAATGGTAACATGTGTACCGATCATTTGTAATATATAGGATCTTAATTTTGATTTTTAAACATAGTACTTGTATATATAATAATGCATACGCCATAATTTCTTTTGGAGGTGCTGTATATGTGAAACATGTACCGGAACACCCCCCCCCCCCAACTCCCGTCCCCCGAGTTCCCCTCCCTCTATCACGTACCCGGGGCAGATCTCATTCATTATAACTATATATTAGAAAATAATTTTATTCTTATTTGAAAATTATATATTTTAATGTATGATTTTCTATGCAATTCACTCATCTTTACAGGTAGACGACATCTCATACAAATGACAATGTCCACTCGTCCAGGCTTCTTTATATACCGCTCGAGTACTCGAGGTAGTGGATTTTGGGTCACGATACATTAGTATGCAAAACGTCATCAGGGGGAAAGTTCAAATCAACACATGACCAAGTGTATTTTTAGCTAGGGGACGGAGATTGTTAGTTTCACTTCTAACAATTTCCGTTCCCTAAAAAAATTTACTACGTCATGGGGTTTTTTAAAGACTTAGTTCAGCTTTAAGGTATCCGTTGTACAAAGGAGTAATTTTACATAGCGTTTTAAGCATCTCCATTGTAAAGTATGGTATATTTTATGCCTGGTAAGGTACTATAAACTATATATTGTTTGAAAGGTAATAATGCCCTGAGTACAGATATATGACTCTCGGGTCTTAGAAATAAAAGGGGGAAATTCTTGTACAGCTTTGTCATTTTGCATAGGTTATATAGAGAAATCAGACAATTTAAATGCTTCACCAGTTATTCCCCTTTATTTCCTTTATTTTTCTGATACCAAAATTTTTGAGCAGTGGGCATTAATACCTTTCAGAAAATATATAGTTTATAGTACCTTACCTGGCATGGAAAAATGCCCTATTGTACATCGAATACCTTAACAATATTGTTTATACCAAACAATATCTTATAAGCGGATATGCATGTTAAACCAAATGGAAACGCATTATATTGAAATAGTTCTTCTAGAGGGAAGGGCTGATACGAATAAATAGACAAAGACTCGGCCCCTTGGCCATTATCTAGAGTAAAAGTGATTGCGATTGATGTTTCATTGGCCTTGTTCATATTTTTTTTACATTGGATAAAGGGCCAGGAATTTGTGTATTTTAAAGTGTTTGTGTTTTTATTCAAATGAAAACGATTCAAACAAAATGAAGAAAAATAGTATACTTTGTCAAAATTTAATGATAAACAATTTCTTATCATACATTTATACATGTATATTACTATTCCATTGAGAGTTATGGTCAGAGGAAAATAAACAATGGCCTTATTTTCGACAGAGGATACATGACCCTGCCTCTCAAAACTGATCGACCTCTCAGGTGATTGTAATCATTAGCTCATTTTGGTCGGCAGAACAATTTTCAGTGCGCCCTTTCAGATATCCATTTACCGATTCATCTTGGTGACAAATATGGATAATGACCATATTCCTGTATACAGCACAAAATCGATAATTCAGAAAATCAGAAACCGAAGGCATACAAAATCAGGATAAAATAGGAACCAAAGCAAACAAAACAAAAATCTCCATCATATGAAAAGAAGCGAACTCCCGATATGGGAGTGAGACCAGGTGCCCAGGAAAAGTAAGCACTCCTGCTTGCATGCAACACCCGTCGCATCAATTCGGTACAATTGTCACATCCGGTTACTTCCTTTTCGGAAGACATTTAGTACAATCTTGGTTGGATGGTTCAAATGATCTATGACAGAATATCATCCACCATTCTGGAGAGTGATACATCGTTGTGTATGACGAGTTCCCCATTTCGACCGTAGAACGTCCTCTGTGACGATGTTAGTCGGTCAGAAACATATCCCTGACTGAGAAGCTTATCTGAAAGACGCCTAGCTCTCAGAACAAAATCCGTATATTTGGTACTTTGGACCCTGAGTTTTCGCTGCCTTGTTTTCGTCTTTATATCACAATGACGATGCTATCATATACAGACGAGAGCTGATAGATATGGCCATTGACCATATTTGTCATTTTTACCACTACCTATTTGTCACTGCTGGTGGACAATTTGTCATTAAAAAATCAATAAAAAAGGAAGCCAACTTCTTTATCGCCATTTTGACCAACCTTATAATTCTGTTTTATCTATGCGAGTCAGAATCCGGGAGAAGAGCACACCTTTCCGTCGCAACAGGGAGGAGGTCTGGATGATAAATCTTAACACTGCAGCGTCTTATGGGTGCATCAGTAGCATTGGGAACCTCACAGGTCGCTGTTGTCAATCGGGAAATGTTACTAGTTTTTTTTCAACAGACCGCAACGAAGACATCGAAGTCATTGCATTCATAAAAATGATAAGCCTGAGATACATAGTTTCTCCTTCGATGACTTTGTTGATTTTTGAATGGGCCTTTCGGCCTACATCATATTCGCTCCAAATTATAATCTGTTCCTTTACGGAAATTACACGAAATCTTACAATATTCGAAGGGCCTTACATTTACCGATCGATACACGTTCCCCAGAATATAGACTGTGAGGTGTCATCACAGACATTTCTACTTTTCATTTTTTTTTCAAGCTGTTACATCAGATAAATTAGAAGAGAAAACAAACCATTTCATTAAACTAAGATTTGCAAGCAAAGGTATTGATAAATTGAATCTTGTTCAAATTTTGAATCACAAAATTGTAACAAAAATCCCTCCATATTTCATAAGAAAAAAACTCCTTGTATTACTCAGCTACCGACAGTTGCATCTAACATTTACAACTTCAAACGATTCCTGCAGTGTATTGATTCACGTAATCCCTCAATTCATTCATTTCCCCGGATTTCAACTGCTCTCCTTGTGGACACGTTATTACTGGTTACCTTAGTATAGTCAAAACAAGTAAGACAAATCGCAAGAATTGTTAAAAAGGGATCCTAAATACAGAGACAGTAAATCCTTTACATGGAACTAAAATAAATGGACTCTTGTGAGGAATATGCAAGACGTTGGGCTAAGAAAGAGGATGTACAGCTCGACAGCCTTTCCGAATGGATAAAATCCATGTCATTTACCAAAAAGATTGTTGAAAATTTCATTTTATCACCTGAATCAAACACGATACAAAATAATTTTCACATAAGAGCTAAAAGGGTCCCAAATACAGAGAAAGTATGTCCTTTACACGGAACCAAAATATCAAAATTATCATGAACTCTTGTGAGGAATATGCAAGACATTGGTCAAAGAAAGAGGATGTACAGCTCGACACCCTTTCCGAATTGATAAAATCCATCAGAGGATTACTTTTATCTAGAATTTACCGATTAAAATCAACTGTGAACACCAGATTCGAGTCTATATTTAAAGACCCTGATGTTATCACAGAGCTTACATACCTCCAAGAACATTATGTCATCACACCAGCGGACAAATCCTCAAATAATTACACATTTACTTGCAAAAAGTACTATTTCGACAGTCAAGTTAAAGAGTTGGGTTTAAAGTCGACAACTGGAAATCCCACATACACCCCAATAACCTTTCGCCTCTGAAATAATAGATACTAGTAACCACAAATCAGCTCTTGCTTCCTTTGGCTTCGACACTAACAATTTACATTTAGATTTACCATACTTATACTGCATACCTAAATTGCATAAGAATCCATACAAACAACGTTTCATCGCTGGTTCCTCAAAATGTTCTACCAAATCTGTATCGATCTTACTCACCAAAGTTTTATCTGAAATTAAATCTGGACTTCAAAAATATTGTTCGACAGTAAATTCTCGCAGTGGCATCAACCAGATGTGGATTTTAAATAATTCGAAGGAACTTTTAGAACATCTGAAATCCACTCATTTCAGTAGAGTCCATTCGATCAAAGCCTTTGATTTTTCTACACTTTACACGTCTACAATTCCACATTCTAAATTGAAATGAGTTAAAGAAGATCCTGACGATAATCTCAACAGCACTCACAACAGAGCACCAAATTGAGCATCGACGGACCCCTAGCAAGCTAGAGGTGGGACCAGGTGCCCGGGAGGAGTAAGCATCGCAAAGTAAGACTCGCAAAAAGGAAGACTCGCAAAAATTATAAGTAATGTGTTTACAAGTAAGAATGGTAATCGCAAATACAAATTTATTGTTGTTAACTATGAAAAAACCTACTTTGTAAAAGAAAAGTCCGGTTTTGAAAATAAGTGTACTGAAACAGATATTATTCAGATGTTAAACTTTCTGATCGACAACATTTTTGTGGTGTTTGGAGGAAAGGTCTTCCAGAAAATTGTCGGAATTCCAATGGGGACCAATTGTGCCCCACTCCTTGCCGACATTTTCCTTTACTCATACGAAGCTGAATTCATTCAATCTCTGGTCTCTGAAGGGAAAAGATACATGGCTTCTGACTTCAACTTCACTTACAGATACATAGACGATGTGTTGTCCATCAATAATCCAAAATTCGCGGATTACCTGAGCAGTATCTATCCTTCAGAGCTTGAAGTAAAAGAAACTACAGAGACAAATAATTCAGCATCCTATTTGGACATAATGTTGTCCTACGACACTAATGGTCACATGAACACTTCACTCTATGACAAACGTGAAGACATCAATTACAGCATTATTAATTTTCCTTTTCTGAGTAGCAACATCCTTCATCGCCTGCTTATGGCGTGTTCATATCTCAGTTGATACGCTATGCCAGAGCAAATACCAAATATACGGATTTTGTTCTGAGAGTTAGGCGTCTTTCAGATAAGCTTCTCAGTCAGGGATATATTTGTGACCGACTAACATCGTCACTGAGGAAGTTCTACGGTCGATATGGGGAAATCGTCATACACTATGATGTCCCACTCTCCAGAATAGTGGATGATATTCTGTCATAGACCATTTGAACCATTCAACAAAAGATTGTACTCTATGTCGTCCGAAATGGAAGTAACCGGATGTGACAGTTCTACCGAATTGAAGCGGCGGTCGTTGCATGCAAGCAGGAGATGCTTACTCTTCCTGTGCACCTGGTCTCACTCCCATATCGGGAGTTCGCTTCTTTTCATATGGTCGAGGTTTTTGTTTGTTTGCTTTGATTCCTGTTTTATCCTGATTTTGTATGCCTTCAGTTTCTGATTTTCTAAATTATCGATTTTGTGCTGTATACAGGGATATGGTCATTATCCATATTTGTCACTAGATCCGAAAATTAATGTTGATTAAAGATATATCTAAAACTATAGCTCTATCCAAAAGGAATGTTCCGCCAATGTATAAATACAGGATCACCCTCGTACTTGTATCTTTAGCTATCTTCATTACCGTTGTTGTGAAATTATTCATTTCATTTGGTGTTAAAGACACAAATACTGGTAATTAACATGATAAACGTTGTGTATAAATGTGTACATAAATATTTTAATTTCAGCATCTCAGAAAAGCACAAAATGGAAATAATGTCCCCTTACCACCTACTGTATCATAATGATGAATGCTAATAGTTCAGATCCTTTGATGGTTTGTCGAAAAATGCCATAGTATCTCATCATGCAAATTAGATCTTTCATGGATTGTCAATTTGCTTATTGCTATAGATCTAGAAATCTTTATAGTTTTAAAGGCTTAAGTATTTGACGTTTGATATGGAACAGAAAAAAATATGCTTTAACCAAACATTTACATCATAAATTGATCGTCGATTAAACAATCGATTTTGCAGTGTCAATTGGAGATAATGTCTGGTCTTCTTTATTTTCACTGCTGTATTGTTAGTTGTTATTTATTTTTACAAACAAAGAAATAAATATGTGTGTGATGTCACCCATCAAAGAGTACACGAACAGTGAACAATGTCTCTTACTTTGATCGAAACAAAGGAGAATTTTTGTTCGAATGTGTTGCTCTTAATATGAATATATATATTAAATATTCTTATATAGTGCAGGTTGAAGTGTTTTACCCTGTGTTCGTAGGTACTGTATCACATGCTGTATAAGTAACATAAGAAAGTAGTTCGTCTTATTGTATCTAACCGATACTAGTCCAGAGATTAAAAACAAAAAGTAACTTTAGGTTTTCGGAGCATCAAGACGGTGTTTCGCGCAAACATAAGCGAATTATCAAAATATTTAGCCTCCTATTGACTACATATGTGGAATAATGTATCCCTTTAAGCCTTATTTACATACCATATTACAATATCGAATGTGTTGTGGAATCCGCTATTGTTTACAAATTTGTTACCGTAATACGATTCTTGGTCAAAAATAAATGAATACACAAATGAATAATATGACTTTTAAAAACAAGAGGTATATGATAAAAATCATGGCAACAAGTACACTAAGTAAATTAAATGTACATTATCTTAGTAAAGAATTCATATAAAGTGTATTGTATAGAATCGCGACATATCTGAAGCTAATTATTTTATAATGTAACTTAAAAAAATAATAATAAATTGATTCCATCATCAAAGTTCCATCTAAGTCACGGAAATGATCGAGCCACAGCCGAAGATTACCGAGATCATTTTACACTGTAAGACGTAAAAGGAATCATTTGTAAATTGATACGCTAATATTTGTTACTGGATGCTACCAATTCTACACATGCTAAATGAGCAACATGAGAAATCGTTCAAACGTCTAATGAATGTAAATGAATAAATTATGACCTGCATACCCTTACGAAAAGAAGAAAATGCAGCAAGCTTGTTGTAACCACAAAAGCGTGCAGAAAGACGTGTGCAGGTATATGCCGCTACCTGCACACAGATTGCACAAAAAATCTGAATACAAATTAGGTTGCAGGTAGCCGCACATAGCTGCTGCTAGCCGCACATGGTTGCCGCTAGCTACATCAATTCATTTCAAGCAAAAATGGAGCATCGGGTAAAGTTTTCTATGCAGCTAGCTGCAACTATAGAATAGAAACAAAAGAGTGCGTACCAGAAGCTGCACATTCATTTGTAAGTCACATGCACAAGACACAGCCAATAGAATATAAGGCCGCTGACATTCAAAGCTCTGGCTTTGAAACAGTCAAGTGGGAAGAGATGTGCCACATTCATGTAATGAAAATATATTGATACTGAATGAAGTCTGGATACTTCAAATGATGGTTCGGGAACTTAATAAATGTAAAGTGAAAACGGAATGCATGATGATCGAATTTAATGGCTGTTCAAAATGTGTTAAAATGAGAAAGGATTAAGCTGGATTAATTATCAATCACTATGCATGTGATTGAAAAAGAAGGTGAGCATTAAGATTTTTGTAAGAAAATGTCACTAATCTGCTTGAACTTGCAAAAACTTTACTCTTTAATACATGCGACCTTCTGGACGTTGATATTTGCATGTATGTACGTTAATGAAATTGTGTTCAGTATGCAACAGTTGTATGCAGTTTGGGATATTCTCTTTGACATTGTAGTAGTCAGCATAGTAACTTCTATTTCAAGTGGTCGAACCATTATTTCTACTCCATTTATACAAGTGTTTATAAACATGTATTTGTAAATCAAACGTATGTGGGGTAGTTGCTGCTAGCGGCACTATATGTGCAGGAGATGTGCAAGAAGGGTTGCAGCAAGCATCACATATATGTGCAGAATGTATGCTGGAACAGATGCAGCTTGCGGCAACAATGTGAGGGAAATGTGCCGAAACAGATGCCGCTAGCCGCACATGTGTGCAGCAAGACCTCATTTGCATGTCAAATTTCACCATAGTTGCAGCAAGCTTGCGGCAACTAGTGCTGCAAACTTGCAGCAACTATGTGCAGGAAGGCCATTTTTTCATAAGGGTGATGAAATGAGAGAGAGAGAAAAAAAATCAGAGATCGACTGCAGAATGCATGTTAATCAAGTACCACTCCAGCATGTCATTTAACTTGTGGGTTCTGCTTAACATCTAATATAGGAAGTGGTCGAATTTTGTAGAAAAGGTAAGATAACGGCTTCTGAACGCACACGTCTGCTGTAATATATGTCGTGTAAGATTCCATGACACCATTTATTATAAGAAAGCTAAGCTGTGAAATTTTGCGCAATATGCATTCTGTGTATTCCCCGAAACGTAGATGCTATATCTGATCCTCTTCAGTTTGCCTCGCTGGAATGTTTCGTTATCATAGTAATGGGGTTGTATATAATCTTTGTTTACATCGTCAGTTTCTATGAGCCGCCAAATCTTCTCATATTGTTGACTATAGAGGTTCCCCATGGGGTTTATTGGGAATTTCTGATCTGTCTATAATCACTCGTTACATGTAACCAAACATTGTCAAGTACTAATTGTTCATTAAATCTACATCTTCATTGATAGTAGAGCGACCAAATTGTAAAAGGGGCTTAGTTTTCGAGTTTAATCAACACCTCTAACACAGGCATGAATTTGGTCTTAACTTTTAGCTGAATACTCCTGCTTTCAAGAACAGCTGTCGTAAAGAATATGTCATGGTCAGAGTTTGTTTAAATTTGGTTAAAAATGATAAAACCGTGAAAACTAAAAACAAAATATTTATCGGTTACATCCTCTGTATTCCTATATTTGGCTCTGTTTGTACAGAAAGTCATTGCAATCCTTGCATTAGATATGTAAATATGATATAGAATTGTTTTGGAGGTAGAATATTTTCCCCTCTCTCGAAAAATGGCAGATTTATGAAAATTTCTATGAAATATGAAGAATCCGTGTTAATATCTTATCTAGAGCCCCGAGACTAAATTTTTGTCTCGAAACATATCGAAAAATATATGATTATTATTTCTGAGGCATTTTGATCGATGAATTTTCTAGAGGCTTATAAATAAATAAAAAAATCTTATGCGTATACACTTTTAAGTTAAGCGTCATTTCACAAAGAAGATTCCGTAGAATAAGATTCGGTTGACCACGTGTTACAGTTTCAATCAAATCGTACCTTTTTATCGGTATATATAATTATGTTTGATAAAAGTAACTATCGAAAGTAGAATTATGTCATACTGTTGACAAACTCATGAAAAATACCTCATTTTAATATGCCGTATCAAGATCATGTATGGAGACCCGGTTATGACAAGTTGTAAGGAAAATATGTGAATTGAAAAACTGGGCATAAAATTTCTATAAAATAATAAAAAGTGTCTTACGACGTTTATTTTAGTACTATAGTGATGTAAATATATATGCCAAGTACATTGGTCAGAGTTTGGACTCTTCGTTTTCTTTGTTTGAACAGTGAGATTGCCTTTTGTTAACGTTGTGCAATTTTTGATAAGATTATTATGTGGTGTTTAACTCAGTGACAATATCGAGAAAACAAATAGTTTATTTGTAGTGAATTGTTATGTTCTTAAATGATGCTATTCAATTTGAAGACGTTTACATTTATACCACTTGGTGAGTGTCACTGCTGGTGGACCAGAGGTCCCCGAGGGCACATGTAGCCAAGTTCGATCAATTTCGGTTGATCGTTTCTTCAACGCATTCTAAAACTTCTGTATCAAAATTTCTTGAAATTTCTAATACGTGGGTCCTGTAGCATCATATCCCACCCATCCTGCTACGTCTTTCGGTACGCTTTTTGGACATAGTAACTTTCATACTTTTTTGGCATATTACATTGTCTAGATTTGAGGATCACTGACGAGGGTTTAGTAGCCGAAACGTGCATGTCTGGTCCATGTTGCCAATTTATCTGTTCTTAAATGATGCTATTCAATTTGAAGACGTTTACATTTATACCACTTGGTGAGTGTCACTGCTGGTGGACCAGGGGTCCCCGAGGGCACATGTAGCCAAGTTCGATCAATTTCGGTTGATCGTTTCTTCAACGCATTCTAAAATTTCTGTATCAAAATTTCTTGAAATTTCTAATACGTGGGTCCTGTAGCATCATATCCCACCCATCCTGCTACGTCTTTCGGTACGCTTTTTGGACATAGTAACTTTCATACTTTTTTGGCATATTACATTGTCTAGATTTGAGGATCACTGACGAGGGTTTAGTACCCGAAACGTACATGTCTGGTCCATGTTGCCAATTTATCTGTTCTTAAATGATGCTATTCAATTTGAAGACGTTTACATTTATACCACTTGGTGAGTGTCACTGCTGGTGGACCAGGGGTCCCCTAGGGCACATGTAGCCAAGTTCGATCAATTTCGGTTGATCGTTTCTTCAACGCATTCTAAAATTTCTGTATCAAAATTTCTTGAAATTTCTAATACGTGGGTCCTGTAGCATCATATCCCACCCATCCTGCTACGTCTTTCGGTACGCTTTTTGGACATAGTAACTTTCATACTTTTTTGGCATATTACATTGTCTAGATTTGAGGATCACTGACGAGGGTTTAGTACCCGAAACGTGCATGTCTGGTCCATGTTGCCAGTTTATCTGTTCTTAAATGATGCTATTCAATTTGAAGACGTTTACATTTATACCACTTGGTGAGTGTCACTGCTGGTTGACCAGGGGTCACCGAGGGCACATGTAGCCACGTTCGATCAATTTCGGTTGATCGTTTCTTCAACGCATTCTAACATTTCTGTATCAAAATTTCTTGAAATTTCTAATACGTGGGTCCTGTAGCATCATATCCCACCCATCCTGCTACGTCTTTCGGCACGCTTTTTGGACATAGTAACTTTCGTACCTTTTTGACATATTACATTGTCTAGATTTGAGGATCACTGACGAGGGTTTAGTAACGGAAACGTGCATGTCTGGTCCATGTTGCCAATTAATCTGTTCTTAAATGATGCTATTCAATTTGAAGACGTTTACATTGATACCACTTGGTGAGTGTCACTGCTGGTGGACCAGGGGTCCCCGAGGGCACATGTAGCCAAGTTCGATCAGTTTCGGTTGATCGTTTCTTCAACGCATTCTACAATTTCTGTTTCAATATTTCTTGAAATTTCTAATACGTGGGTCCTGTAGCATCATATCCCACCCATCCTACTACGTCTTTCGGTACTCATTTTGGACATAGTAACTTTCATATTTTTTTGGCATATTACATTGTCTAGATTTGAGGATCACTGACGAGGGTTTAGTACCCGAAACGTGCCTGTCTGGTCCATGTTGCCAATTTATCTGTTCTTAAATGATGCTATTCAATTTGAAGACGTTTACATTTATACCACTTGGTGAGTGTCACTGCTGGTGGACCAGGGGTCCCCGAGGGCACATGTAGCCAAGTTCGATCAATTTCGGTTGATCGTTTCTTCAACGCATTCTAACATTTCTGTATCAAAATTTCTTGAAATTTCTAATACGTGGGTCCTGTAGCATCATATCCCACCCATCCTGCTACGTCTTTCGGTACGCTTTTTGGACATAGTAACTTTCGTACATTTATGGCATATTACATTGTCTAGATTTGAGGATCACTGACGAGGGTTTAGTAACGGAAACGTGCATGTCTGGTCCTTGTTGCCAATTAATCTGTTCTTAAATGATGCTATTCAATTTGAAGACGTTTACATTGATACCACTTGGTGAGTGTCACTGCTGGTGGACCAGGGGTCCCCGAGGGCACATGTAGCCAAGTTCGATCAGTTTCGGTTGATCGTTTCTTCAACGCATTCTACAATTTCTGTTTCAATATTTCTTGAAATTTCTAATACGTGGGTCCTGTAGCATCATATCCCACCCATCCTACTACGTCTTTCGGTACTCATTTTGGACATAGTAACTTTCATATTTTTTTGGCATATTACATTGTCTAGATTTGAGGATCACTGACGAGGGTTTAGTACCCGAAACGTGCCTGTCTGGTCCATGTTGCCAATTTATCTGTTCTTAAATGATGCTATTCAATTTGAAGACGTTTACATTTATACCACTTGGTGAGTGTCACTGCTGGTGGACCAGGGGTCCCCGAGGGCACATGTAGCCAAGTTCGATCAATTTCGGTTGATCGTTTCTTCAATGCATTCTAACATTTCTGTATCAAAATTTCTTGAAATTTCTAATACGTGGGTCCTGTAGCATCATATCCCACCCATCCTGCTACGTCTTTCGGTACGCTTTTTGGACATAGTAACTTTCGTACATTTATGGCATATTACATTGTCTAGGTTTGAGGATCACTGACGAGGGTTTAGTACCAGAAACGTGCATGTCTGGTCCATGTTGCCAATTTATCTGTTCTTAAATGATGCTATTCAATTTGAAGACGTTTACATTTATACCACTTGGTGAGTGTCACTGCTGGTGGACCAGGGGTCCCCGAGGGCACATGTAGCCAAGTTCGATCAATTTCGGTTGGTCGTTTCTTGTTTTACACCACATTTGTACGTTCTTCGAGACCTCTAGGTAACTGGAGAAGTGAAAGGGTTGTGCGCACGTAATCCAGGATAACCACACCGTCTGCTATTTACTTGGGAGATGGCCGTCCTAAGTCGGCACCGGTTGCCCATTGGTCTCGTTGGTTTATGTGTAGTCTTTTATGTTTCTATGTTGTGAGTTGGTGTTCCTTGTCCATTTTGCGTCTCTTTCTGTGGGTATCTGTTCTGTGTTTTTTGCATGGGTGTTTTGGGATTTTGCTGTGGGTGCTGCAACCTAGTGTTGTTGGAGATCCCCTCCTTTCTTTTATATCTACACTTATTTCGTGTTGCAGTGTGGAGTTGGTAATACAATTCCCCGTGACCCGATGTTTGAAGTGTTTTAATTCAATTTCGTTCTCTAACTTGACTTTGTTGTAGTGTCTTCCATGCAGGATCTCTACTCACCCTTCTTTGATCATCTCACTATGGCATTTTTAAGGTCGCCTCGTATTAAACTTACTCCTTTGAGATTACCCTCTATCACTACAGTAACTTTCCCATCATCGACTTTTAACAGTAATAAACTTTTTTCCTCACCCAGAGTACTTCTTTCACCTCTTAAATTGAAATTCCGTAGACGTATTACACCTACTTCTCCATCTGCAGGCTCTACATTTAACAACAATCATAGAGGGTTCTCAGCAGTTTCTACGTGCAAAGGGAAGAGATGCGGTATGTGTCCGCCCATCAATTGCAATTCCACAATTAAATCAAGTGTTAACGGGCAGACTTTTAAAATTGAGATTGAAAACGACATCGATTGATCGTACCAAGATGTCATTTATGTTATAACATGAAACGCTAGGGGATGTGGCACCCAATATGTTGGAGAAACAGGTCAGGCCTTAAAATCTCGTTTTAGAAGTCATTCGTATCAGATAAGAAACTCACATCACAAAAAACAAAGAAATTTCCTTTATAATCACTTCGTTAAATACAATCATTCCATTTCGGATATAACTATTACACCGGTTCAGTCTTTTTCTAAACTTAAAAATCTTAGTAAAACGGAAATTAAAAAACGCCGACTACAAGCTGAACTTGCCTGGATCACAAAACTCCAAACTGCGTACCCCCTTGGTCTAAACGATCAAATTTATGGACAAGGAAATATTTCCTCGACGTCAACTAATATTAATGTATTTTCAATCCGCCCAAACACTAAACGGAAGCATAGGTCTCACGGAAGACGACGAAACCGAAAACTCAGAATAAGATCTAGATTACACCGTACCCTCAACGATCTTCTGATCATTGCTCGCAACGGCGGCAGACATGAACTGCTTCATGCTCTCTCATCAGTTCCAGCAGTTCAATTGAAATCTATCTTGGATGAAGCACTGGTTGCATTCTTAAGAAATACGGATTGATTCAGACTTAATATCATTGTTGCATTCGCACAGAATAAACTTTATCCAGTTGTTAAAAACATCCCATCTAAAAAACGATTCTTAAAAATTCCATTTATTAACAAAGGATTCGATCTTCTTAACATCTCTAATATTTTTCGGGATCATCGTGTACAAAGTGCTATTCCTCAATATTTTAAAAATTTAGAACCTCCTCTTATTTGTTACAAATATAAGAGACCTATTCGAAATTTCGTTTTTAACTACAACAAAGTTACATCAGATCCTAAAATACTTGAATCATGTCCTGCTTCTTGAGAATGTGCAACATCTGAATATCTATATAAACCAGCTGGTCATATTATTACAGGTGACTTTTCAATTATCCAAGACAGGCAGCTCCGTGGTCTTCTCAAAAAAGGACCTAAGTATAGAATCCCGTCCAAGATAGATTTTATTAAATGTCGCGAAGTACTAAAGGAAGCCTTAGATAACTATACCAAACGATGGTGTAAATCGGAAGGAGTCGAATCGCATTCTCTGAATGACTGGAAAAACCTCATTTTGGACATTACTGACATTCGAATAGACAACTTCCACAAAAATCCTCATCTTTTTGAAAATCCAAGTTCTAGATCTGAAAGATATTTTAAATCCAAATTACGTAATTTACATGAAAAATTTGTCTTCGCTCCTGCAGATAAAGCAGCCAACAACACCATAATCATATGAAAACTTTACTATATATCAACTTTAGTTTCGGAACTTTCGTCTACAAATACTTATATCAAAAGCAATGAAAGTGTCCCTAACATTTTGAGCAAACATAGCAGTGAAATTTCTTCATTCAACATCCCTATTTCTAAATTGGATCTTCCTACAATATACTGCATACCAAAACTGCACAAATCTCCTTACAAATTTAGATACATTGCTAATTCTAGCAACTGCTCAACTACAAGTTTGTCTAGACATCTGACGTCAGCCCTCACGGCGGTAAAGGAACACGTTGCAAAATATTGTGAAACTGTTCTTAACAGGAATGATGTAAATTTATTTTGGTCTATAAAAAATTCCGGGGATGTGATTGACAAGATAAAATCTAGAAATTTTCAAGCCAATACGATTGCTTCATACGATTTTTCAAATATGTACACCACGCTTCCTCACGACAAGATCAATGATCAATTGTCCAAACTCATTAAATGGTGCTATAATCGAGAGGGGAAACTTTATATTTGTACATCTGAATCAAAGGGTTTCTTTTCCGCTACAGAATACAAATCATACAAATCATGGACATGTAGCGACCTGTGTAGTGCCTTGTCCTTCCTCTTGGACAACATTTATGTAAGATTTGGTGAGAATCTCTACAAGCAGGTTGTAGGGATTCCTATGGGTACAAATTGTGCGCCTCTTGTTGCAGATTTATTTTTATACACATATGAAAAGGAATTTATTCAAAATCTTCAAAAGCAAAGAAAACATGATGATGTGAAATGCTTCATTAGTACTTCTAAGGTACCTTGATGATATTCTTACTATCGATAATCCTGTTTTGAAAAGTATAAAGATGTTATTTATCCACAAGAATTGACTCTAAACAAGGCAAACTTTACAGACACTGAAACACCATTTTTGGACCTAAATATCAAAATTGTCAATGGAGAAATTCATACAAGTGTATATGACAAACGAGATGATTTTGGATTCAACATAGTAAATTTCCCCTGGCTTGACGGTGATGTCCCTAGATTACCGTCATACGGTATCTATATTTCACAGCTCATCCGGTATGCTAGAGCATGTACTGATGTTTTGGATTTTCATAATAGAAATCTGCAAATTACAAAGAAACTTTTAGGTCAAGGTTTTCGCTTTCACAAACTAGTAAAGACTTTCTGGAAATTTTACAAAAATTATGATCAAGTTCTTTTGAAATTCGGACCCATAAAAGCAACGGAGTATATTACTTTAGGTATTTCACAACCTGCATTTTATGGTGACATAATTAACAA
The DNA here is from genome assembly GCA_033119305.1 of Pinctada imbricata. Classification (NCBI taxonomy): domain Eukaryota; kingdom Metazoa; phylum Mollusca; class Bivalvia; order Pterioida; family Pteriidae; genus Pinctada; species Pinctada imbricata. The sequence continues at coordinate 63,621,184 of VSWD01000003.1, forward strand.
AATAAGAAGGATCAAAGGTAGACAGCATATGTATCGAAAATGCGTCAGAGTCATCAAACGCCTTTTATACCGTGGATATGATCCTAATGTCACCAGACGGACACTAAGCTTGGTACGTGACCAATATACAGTCTTGTACGAGCGCATTCTTAAGACTTGCACTCTGACTGACTGTGACGACGGGACTCCATGACGGGCCCTGTCCAAAACTCTTTAGAGAAGACAGGGCCCCGACCACCTGTCCTCTCTGAATGTCAGTCGGACTCCTCGGGTGATTACATACATGAGCTCGCTACAGCCGGCAGAGCACGGACTGTATTACGCATGCCCTCTTTTTATATCCATTTACATATTCATCTGTGTCTCTGGGGCCTCTGCGTTTCGCGGTCTTGTTTGTGTGACGTCATCTTACAGTGAGGAGGTTGTTTTACACCACATTTGTACGTTCTTCGAGACCTCTAGGTAACTGGAGAAGTGAGAGGGTTGTGCGCACGTAATCCAGGATAACCACACCGTCTGCTATTTACTTGGCAGATGGCCGTCCTAAGTCGGCACCGGTTGCCCATTGGTCTCGTTGGTTTATGTGTAGTCTTTTATGTTTCTATGTTGTGAGTTGGTGTTCCTTGTCCATTTTGCGTCTCTTTCTGTGGGTATCTGTTCTGTGTTTTTTGCATGGGTGTTTTGGGATTTTGCTGTGGGTGCTGCAACCTAGTGTTGTTGGAGATCCCCTCCTTTCTTCAACGCATTCTAAAATTTCTGTATCAAAATTTCTTGAAATTTCTAATACGTGGGTCCTGTAGCATCATATTCCACCCATCCTGCTACGTCTTTCGGTACGCTTTTTGGACATAGTAACTTTCGTACTTTTTTGGCATATTACATTGTCTAGATTTGTGGATCACTGACGAGGGTTTAGTAACCAAAACGTACATGTCTGGTCCATGTTGCCATTTTATCTGTTCTTAAATGATGCTATTCAATTTGAAGACGTTTACAATTATACCACTTGGTGAGTGTCACTGCTGGTGGACCAGGGGTCCCCGAGGGCACATGTAGCCAAGTTCGATCAATTTCGGTTGATCGTTTCTTCAACGCATTCTAAAATTTCTGTATCAAATTTTCTTGAAATTTCTAATACGTGGGTCCTGTAGCATCATATCCCACCCATTCTACTACGTCTTTCGGTACGCTTTTTGGACATAGTAACTTTCATACTTTTTTGGCATATTACATTGTCTAGATTTGAGGATCACTGACGAGGGTTTAGTAGCCGAAACGTGCATGTCTGGTCCATGTTGCCAATTTATCTGTTCTTAAATGATGCTATTCAATTTGAAGACGTTTACATTTATACCACTTGGTGAGTGTCACTGCTGGTGGACCAGGGGTCCCCGAGGGCACATGTAGGCAAGTTCGATCAATTTCGGTTGATCGTTTATTCAACGCATTCTAAAATTTCTGTATCAAAATTTCTTGAAATTTCTAATACGTGGGTCCTGTAGCATCATATCCCACCCATCCTGCTACGTCTTTCGGTACGCTTTTTAGACATAGTAACTTTCGTACCTTTTGGCATATTACATTGTCTAGATTTGAGGATCACTGACGAGGGTTTAGTACCAGAAACGTGCATGTCTGGTCCATGTTGCCAATTTATCTGTTCTTAAATGATGCTATTCAATTTGAAGACGTTTACATTTATACCACTTGGTGAGTGTCACTGCTGGTGGACCAGGGGTCTCCTAGGTCACATGTAGCCAAGTTCGATCAATTTCGGTTGATCGTTTCTTCAACGCATTCTAAAATTTCTGTATCAAAATTTCTTGAAATTTCTAATACGTGGGTCCTGTAGCATCATATCCCACCCATCCTGCTACGTCTTTCGGTACGCTTTTTGGACATAGTAACTGTCATACTTTTTTGGCATATTACATTGTCTAGATTTGAGGATCACTGACGAGGGTTTAGTACCCGAAACGTGCATGTCTGGTCCATGTTGCCAATTTATCTGTTCTTAAATGAAGCTATTCAATTTGAAGACGTTAACATTGATTCCACTTGGTGAGTGTCACTGCTTGTGGACCAGGGGTCTCCTAGGTCACATGTAGCCAAGTTCGATCAATTTCGGTTGATCGTTTCTTCAACGCATTCTAAAATTTCTGTATCAAAATTTCTTGAAATTTCTAATACGTGGGTCCTGTAGCATCATATCCCACCCATCCTGCTACGTCTTTCGGTACGCTTTTTGGACATAGTAACTTTCGTACCTTTCTGGCATATCACATTGTCTAGATTTTAGGATCACTGACGAGGGTTTAGTACCCGAAACGTGCATGTCTGGTCCATGTTGCCAATTTATCTGTTCTTAAATGATGCTATTCAATTTGAAGACGTTTACATTTAAACCACTTGGTGAGTGTCACTGCTGGTGGACCAGGGGTCCCCGAGGGCACAGGTAGCTAAGTTCGATCAATTTCGGTTGATCGTTTCTTCAACGCATTCTAAAATTTCTGTATCAAAATTTCTTGAAATTTCTAATACGTGGGTCCTGTAGCATCATATTCCACCCATCCTGCTACGTCTTTCGGTACGCTTTTTGGACATAGTAACTGTCATACTTTTTTGGCATATTACATTGTCTAGATTTGAGGATCACTGACGAGGGTTTAGTAACCGAAACGTACATGTCTGGTCCATGTTGCCATTTTATCTGTTCTTAAATGATGCTATTCAATTTGAAGACGTTTACATTTATACCACTTGGTGAGTGTCACTTCTTGTGGACCAGGGGTCTCCTAGGGCACATGTAGCCAAGTTCGAACAATTTCGGTTGATCGTTTCTTCAACGCATTCTAAAATTTCTGTATCAAAATTTCTTGAAATTTATAATACGTGGGTCCTGTAGCATCATATCCCACCCATCCTGCTACGTCTTTCGGTACGCTTTTTGGACATAGTAACTGTCATACTTTTTTGGCATATTACATTGTCTAGATTTGAGGATCACTGGTTTAGTACCCGAAACGTGCATGTCTGGTCCATGTTGCCAATTTATCTGTTCTTAAATGATGCTATTCAATTTGAAGACGTTTACATTGATACCACTTGGTGAGTGTCACTGCTGGTGGACCAGGGGTCCCCGAGGGCACATGTAGCCAAGTTCGATCAATTTCGGTTGATCGTTTCTTCAACGCATTCTAAAATTTCTGTATCAAAATTTCTTGAAATTTCTAATACGTGGGTCCTGTAGCATCATATCCCACCCATCCTGCTACGTCTTTCGGTACGCTTTTTGGACATAGTAACTGTCGTACTTTTTTGGCATATTACATTGTCTAGATTTGAGGATCACTGACGAGGGTTTAGTACCCGAAACGTGCAAGTCTGGTCCATGTTGCCAATTTATGTGTTCTTAAATGATGCTATTCAGTTTGAAGACGTTTACGTCAGCATACTATTTGGACATAATGTTGTCCTACGACACTGATGGTCACATGAACACCTCACTCTATGACAAACGTGACGACTTCAATTTCAGCATTACAAACTTTCCTTTTCTGAGTAGCAACATCCCTTCATCGCCTGCTTATGGCGTGTTCATATCTCAGTTGATACGCTATGCCAGAGCAAGTATGAAATATACGGATTTTGTTCTGAGAGCTAGGCGTCTCTCAGATAAGCTTCTCAATCAGGGATATGCTTGTGACCGACTAACATCGTCACTGAGGAAGTTCTACGGTCGATATGGGGAACTCGTCATACACTATGATGTCCCACTCTCCAGAATGATGGGTGATATTCTGTCGTAGACCATTTGAACCATCCAACCCAAGATTGTACTCTATGTCTTCCGAAATGGAAGTTACCGAATGTGACAGTTCTACCGAATTGAAGCGGCGGGTGTTGCATGCAAGCAGGAGATGCTTACTCTTCCTGGGCACCTGGTCTCACTCTAATATCGGGAGTTCGCTTCTTTTCATATGGTGGAGGTTTTTGTTTGTTTGCTCTTGTTCCTGTTGTTCCTGATTTCGTATGCCTCGGTTTCTGATTTTCTGAATTATCGATTTTGTACTGTAAACAGGGATATGGTCATTATCCATATTTGTCATTTTTACCACTGTTCATTTGTCACTGCTGGTGGACAAATTGTCCCCGAGGGCACTTGTCGGGCAGTCTTTTACTTAAACTGATAGAACTCAAGAGACCTACAAAGTGGCTGGGGCGTCGCCCACTATATAAAGGCCCCAACCTGTTGCGTCTACGGACACATACGCAACAGGTTACTTAGGTGTCCCTAGAATTAGTTTACACGACATAAGAGATGAGACATTTGTAGTAAGTAACAACCATGAGTTTTGGTATAAACATGCAGATGGGTATATTAGAATCAAGCCCTGTAAGATTGAAGTGGTCGATAGACTAAAAGAGCACCAATTTTCAACAAGCGATTGTTCAATTTCTAAGTGCGGCATAAAGAACTGCAAAACTTGTAACATCCTAATAACAGACACTTCATTCTCAAGTAATCTCACAAAACAAACATTTAACACGCATAGTTTTGAAAACCTTAACTGCATGACATCTAATGTTGTGTACGGAATAGAGTGCTCACTTTGTGGATTGATTTATGTTGGTGAAACCAAAGGTCAGCTCCGAAAAAGAATGTCAGGACACTGGTCAAAAATAAATAATAAAGGAACTCAACTCCTTTATCGCCATTTTGACCAGGCGGATCATTCTGTTTTATCTATGAGAGTCAGAATCCTGGAGAAAATATATCACCCCACAAACAATCTCAATTTGAGCACACCTTTCCGTCGAAACAGAGAAGAGTTCTGGATAAAAAATCTTAACACTGCAGCACTATAGGAAACTTAACAAGTCCCGGTTGTCAATCGGTAAATGTGACTAGCTTATTCAACAGACCACAAAGAAGACCTCGAAGTCATGGCATTCGAAAATATAATAGGCCTGAGGTACATAATTTCTCCTTCGATGACTTGGTTCCATTTTTGAATGAGCCTCTAGGACTGCATTATATTCGTACCAAATTATACTCTGTTCCTATACGGAAGTTACACGAAATCTACGAATATACGAAGGAACTCACATATACCGATACACGTTCCCCAGAATACAGACTACAAGGAGTCATCTTGGACATTTCTACTTTTCGTTTATTTCAAGCAGTTAGATCAGATAAATCAGAGGAAAAAACAAACCGCCCTTTCATTAAAGTAAGATTTGCATAAATTGAATCTTGGTCAAATTTTGAATCACAAAATTGTCACAGAAAAAATCCCACCATATTTCAAAAGAAAAGAAACTCCTTGTATTTCCTATAGCTACACACCAACAGTTGCATCTAAAATTTACAATTACAAACGATTCCTGCAGTGTATTGATTTAAGTAATCCCTCACTACATCCACTTCCTTGCGAATGTTCTTCATCGGATTTCAACTACTCTCCTTGTGGACACGTTATTACTGGTGACCTTAGTATAGTCAAGAACGACAAGTTGAGAGAATTGTTAAAAAAGGGTCCCAAATACAGAGAAAGTATGTCTTTTACATGGAACCAAAATTTGAAAATTATCATGGACTCTTGTGAGGAATATGCAAGACGTTGGGCAAAGAAAGAGGATGTACAGCTCGACACTCTTTCCGAATGGATAAAATCCATCAGAGGGTTACTTTTATCTAGAATTAACCGATTAAAATCAACTGTGAACACCAGATTCGAGTCTATATTTAAAGACCCTGATGTTATCACAGAGCTCACCTACCTCCAAGAACATTATGTCATCACACCAGCGGACAAAGCCTCAAATAATTACACATTTACTTGCAAAAAGTACTATTTCGACAGTGTAGTTAAAGAGTTGGGTTTAAATTCGACACCTGGAAATCCCACTTACACCCCTACAAACCTTTCTGCCTCTGAAATAATAGATAACAACAAATCAGCTCTTGCTTCCTTTGGATTCCAAACTAACAATTTAGATTTAGATTTACCATACTTATACTGCATACCTAAAATGCATAAGAATCCGTACAAACAACGTTTCATCGCTGGTTCCTCAAAATGTTCTACCAAATCTGTATCGATCTTACTCACCAAAGTTTTATCTGAAATCAAATCTGGGCTTCAAAAATATTGTTCGACAGTATATTTTCGCAGTGGTATCAACCAGATGTGGATTTTAAAGAATTCGAAGGAACTTTTAGAACATCTGAAATCCACTCATTTTAGTAAAGTTCATTCGATCAAAGCCTTTGATTTTTCGACACTTTTCACTACAATTCCACATTCTAAATTGAAAGAAAGACTAGCAAAAATTATAAGTAATGCGTTTACTAGTAAGAACGGTAATCGCCAGTGATTTTTTTACCTTTTTTAAAAGCCACCTGTACCTTTTCATTTGGGAAAATATGCGATATTTGGAACAAATTGGGAAAATCTAGAAACAAAATTTCTTTGAAGAAACGCTCAAATTATTGGTTCAAAACAGTAATTTCCTGTTCACAAATGCCTTAAAGTTGTCAGTATTACTACCAGGAAAGTGAAAGAGTTTGCAAAAACAAAGGTTACACCCCTTTTCGCCTATTGAAACTTTGGACTATCAATTATAATATGGGTATTTAGATGTATTTTTTATGGCGCTGTCCTCAGTGTGAACAATTCGATTTTTAAAACAAAAAACATTTTCCTTTCGAAATTTTTGAGAGCATTGAGTTGTAAGCATGTACCTGTAGTATAGATCATATTAAATTGACGAACGTTTCGGTCTACGGATGCAAGATATTTAACGAATGTGTGTCACTCAGACGTTTTGAATTCTGCGAGCGGGATCGCGCACTCAGCAGTTACTGTCGGCTCGCAGAGCCTCGCACCTTGTGGATGTTTCAATAGACTCAGTATAACAATGAATTCTTGATGTTGTTCAAATAATTTCTAGTACATTGTTTACATACAGAAAATAGACCGAGGGAGAAAAAGTTGAAGAACTTGAGTATCACTATCATGACCGGCGTTTGATTGTCCGTGGCACGTGGAGGCGCGTGGTCAATAACTATACATTTTTCATATTAATTAAAAATCTTATTTACAGGCGTGAAAAGTCGAGATCTGATCGTCCTATAGAACTTCTTTACTATACGTTGCCGTAAAATGACCCGTGTTGAAATCAATTTACTCACTGTAGTTACAGAAATATTTATCGCGTACGTAGCTTGTATAGTGAAATCTTTTTAAAGGACAACGTAATTTGCTTTAGTACACGTTCAGTTTTCATACTTAAAGAAACTGAGATACAACATTATTTTACGGAAAGTAGGCGGCGATTTTACCCAAAGTAGGAGGCGAGAAATCTTAATGAGAACCTTGCCGTGGATTACTTTTGTGCACGTTTCGTGTCATTTTCATTTCAATCTTGAAAACAATTTTGATCTCCGTGTATTGGGAAAATATGGACCGAATTTTGGGAAAATAAAGCTAATTTTTACGAGGGGAAGCCACCGATATTCGGCGGTAAATCCGGCCAAAAAAAAATCACTGATCGCAGATACAAATTTATTGTTGTGAACTATGACAAAACCTACTTTGTAAAAGAAAAGTCCGATTCTGAGAATAAGTACACTGAAACAGATATTATTCAGATGTTAAACTTTTTGATCGACAACATTTTTGTGGTGTTTGGAGGAAAGGTCTTCCAGCAAATTGTCGGAATTCCAATGGGGACCAATTGTGCCCCACTCCTTGCCGACATTTTTCTGTACTCGTACGAAGCTGAATTCATTCAATCTCTGGTCTCTGAAGGGAAAAGATACTTAGCTTCTGACTTCAACTTCACTTACAGATACATAGACGATGTGTTGTCCATCAATAATCCAAAATTCGCGGATTACCTGAGCAGTATCTATCCTTCAGAGCTTGAAGTCAAAGACACTACAGAGACAAATAATTCAGCATCCTATTTGGACATAATGTTGTCCTACGACACTGATGGTCACATGAACACCTCACTCTATGACAAACGTGACGACTTCAATTTCAGCATTACAAACTTTCCTTTTCTGAGTAGCAAGATCCCTTCATCGCCTGCTTATGGCGTGTTCATATCTCAGTTGATACGCTATGCCAGAGCAAGTACGAAATATACGGATTTTGTTCTGAGAGCTAGGCGTCTTTCAGATAAGCTTCTCAATCAGGGATATTTTTGTGACCGACTAACATCGTCACAGAGGAAGTTCTACGGTCGATATGGGGAACTCGTCATACACTATGATGTCCCAATCTCCAGAATGATGGGTGATATTCTGTCGTAGACCATTTGAACCATCCAACCCAAGATTGTACTCTATGTCTTCCGAAATGGAAGTTACCGAATGTGACAGTTCTACCGAATTGAAGCGGCGGGTGTTGCATGCAAGCAGGAGATGCTTACTCTTCCTGGGCACCTGGTCTCACTCTCATATCGGGAGTTCGCTTCTTTTCATATGGTGGAGGTTTTTGCTTGTTTGCTTTTGTTCCTGTTTTATACTGATTTCGTATGCCTCTGTTTCTGATTTTCTGAAATAACGATTTTGTACTGTAAACAGGGATATGGTCATTATCCATATTTGTCATTGATACCACTTGGTGAGTGTCACTGCTGGTGGACCAGGGGTCCCCGAGGGCACATGTAGCCAAGTTCGATCAATTTCGGTTGATCGTTTCTTCAACGCATTCTAAAATTTCTGTATCAAAATTTCTTGAAATTTCTAATACGTGGGTCCTGTAGCATCATATCCTACCAATCCTGCTACGTCTTTCGGTACGCTTTTTGGACATAGTAACTTTCATATTTTTTTGGCATATTACATTGTCTAGATTTGAGGATCACTGACGAGGGTTTAGTAGCCGAAACGTGCATGTCTGGTCCATGTTGCCAATTTATCTGTTCTTAAATGATGCTATTCAATTTGAAGACGTTTACATTTATACCACTTGGTGAGTGTCACTGCTGGTGGACCAGGGGTCCCCTAGGGCACATGTAGCCAAGTTCGATCAATTTCGGTTGATCGTTTCTTCAACGCATTCTAAAATTTCTGTATCAAAATTTCTTGAAATTTCTAATACGTGGGTCCTGTAGCATCATATCCCACCCGTCCTGCTACGTCTTTCGGTACGCTTTTTGGACATAGTAACTTTCATACTTTTTTGGCACATTACATTGTCCAGATTTGAGGATCACTGACGAGGGTTTAGTAACTTAAACGTACATGTCTGGTCCATGTTGCCATTTTATCTGTTCTTAAATGATGCTATTCAATTTGAAGACGTTTACATTTATACCACTTGGTGAGTGTCACTGCTGGTGGACCAGGGGTCCCCGAGGGCACATGTAGCCAAGTTCGATCAATTTCGGTTGATCGTTTCATCAACGCATTCTAAAATTTCTGTATCAAAATTTCTTAAAATTTCTAATACGTGGGTCCTGTAGCATCATATCCCACCCATCCTGCTACGTCTTTCGGTAAGCTTTTTGGACATAGTAACTTTCATACTTTTTTGGCACATTACATTGTCTAGATTTGAGGATCACTGACGAGGGATTAGTACCTGAAACGTGCATGTCTGGTCCATATTGCGAATTTATCTGTTCTTAAATGATGCTATTCAATTTGAAGACGTTTACATTTATACCACTTGGTGAGTGTCACTGCTGGTGGACCAGGAGTCCCCGAGGGCACATGTAGCCAAGTTCGATCAATCTCGGTTTATCGTTTCTTCAACGCATTCTAAAATTTCTGTATCAAAATTTCTTGAAATTTCTAATACGTGGGTCCTGTAGCATCATATCCCACCCATCCTGCTACGTCTTTCGGTACGCTTTTTGGACATAGTAACTTTCATACTTTTTTGGCATATTACATTGTCTAGATTTGAGGATCACTGACGAGGGTTTAGTAGCCGAAACGTGCATGTCTGGTCCATGTTGCCAATTTATCTGTTCTTAAATGATGCTATTCAATTTGAAGACGTTTACATTTATACCACTTGGTGAGTGTCACTGCTGGTGGACCAGGAGTCCCCGAGGGCACATGTAGCTAAGTTCGATCAATTTCGGTTGATCGTTTCTTCAACGCATTCTAAAATTTCTGTTATCAAAATTTCTTGAAATTTCTGTCCTGTAGCATCATATCCCATCCATCCTGCTACGTCTTTCGGTACGCTTTTTGGACATAGTAACTTTCATACTTTTTTGGCATATTACATTGTCTAGATTTGAGGATCACTGACGAGGGTTAGTACCCGAAACGTGCATGTCTGGTCCATGTTGCCAATTTATCTGTTCTTAAATGATGCTATTCAATTTGAAGACGTTTACATTGATACCACTTGGTGAGTGTCACTGCTGGTGGACCAGGAGTCCCCGAGGGCACATGTAGCCAAGTTCGATCAATTTCGGTTGATCGTTTCTTCAACGCATTCTAAATTTCTGTTATCAAAATTTCTTGAAATTTCTAAAACGTGGGTCCTGTAGCATCATATCCCACCCATCCTGCTACGTCTTTCGGTACGCTTTTTGGACATAGTAACTTTCATACTTTTTTGGCATATTACATTGTCTAGATTTGAGGATCACTGACGAGGGTTTAGTAACCGAAACGTGCATGTCTGGTCCATGTTGCCAATTTATCTGTTCTTAAATGATGCTATTCAATTTGAAGACGTTTACATTTATACCACTTGGTGAGTGTCACTGCTGGTGGACCAGGAGTCCCCGAGGGCACATGTAGCCAAGTTCGATCAATTTCGGTTGATCGTTTCTTCAACGCATTCTAAAATTTCTGTATCAAAATTTCTTGAAATTTCTAATACGTGGGTCCTGTAGCATCATATCCCATCCCATCCTGCTACGTCTTTCGGTACGCTTTTTGGACATAGTAACTTTCATACTTTTTTGGCATATTACATTGTCTAGATTTGAGAATCACTGACGAGGGATTAGTACCCGAAACGTGCATGTCTGGTCCATGTTGCCAATTTATCTGTTCTTAAATGATGCTATTCAATTTGAAGACGTTTACATTGATACCACTTGGTGAGTGTCACTGCTGGTGGACCAGGAGTCCCCGAGGGCACATGTAGCCAAGTTCGATCAATTTCGGTTGATCGTTTCTTCAACGCATTCTAAAATTTCTGTATCAAAATTTCTTGAAATTTCTAATACGTGGGTCCTGTAGCATCATATCCCACCCATCCTGCTACGTCTTTCGGTACGCTTTTTGGACATAGTAACTTTCATACTTTTTTGGCACATTACATTGTCTAGATTTGAGGATCACTGACGAGGGTTTAGTAACCGAAACGTACATGTCTGGTCCATGTTGCCAATTTATCTGTTCTTAAATGATGCTATTCAATTTGAAGACGTTTACATTTATACCACTTGGTGAGTGTCACTGCTGGTGGACCAGGGGTCCCCGAGGGCACATGTAGCCAAGTTCGATCAATTTCGGTTGATCGTTTCTTCAACGCATTCTAAAATTTCTGTATCAAAATTTCTTGAAATTTCTAATACGTGGGTCCTGTAGCATCATATTCCACCCATCCTGCTACGTCTTTCGGTACGCTTTTTGGACATAGTAACTTTCATACTTTTTAGGCACATTACATTGTCTAGATTTGAGGTCACTGACGAGGGTTTAGTAACCGAAACGTACATGTCTGGTCCATGTTGCCAATTTATCTGTTCTTAAATGATGCTATTCAATTTGAAGACGTTTACATTTATACCACTTGGTGAGTGTCACTGCTGGTGGACCAGGGGTCCCCGAGGGCACATGTAGCCAAGTTCGATCAATTTGAAAAATCATTTTAATCAAAAACGTTTCTTTTGACTTCAATAAGCATAATGCCATTTATTTCGGTCACCTGGACTATCCATTTGTAAAAAGACGTACGTTTTTGTTAAAAAATCTAAGATTTTAAATTTTACTTATTTTCCGCTTTTCTGTCAAATTACAGAAATTCTGACCCTACGAATTTTGTAACGACACCTCAAACTGATGTCCCACGTTATATTCTTTCGTTTGATATGAAATTTAGCCCTGTGTTAGGGGTGTTGATTAAAATTTCTAATTTAGCGACTTGGTTGCTCTACTATAAAGCAAGAAAGGTACATTTATATGTCCACTTATCCAGCTCCTGGCTATACAAATAGCGTTGACTGCACAACAATGCTTACTCGTAGACATAATAAAAAGGCAATAATTCAACTTCAGGAAAATGTCTCCTTACCGTTTTCTTCAATGAAATATTAAATATGTTGTCCAGTAATATTTCCAAGAACTAAGAAGTGTGTGTAAGTTACAAATGAGTTAAAGAAGATCCTGACGATAATCTCAACAGCACTCACAATAGAGTACCAAACTGAGCATCGCCGGACCCCTAGCAAGCTAGAGGTGGGATCAGGTGCCCGGGAGGAGTAAGCATCCCCTGTTGGCTAGCCGCACCCGCCGTCGATGTTCATGCACGAATTCAAAATGAAAATATATAAAATGCATGCGCTGTCTGAGGCCGTCTATATAGAGAGTGCTGTGGCGATAATGTCAGGGAAAAATATTCAAAACACTTACTGTCAAACCCCTCGCGGGGAACTTTTTTACGAGCTCCACACGGCAAAGGGTATAAGTGTGACACAAATGAGTTAAAGAATCATCATAATTTGATTAAAATACCAGCAACGTGTACGATGCAAAAACAATGAAATATGCTCAAGTTGTTATGATGCTGCGCGCGCACGAAGATCATGAATATTAATCATTACATGGTAAGACTTGTTGTCATAAATATATTTATAATACTTATAAATGATCATTTGCGCATGGCTCAAGAAATTGTGGATATAACGTTGCAGAGTTAAAGTTGACGGTGGGAATAGATAGAACTAAAAGCATTACTTTTCGTTCAACGAATCATACAACTGAATCAAGTTTATATGCAACGGTGTCATCTACAAAATGTAAGTATTTAATTGAGTTTAAAAGTAATGTTTTCAAAGAAATTATTCTTATAAATTGCATCTACAGCTAGTGAATCTGTTAAAAAATAGCTTAACTCAACTCAATTCACTTTTATTGGTATCAAACAAACATGTTCATAGCCGAATAAAGAACATATGAGAAGACAAATGCATATACCATATAGAAATACAGAACAAGTTTACGGTGAAATATATTTACAATAGACTGCAAGAGGGCATATATGAATCATACAGAGATATTCAACAATGATATGCAAACCAACGACGATATGCAACTTTGAAGGGTCATGTAGCATCATATCCCACCCAATCTGCTACGTCTTTTTGGTACATTTTTTGACATAATAATATTCATACTTTTTGGCCATTTTACAGTGATTGAGGATAACTGACGAGGGTTTAGTACCCGAAACGTGCATGTCTGGTCCATGCTGTAAATTTATCAGGTCTTAAATGATGCTATTGAATTTGAAGACGTTAAACATTCAGCGAGCGACATAACACATTTTCGAACTTGAAATATATCCCAAGGTGCAAAATTACTCACTAGTCTTACAAAAGTAGCACATCGCTGAAATGAAATATGAAATAAATGGTTGCATGCAAGCAGGAGATGCTTATTCTTCCTGGGCATCTGGTCTCACTCCCATATCGGGAGTTCGCTTCTTTCCAAATGGTGGAGGTTTTTGTTTGTTTGGTTTGGTTCCTGTTTTATTCCGATTTTGTATGCCTTCGGTTTCTGAATTATCGATTTTGTGCTGTATACGGGGATATGGTCATTATCCATATTTGTCATCAAACTAGAGATAATCACAATTCAATGCTAAATTCTATGTCTAATGTTGTAACATTAAACGTCTTCAAATTCAGAAATATTAATGCTAAATCATTAAAAAATCAAATAACAGGATGGAAGAAGGTAACTGAATATGAATATTGTTATTCAAGACTAATTGAAGATGACATATGAATGAAAGTGAAAGTGTAGAGACTCCACTTTCTAAAAAAGTAAAGAAACTCCACTGCAACGCAAATAGAAAATGAAAGAATGGATAATACTTAATATGAATTATGACAAAATCGTAGAAGCGAAGTTATTCAGCATACTATAGATTGGAATAGAAAGAGTTATGTTTGCTTCATTACAACATTTTAAAAAAAAGACTTTATTTGTTCACTTTTCATGAATTATCTGAGATTGTAAGATAAAACTTTGGTAAGCGGAATCAAATTAAATTTTTACTTTTTATGGACAAACGAAAAAATCTTAGCACAGATCCCAAACAAATTACAATTGTTTCAAAATTTATAATGAAGGAAATATAAAGTTTGAATTATCGTTATATCATCATATCGTAACCCCGTATCGTGATAATGTATCGTATCGTAGAATACCCGACAATACTCAAGCCTACTCACTATATTCTTTTAATTAGCTATCAGTATTACCTAATTTATATTTGATTATATATAACAAATATACTAGTATATATGCACAACCAATGCAATTCCGAGATGAAGCTATTGAAAGGAACGTGTTGCATTTCTGAATGTAAACGCTCGTGACGTCACAATACATCAGCTCTACAAAAATATGATTCGGGAGACTGTACTCACCTGCAATCTGAACCTTGACGTAATCTTTTTACCAAAAAAAAAAAAAAAAAAAAAAAAAAAAAAAACCCGCGATTTCAGAAAACAACAATGAAACTGACAATTGCTTTGCATTTTATGAAATAAATATCATAATGTGTGTTTTGTTACGGGAAGGCAACACAAAGCAAGTGCATTTATGGTATAAAGCTTACTAACGCGCATTACATGTCAATAAATGCACTTGCTGTGTGTAATACTTAACTGATGTGTGGAATAAAATGTATATTGAGACAATCACCGAATTTGACCAGTTTCCATGAAGAAGGGAGGAGATCTCCAACAAGACCCCGTTGCAGCATCAACAGTAAAACACCAAAACACCCGATGCAAAAACACAAAAGACGAGTACAGCACGAGACGGAAAAGAGACACACGACATGTAAACATCAAACACAAAAGACTTCACATAAACCGACGAGACCAATGGGTAACCGGTGCCGACTTTGGACGGCCATTTGTCACGCAAGTAGCAAATGGTGTGGTTATCCTGGATTACGTGCGCACAACCCTCTCACTTCTCCAATTACCCAGAGGTCTCGAAGAACGTACAATTGTGGTGTAAAACAACCTCCTCACTGTAAGATGACATCACACAAACAAGACCGCGAAACGCAGAGGCCCCAGAGACACAGATGAATATGTAAATGGATATAAAAAGAGGGCATGCGTAATACAGTCCGTGCTCTGCCGGCTGTAGCGAGCTCATGTATGTAATTACCCGAGGAGTCCGACTGACATTCAGAGAGGACAGGTGGTCGGGGCCCTGTCTTCTCTAAAGAGGTTTGGACAGGGCCCGTCATGGAGTCCCGTCGTCACAGTCAGTCAGAGTGCAAGTCTCAAGGATGCGCTTGTACAAGACTGTAGATTGGTCAAGTACCAAGCTTAGTGTCCGTCTGGTGACATTAGGATCATATCCACGGTATAAAAGGCGTTTGATGATTCTGACGCATTTTCGATGGTTATGCTGCCTACCTTTGATCCTTTTTATTTTGTTTATCATATCACCATAAAAGACAGGTTGTGTAATACCCACGGTAATGTACTCTGTTGCATGTATAGATCCGAATTTTAAAAGAAGTTGACTGTAATTTTTGTAAAATTTCCAGAAAGTCTTAACTAGTTTGTGAAAGCGGAAACCTTGACCTAAAAGTTTTTTGGTAATTTGTAAATTTCTACAGTGAAAATCCAAAATATCAGTACATGCTTTAGCGTACCGGATGAGCTGTGATATGTAAATGCCGTATGACGGTAATCTTGGAACATCACCGTCAAGCCAAGGCAAATTTACTAGGTTGAATCCAAAATCATCCCTTTTGTCATATGCACTTGTATGAATCTTTCCGTTTACAATTTTGATATTTAGGTCCAAAAAGGGTGTTTCTGTATTTTAAAGGTTGAAGCTGTTGCGACGGGTGTTTGGATTTGTTCGGATTTTCATAGTAGAAATTTACAAATTACCAAGAAACTTTTAGGAAAAGAATTTCGCTTTCACAAAGTCGTAAAGACTTTCTGGAAATTTTACAAAAATAATCGTCAACTTCTTTTGAAATTCGGACCAATACAGGCAATAGAGTATATTACTTTGGGTATTGCACACCCTGCATTTTATGGTGACATGATTAACAAGATAAGAAGGATCAAAGATAGACAACATAACTATCGAAAATGCGTCATCAAAAATGCGAATCATCAAACGCCTTTTATACCGTCGATATGATCCTAATGTCACCAGACGGACACTAGGCTTGGTACTTGACCAATCTAAAGTCTTGTACCTGCGCATTCTTAAAATTTGCACTCTGACTGACTATGACGACGGGACTCCACGCCGGGCCCTGTCCACACCTCTTTAGAGAAGACAGGGCCCCGACCACCTGTCCTCTCTGAATGTCAGTCGAACTCCTCGGGTGATAACATACATTAGCTCGCGGCGGCAGAGCACGGATTGTATTATGTACGCCCTCTTTTTATATCCATTTACATATTCATCTGTGTTGCTTGGGTCCCTGCGTTTTGCGGTCTTATTTGTTTGTGGACATCTGACAGTGAGGAGGTTGTTTTAAACCTCAATTGTACGTTCTTCGAGACCTCTGTGTAATCGGTAAAGTGGGAGGGTTATGCGCACGTAATCCAGAATAACCACACCTTCTGCTATTTCCGTGGCAGATTGCCGTCCTAAGTCGGCACCGTTTGCCCATTGATCTCTTTGGTTTATGTGTAGTCCTTTCTGTTTGATGTTTCTGTGTTGTGCGTTGGCGTTCCTTGTCCCTTATGCGGCTCTTTCTGTGCTTGTCTGCTCTGTGTTTTTGCATTGGGTGTTTTGGGGTTTTGCTTTGGGTGCTGCAATCCGGTGTTGTTACATGTAGAGAATCCCCTCCTTTGCATACAACCAGGCGACGCTGACTCTCCTCGGGCACCTGGTCTCACTTCGAAATGTTATTCATTCCGATGTTCGCAACCCTTCCTGTTTTAATGATTATGCATTGCCTTCTCGACTTTGAGACTGAATAACTGATAGGTATGTCTTTAATGTTTATTTATTGCGCACCCGTAACAAAACACAAATCAAGCCAATTTGAAATATTCTCTATCATGCCTATTCTGGTTTAGGAAATCATTAATGTATGCTAACATAATGTCTGTCTATTTGATACGGCTAAGTGTTGAAACTGGAACTGGGCTATAGAGTTCCTGTCACCAATTTCCTCCATTATTGAGACTCCTTAGAGTTAGCCAATCATATAAACCTTATGGTTTGATCTAAATTGCGAAAGATGATTCCGCATTATGAGGAGGGTTGAACACTCTTTCCAATAGGTTTTGTTTAGAGGCACCTATCATAAAACTCGTGTCTGTACACAGGGAGTTATTTAACAAGACTTAACTCTAGAGTTAGGAGATTAGTTCCAGGTAACTAACGAATAAGGTTAGATTATCATTTCGGTGATAGGTACTGATATAGATTCTGAGATTACTTTATGAAAATAACTTAATGAATAATGAAAACAAAAATGTTCTCTCCACTTATTTGCTTAAAATCATTTCCTTAAAGTGAGGAGGCTTTTACGTATATATGACACACATGAACATCAGAAGGAAACAACTAAGTGATATTATAAATTATCTTATTTTAATTATCTAATTTTAACAGCTGAAGTAAAATTAAGCAGCGAAAGAGCATTTTCCAACTCGGGGATGTGGCTGATGGTATATTTTATTGTGGTACAAGCATTACTTCTGATTGTTGCTGTTTATGGGTCAATCTGTGTCTGTACGTGTTTACATCGCATGATAACTAATTTGTAAGTATGAAGTTTTTTTATATGTCTTCTATGGAAGACAGGAGGAAATCTCCCACAGTACTCGGTTGCAGCCACATATCAAAGCAGCTCATACAAATATAGAGTAGACATGCAAACTACGCAAAAGGAACGATAAATACAACATTGAAATATTATATACAAAAGACAACATCATTGTACATAATTGTACATGTACATATAAATTGACGAGACCAAAGAAGCTGCCAGTATTTTTTCTTATGTTTGTTAAAAGCCAAATTAATAAAGGGAACATGCAAAGCTTTACTTTTTGTTATTGAAAACAAATAAAGATTGATGCCATACTATGGAAATCCTGCGCGATATAATGATGATCCCCAAACGACATTTGGTAACGAAGTTTCAATGATCACAGAGAGATACGCATTCAGATGACGATTTATAAAGAGGGGCACCTTAACGTGTAAAAACAACAAAGAAGGGAATGATCTCCAGCATGACCAACCTGCACTCACCTAACGAAACAAACCCACAAGAAAGTTACACATAAATGACATCAGAGAAGACTACTAATCGCTAAAAGACACATCAATATTTACTAGAACATCATACAAAACAATCGAAACAGAGGTACAGAAACATCAAACATTAATGACAACACATAAAAGGAAGAAGACAATGTACATCTGGCGCCGACTTTAGGACGGTCATCTGCTACTAGCAAATGGTGTGGTCATACGGAATACGTGTGCACAACCCTCCCACTTATCTGGATATACGGAGGTCTCCACAGACGCAATTGTTGTGTAAACATAAAACTTCTCACTGTAAGGTGACATCACAAACAAGATAGTTAAACGCAAGGGCCTCTTGTTACAAAATTCTATGGCATGCGTGTAACAGTCTGTGTAATGCTGGCTGAAGCGAGCTCAAGATCAATCACCCGAGAAATCTGACCAACTTTTAGATAAGACAGAGAATCAGGACCCAGCTCTTCTCTAACGAGATTTTACCCTCTCGATCAAAACACCATTATATATATGTTTTTATAAGTGATCTTTTACCTTCTCACAAGGGAGGGTGTTGTCCATATTAGAGAAGTAAACATACTACGAACACCCCCAAAAACAAATCGAAAGCAGAGGCAAAAGAAAGGAAACTTACCTGTCCATTAAATCATGAAGAAGAACTCTATTCGTGTATAAACATAGATAGATACGAATTATCTTCATTGGAAAACATACACATATGGTCTGACGAGAAACAAATGTTTCATAATTAAACCTCTGTCATCTCCAGATAGAATGAATTTGACGACTTAAATAATCGAAGTTAGTTCAACCTCCGTAGATGGCAATATTAAGATAATTAAGGTTATGGATAGGAAGTGTCTTCAACATGACTCGTTTGAGCACCAACTGAAAGCAAAACACAATATATTTTCGCCATAAAGTGCACATCAAATTAATAATTAATATTCTTATGCAATGATAAGCTTCATTATTTACGCTTCTTTTTACAGGGAGAGGGATAGAGCTTCTCATATGGAGATGAAGCAAACCCTAGAAGAATTAAAGGCAATAACAAGTGGAACTTACATGCAGCTAGACTTAGCAAGAACTGATCAGACCGAGTCATCCCGTTCGGAATATACACATCCTAGAATTTACGAATCACCACGTGATATTATGGTCATTTAAAAATTGTACATTTGCTATTTTGATTGTTACACTTTTATCAAGTAAAAATGTACTTTGTGAAATGAATTGTAAATGTAAGATTGGTATTACATATGATATGTAAAGTTGATAACATATTTTACAAATATAGACACAATTTACGAGTGATTTTTGCTCATTTGAGGAAATGGCCCACGTGTACTATTGACCTATTGTCATTGCCCTCGTCGGTCATATTTGCTGACCAATCAACTCAAAAATACAACCTTCGATTAAAATATTGATAACTTCCTTTCGTGAAATTTCGTGCAGTGTTTGATGAAAAGAAGAAGTCTGAAATATGAAAAATAAATTGTTATGCGGATTACCTGTATATGACATACCTTATACATGATACCAAATATATTCTGCGTCAGATTCTGATATTTTGATAAAAAAAGTCAAGCATTACATTTTCACTATATTGATAGGTCAAATTTAGAATGGACCTGTAACTTTAAGAACCGTAATCTGCCCAATTTTCACTTGCGATACCAGCTCAACCAGTATTATTAAAACGTGTCATGTACGTGTCATAATTTCAGTTCAAGAATTTTTAATCAAATATAGTAGTTTTATTGACATAATTATGAGGAATAACCTATATTTTTACGTAGATGTTATGGTGGTTTTTTATGATATAAATAATACGAGTGAAATGTCGAAGATTTTCTAACAATCGGTCGGTTTTGTTGATCGAAATGTCAAAATGAACTAGAAGAAATATCGTGCTAAAACATCATTTCTCCAACTATTATATTCCGGATTTATCAGACCATAAACCTGTGGCCAGAGATATATAATCAAACACTCACTCTCACTAATATTGTACAATTAACAACGCCGCTGTTATAAAAATAGATTGAATAGTAAGCTTTTTGTCAGTATATGAATTATATTTCTTTTACATTTACCATAATTACATTTTCTAAATACTTTGTGAATGTTACCGAGGAAGTTTTGAGCATTTTTCCAAGATTAACTTGTACTTCAGACATCCACGCTAATTGTTAACTTTATTGCGATGGGTTGTCGAATTACCATTGCCCAAATATGAAATAAAGGAGTTTGTTAGTGAAAACGTAAACAGCAACGAATATTTTTTGTTGAAAATTGATTAATTCAAAACTATTAATAAAGAAGTTAAATATTTGCTGAAAGCGAATAAAATGCCAATTACTAATTCTCTGTTTATTTCAAATCTTACCTTCACTCATACCCGCCCAATCGCATTTTCGTAAAGTGACTATTATCCCCCCTATGAAACACAACTCCGCTTTTAGAGAACATTTGCATTATGAAAATACATCTTAGGTAGAAGTATTGTAGTGTTCGAAAGGGGGGGGGGGATATTTCATGAAACTTTTCCCGATTTTCATTGATTTCAATACAAAATAAGCACATTTATACTCATATATCTCTCTATAAGAACAATTTATGAAAATTTTTCTTCAGATTTTGAAGGGGTTTTATCTTTTGGAGTATTTCCCCAGCTTGATTAAAGAACTGATCAGAAGTACTTTGAGATTTCATTGTAATATTTTTGGGCAGATTTTACGCCTTATCATTACAGGTCCTTTGCAATTCATGTCCCATTTCTACGGCTACTAATATAACTTAAATTATTACAATGCGAAATATATTAATGTAAAGATAGACTTAGGAATTCAGGATATTTTTTTCGTTTTTATCGTTATTTCAAATATATATTTAAATGACCATCCAATCCTTCAAAGTCCGTTCATTATCTCAATTTTGATTAATACGAAAAGTTGATCGAATTGACATCAGTTGCTACTCTTGTATATGAAATGTACTTTAAAAAGAAGCACGTTTTGAAATAAGGTATTTTATGAAGTAAAAAAAAATATTGTAGTTCAATTTATCGAAGTTATATTGCACTGTATATTGTTTATCAGCGGTCTGTATAAAAGGAAGAAGGGAATTTAAGATGGTCATTCGCTACGCAAGTAGCGAATGATGAGGATATCCTAATAACATGCTCACAACCCTCCCCATATTCTGGTGACCATATGCAAAATTGTAATGTAAAATAGCATTCTTACCGTAAGATGACCACAAAGCAACAAAACACAGGGAACAGCTTCCAATTTGATTTCACCAATTCCATATGGTCAAATTGCTTTGAGTGTTGTTAACAGCCTTTATCTAAACAAAATGATTTAAAATTTTTTAACTTTTATTTCAGCACACATGTATTACACTGCGAAAACAAAGAAAAAGGATTCCATACAAAATCAGTTATAAATTTCAGAATCAAAGTTCCTAACAACTGGTTGTCAAGATAGACTACATTCAGTGCTTCACAAGTACATGTACCTAAAAGCTTCATTTTATATACTGAGATTCAGTTTGATTCACTAACAAGTTGTTGTTAAGATAGCAATGTGTTTCGACTATAGAACTACATGATAGATACATGAGATAAACTTCTTGACAATATGTTGTTAAAGTTTAGAAGCTAACAAGCGATATTTTCTTAACAACTGGTTGTTAAGAAATCTATCTTATTTCAGACAAGGTGTACTTTCCTAACAACTGGTTACTAACTTGACAACTGTTAAGAAAAACTGTGCAATGACTTTCATTTCATACCTTAAATTTGTATTTTCAGAACTACTTTTAGTAATTTAGCATATTTGACCAGGAGATAAGTATGTGAGTGTCCTGATGTCACATTTTGAATTGTTTATCTCCTAATAAGGAGATACTATCACCTAATTAAGACATAATATCACCTAATTAGGAGATACTATCACCTTATAAGGAAATACTATCACCTAATTAGGAGATACTATCACCTAATTAGGAGACACTATCACCTAATAAGGACTTAGCTATCACCCAATTAGGACTTTCTTATAAGGACTTAAGCCCCTGTCACACTGTGGCGAATTGAAGCTACGAGTTTTGTATGAGTGCTGGCGAGTTATAACTCGCCGAAATTTCCCCGAGTTAGTCTTGATTTTTTGTCATTACGACATGAGCTCGACATTTGCATGAGATCTCTACGAGAAGAGTACAACACGTGGCGACACTCTACGATTTGTACACGACATCTTCTCGACAAACGAAGACTTAAGTACGAGAAGATACGAGTTAAGTACGAGTTTCGAACGAGTTTATACGAGATTTGGCGACATGCCTACGACTTAAGCACGAGATAAGTACGAGTTATGACGAGCTGAGTACGAGAAGTGTACGAGTTATGTCAACACATTATAAATTTGGTATATATTTGTGTTTTTAAAAGTCTTTTTAGCTCACCCGATCTGAAAGCCCTTGACAGGGATTGGTATTGTCAATATTTTAGCATTTCGATCGTCGACAAGATGTCTTCCTTTTGTATGAATGGCGTGTATCGACTCACATTTTCTTCCTCAAGACTGCTGAAAACTTCAAGAAAATGTAAATAACACGATACATCATCATTACTTAATTATCTTCTTCTGAACGGTGCAAACTCTGTTGAAAAAATATATTCTACAATCACAGAAAGGATCTATTAGTAAAAGTAACGAATCTGAGTGCCCAAGAAGGGTGCATATTCAAAATGGTTATATTCAAGAGCCGATTATGGACTCTCTATCATTGCTATACAATGAAAGTGAAAACATTTATGCATGTTGCAGGGGAAGACTGGATTAAAGTACTCAACTCGGCAGAACTCGAGAAAATGTCGAGACAGTGTCGAGTAGAACTCGTACAAAGTCGTGCAGATGTCGAGAAGAGGTCGGTACAACTCGCATAATGTCGTGCAGACATCGTACTCATGTCGTTTTAACTCGTATATAAACTCGGCCCTTCTCGCACGAGTTTGATTCATGGCGAGAAGCGACGAGAAGTAGAGACATGCACACGATGCCTGTACGAGTTTATGCGACATCTGTTCGACCTATGTTCGACATCTCCTCGACATGCGCACGACATGAAAACTCACACGACAATTTTAAACCGTTTAAAATTCTCGCCGCCTCACGCCGAGTTCTAGCGATATGAGGCGACATTTCTTCGACATGTGAAGACATCTGTACGAGTTCCATGCGACAAATGACGAGTTCTGGCGAGTTGTAACTCGCCACAACTCGTAGCTCGAACTCGCGACAGTGTGACAAGGGCTTTAGCTATCATCTTATTAGGACTTAACTATCACCTACTTAGGTGATAGCTTAGTCCAAATTGGGTAATAGCTTCGTCCAATTTAGGTGATAGCTAAGTTCTTATTAGGTGAAAGTATCTCCTAATTACGTGATACCTTAGTCCTAATTTGGCGATAGCTAAGTCCTAATTAGGTGATATCATCTCCTAATTAGGTGATATTATCTCATTACAAGGTGATAATATCTCCTAATAAGGTGATATTATCTCCTAATAAGGTGATAGTATCTCCTTATAAGGTGATAGTATTGCTTAATTAGGAGGTAGATAAGTCCTTATTAGGTGATAGCTAAGTTCTAATTAGGTGATAGCTAAGTCCAAATTAGATGATATTATCTATTAATTAGGTGATAGTATGTCCTAATAGGGTGATATTTAAGTCCTCATAAGGTGAAAGTACCTCCTAATTAGATGATAGCTAAATCCTTATTAGGTGTTTGTATCTCCTAATAAGGTGAAAGTAAGTCCCAATTAGGTGATAGTATCTCCTAATTAGGTGATTAGGTGATATTATCTCCTAATAAGGTGATAATATTTCCTAATAAGGTGATAGTATCTCCTAATTAGGAGATAGCTAAGTTCTTATTAGGTGATAGTATATCCAAATTAGGTGATAACTAAGTCCTAATTAGGTGATTGTATCTTCTCATTAGGTAATAATATATCCTAATTAGGTGATAGTTTCTCCTAATGAGGTGACAGTTTGTCCTAATTAGATGAAACTTCAGTCCTTATTAGGTGAAAGTATCTCCTTATTAAGAGAAAAAATTTAGAATTTGGCATTAGGACGCGTCCGGAGATAATTAATGACATTTATAAAACAAATACAAAGAATCTCCTATATTGAGTTATGATATGTAACGCTGATCCTGATGTCGAAAATCCCTTCTCCTTACTATATTCTGTCCAAACACAAGCAAGTGTCTTGTACAATATGTTGCAGAAATGTTTCCAATTCCTCATTATGATGTCTTGACATCGTAATTTTCCTCACACACACAGATTTTTTAAATATATATTATTTTGTGAATTTCAGCTCATCTTATGTCCTATGTGTCTTCACTTTTGGGCCTCTTTCATTACTGCTGAGACACTATTTGTTGAAATGCCTATATAAATCACGAATACATCATGGACGTATTATTGTTACATTATTCTTTAGAACTACTTGTTTGGTACTCCAGGTGTTTGTACTTTGACTCCTTTCTTTTTGCCTCCAATTATGTTCACACAAGATAAAATCATTCAGGTAATATTTTAGTTGATAAATCCAGTGCTTACAATGTGTATATATCATAGTACTCATCAAGGTACTAATCCAATCCATTATTCTGAAGACTTTCGCAAAATTAAAACGGTCTCCTCAAAGAATTTGAAGTGAACTGCTGTACTCCATAATCGTCTCTCCAGTTGTTGTTCTCCTTAAACATTTAGTTTAATCATAATATATTGAAAATTAAAGCATCTGTTACAAATTGGTTGTCAATAAATATTTAATAAAATCTTCATGTTTTGTTATCGCGTACTCATATATTTAACATTATTCTCATAATATAAAGATAATAATAGTATGGAAGCGTATTAGTGCCATTTTGATTCTCTTTTTTAATTTTTTTTTACATATGAAAGTGTACATTTTACACTTTTATGTGTAAATCTTACGCTTTTTAGCTCACCTGAGCCAAAGGCTCAAGTGAGCTATTGTCATAGTGTGGCGTCCGTCGTCCGTCCGTCCGTCGTAAACTTTTAACATTTTCAACTTCTTCTCAAGAACGGCTGAAGGGATTTTGATGAAACTTGGTATGCATGAAGTACTAAAGGTCCTCTACCAAGTTTGTTCATTTCGGCTCGATCCCTAGTGGTGGATCCAGGGCGGGGTCAAATAGGCCCCAGAGGGTACCCCTCTTCAAAAATCTTCTTCTCCAGTTCCACTGAATGGATTGAAAAACTAATTGTATCTAAGTGATCTAGAAGGATGTACGATTCAAGTTTGTTCATTTCGTTAAAATCCAATAACTAATTTTTGACGCGTTTCTGACGTCTTTTTCGACATTGCATTTTTAATGCAAAAATTGATATTTCTCTTAATATTTTCTTTCTTATTGAAAAATTCTGCTCCAGTTTAGTTTAATTTAGCCATTTTTAAGCAAAGGAATGCTTTAGTGAAAGAATTTTGCTGAAAGGTTTATTTTTGAATTTTTAATGATTTTTTTAATAGTGTAAAAAAGGAAGGGAGGATGGTCATTTTCATCATTTTTGGCATTTTATGGTTCTTCCCATGGTTGATTGTTTTAACATTTATCATATTTATTGTAAGGAATGTAACAGTGAAAGAATTTTCTCAATATCTTGACTTTTAGATTTTTAATGATTTCTTTAATACTGTAAATAGGCATGTTTTCTTTGTCAATGAGTCCCAAGGTAGCGAGTTCAAATCCCGGCTGGGCCTTAAAAATTTTTTTTCTTTATTTTTCATTTTTCATCCATATTTTTAGCTTTGAATGCTATTTTTAACTTACCTGAATAATTTTAATGCCATTTTTGCCACTTTTTGAACTTTGGAATTTTTTATGAAGTTTGGCATTTTCTCCATATTAATTTCCCTTGAGTTCATATTGATATTTTGAAACCTATATCCTAGGTAAAATTAAATTAATGAATGCTTGTGTGATAGCATTTTTGATTAACAACATGTACAATTTGAATTTATAATAATTCTTGTATTCTATAGAGTATAAAAAAGGGGGGGGGGGGTCAAAATTTCTGTAACAACATCTGCTGACATTTTTTTTTCTATTAGATGATATAATAAGAACTGGACAAAATAATATTTTTTTTTCTAATTTGCTTGTATATTAATGAACTAATCAGAGTAAATACTAATCTCTCTTTCATTTACTCCATCTAACAGTGGTTTTCTGCACTTAATATTTCTTAAGGATGACATCCTATCTGATGCCTCTTTAGGTTGTCCATCCTTTCCCCGAAAGAGAGAGATGTTAGGGTGCTCTTATTATTTTTCTTTAAAGGCGCAACATGACCTAGATAAATATCCCACCGGATAGTCATTAGCGATAGCACCGCCCACATTGCCCCCAGATAGAGAGACTCGCTATTTATAACAGATGTAGAGATGTTTATAAACAAACGCACGTGAATAACGACGTTGAAGTTACAAATAGGATTTATTCACAAAGTTTACATATTTAAACAAACAAACATAAAATATAAATATGTATTACGTCAGTAGAGAATTAAAAAAGAATAATTTACATCTATTTACTAACATGTCAGTTAAAAAAACCCGAAAAACAAACAAAACAAACCAGAAAACGTGTTTAGACTCTGCGCACAAGACGGACCCTGTATACACTTCTAATGTACCTACTCCAAATGCTTCGAATAAAGTTGTAGGTAGGTCTCTTTAGCACTTTTCTGCCAGTGCGCTGTCTTGGTGCATGAGGATCGCGTCGCACTGTCACTGACGTGAATTCCCTTTTCACATTTTCGTTCCAGTGCAGAGTCGCAAGCTGTGCTCTGCTGTCGTACTGATCGCGACCAAAAACTATCCTTTTATCTTCATAGATGTTGAGCACATTGTTAAAACTTTCAACGACATAGGTATCCCGTCCTAACTTAAAGTCGTCTGGGTGCTTATAAATTACGGAATTTAATAAAACTCCTCTCAACAGTTTTTCGGCCACCGGATCTCTGATTATCAATCTGCGCGGTTCGTAATTTTCATCCGACCTGCACCGAGATGATGGATCGCATTTTGCATGGTCATTTTTGTAGTGTTCTACGATATTTGAGATGGATTCCCGCAGATACGTCGCGTCTCCCCTACAGTTGCGAATCGCCCAGTGAACATGAGTAGATACTGATTCCACCTTGTCATGTAGCTGCTCCGACCAATGATTTAACACCGTGCCATGTATCATTCTGATTTATTGTGTCTTTTTGCTCCTCCCGTACGTATTTGTTCACAGACATGTTCCTATCGTGAGTGTGAACACGAACAGAAACATCTCCTTCCGCCAGTTTTTGGTACACTCGTCTCGTACCTATCATTTCATGACGCTGGGTAACACGATCGTCATTCTTTGAAATATGTTGACAACTGATTACTTTACTGGTTCTTTCACCAATTGCCACAACACTGGTATCATATGCATTTTTCCTCCATCCATGTCGTGCGTCCGTTATTATGTCAATCCCCGAAGAAAGATCTTCATAAAGACCAATTTCTTCATGCAAAGCGTCGGTGATTGATTCTTCATATTCTTCTTGCAAAGACTTTCTGTGAGTCTTGAAGAAAGCATCTCGTGCCTCGAGAGAAAGCGTCCCTATGCCTGCTCCACGACAAAATCTGGAATAATGGGAGGGTAACATTCCGCTACATACAAATCCATGATTTATCCTGCAGTTGACAAGATACTTCCCATTTTTCAAGTAAGGAGATGAAGACCATAGATAAGTATGTCTGGCCCTACTTGGGTTGCTGCATGTAAGTTTCATTAATGTCACATGTCCTCTCCTGGTGACCTTTTTCAGGATAAGCGTTCCTTTACACTGTCTCCCGTGCTGAGTCGCAACTTTTACAAGGCGCATAACTGACTGGTTAGTGGTCACAAAAAACGGGGCATGCGTCTGTCTTTCCGTCGAATTCACGAACGTTGGCGGCATTTGATCGTTCTGTGACTCCCTGTTTTCTTCCTTTTCTAGGTAGTTATCTAACAAAAATCCAACAATGTCATAGTTGTTCACGGGTCTGTTGAAGTTTTTTACAAGGTCGTTCCTCACTTTCTGCATTTTCTCCGAAATTTCAACCTTTTTTTCACTGTCTCCGGGGATTTCAATTCTAAAAGACGGTGGTTTACTTCTTTGCGATGCCATTGTATAAAGCAACAAATGTGAATCTGAATATATCTTGGAAAATGACAACTTTCCAAAGCGGGTGCGAATATGCTATAAACCCTATACAGATGTACATGTGCATAATTTCCATCTTTTAGGATAGTCCATTTGTGTTTAGGGTGTCATCATGTCAGTAACATATTTATTTCCATATGATATATTATGAATTTAAGTTTTCGGGGGTTTTTTTTATCTTTTCATTTTGAATAAAAGCGAATAGAAAACAAAGTAATACATGAAGACAATGAATGGGAAAACTAATAAATTTATTTAGAACCTGCATGACTAAGAAATTCTGAATGGAATCTGCTAAATATTGCGCCAAAATATCAGGATAATTTATCAGGGGTCAAGATGCCAGAGTACAGATGAAGGCACCCCAGGGATAATGATAAAGAAACTCCCATCGAACATGTGTCTAAAATATCACTCTTATCATTTCTGCATATTTGATATAAGAACAGATTAACGTATACATGTCAGACAGTCGTAACAAGTAAGTAATTATCACAACAGATTATCTGGTTAGTATTATGTCCTCATCAACATAACAATCGGGGCCCCATTGAAACAATTCAAGAAATAAGAAACCCGCTCACCCACTTTATGAAGTGAAAATATGGCTGCCCGAGACGAAATTGAAAGTGAAGAAATTGAAGATTTACATGAACAAAATGACACGGAAGGCAATGAAAGTCATAGCGAAAAATTTAAGGTCTCTCTTATGATAACCGAAGAACAGAAAAGCAGAATCTTTGAACTATTTGAAGAAAATGACTGGGAAATCGAAGAGGTACCGGAATCACAGGACACTGCTCCAATGGAAGTTGACAGTGGATATGAGCCGTTTCGAATCCCCCAGGATGACAATAGTACTGAGTGTGTGTACTGTTTCTGTAAGCCTTGTATTACAGATGAAAGAAATCGTCAAATGTGGTGGGAAACAGAGAATCATGCGGCTAGGCAAAACAACCACGCACTTAGAAAAGAAAATTACAAGAATTTCTGGACGATGTTATTTCATCGAGGTGTGTTCCTTGATCCACGGTACATAGCGATAAAAGAAGAAGCTTTGAAACGTGATCCTCGTCGCAGGAATTTGCTATGGCATCGTAGGGACATTTTACCAAAATGTGTCTTAGAAATGGTGAGGAGCTGGTTTCCGAATCCAGTAGGTGTGCCTTACATGGGACATATGTGGGAATAATGTGGATATTGAATACCGTTTTTATAAAATACATTTAAAACATGTTATGATTTTTTGTGTGGACAAGAGACAAACAGCGCTTGGTCAATAAACGGATATAAATATCTCTGAATCTTGGGGTAAGTTGAAGCATGCGTGCATGCAAGTGTTTACGTATCTAGCTTAGTTACTGAAAACATCCGGTATAAACATACAATCTCAAGGTAACGCCCAGTACGTCAATCATTACTATTCAAACTGGAAAAATATCTCCGCTTCATAAATTCACTCGTCATTTATGTCGGTATCAGAATTTTTATGAGAACAAAAATAGGACCGTCATTTTACCAATCTTGCAAACTGCGCCCATGACAAAAATCAAAGCAAATTGGGGCTAATTAAAGACGTTTATCAGTAAAAGGTGTCTCCGATATGAACGTGACTAGAAAATTGAAATTTCCTCCATTTTCCCTGATTGGCCGCTATTTATACCCCATGTTGCGTCTTTAACTATTTCTTTTAATAACTTAGTAAATATATGATCTTCTGCACTCATTTATTGCATGTTTGTCAGATTAAGTTACTCAATTCTTTTATATACATTATTTGCTATAACTTTATTTTTTGAATTTTTTTTTTATATTTTAATCTAGATATGCTGTGCGTGCACATAGACCCCAGGATTGTGGGTTCAAATTCAGGCACTGGCATCCCAATTTTTTTTTCATTTTTTGCATTTTGCAAGCTTTTTAAGCATTTTAAAATCATCTGAATACAAAAAAAACCCTTCTTTTTTCTTTTTCCATTTTCATTTTCTCCATTTTGCACACTCATTTATTGCATTTTACTTTTTTGGAATTTTTATGATATTTTTTTTAATTATTTATGGCATATGGACCAAAAAATTCTGACTATGGCTCTGGCTCTAACATTATTCAATGTCAGTATGTTCAGAGTGTGCATGGATATCAGGTGAGCGTTGTGCCCCCCTGGGGCTCTTGTTTCTCTAAATTTTACATATTCAAGTGTAAATTTTATACTTTATCTGTATATTATACACTTTTGTCTGCAAATTAGACACTTTTTTCTGTAAATTTTACATATTTAACTGTCAATTTTACACTTTTTTCTGTAAAGTAGGTCAAAGGTCAATGTCAAGGTCATTTATTCAAAAGTCATGATATCAGATGAAAGGTCTGGTCATGAGAAATCTACAATTGAAATATCAAAATTCTACCTCTTATAGGTTCAAAGAAGGTCAAAGGTCAATGTCAAGGTCACTAGGTCAAATGTCATGATATCAAATTAAAGTTCTGGTCATGAGGACTCTATATGTGAAATATCAAAACCCTACCTCTTATAATTCAAACGTAGGTCAAAGTCAAGTTACAATTTGCTCCTCCAAATATTTTTCTCTCAACGGAATTAAACGCAACACTTTAACCAAAATGTTGACGCACGGATGGACGGACGGACTGACGGACAGACAGAGAGACAGACTTCGACATTTCATAGACCGGATTTTGCTTCGCAATTCGGCCAAAAATCTAGGCTCTATCCCTTACAGCTCATGAAATACATGTATATCCTAGGTTAATTTCTTAAAGTACATGTAGTTCAAAGGTAAAAAATCTTGGCATGAAAGCTCTGGTCATGAGGAATCAACATGTGAAATCCATCTATAGGCTTTTGTCTTGATTCTAATAAAAATATTTTGAATCCTACATTTATTACATGCAATTATGACATTATACATTGCCATATATTTTTTCGCTGCTAAACTCAAAATTGTTTTACATGTTTCTTACCTTAAAGTTTGTCGTAATTCATTTATTTTCTCCTGTACATGTATTTTTCATCCAGGCAAGGAATATTCTGTTTCAAAAGAAAAAAGATAAGTAAGGAAAACTATATGACGAGACAAGACAGTAAGACTATGTGCTTCATCATATTATTTTATTTAAGAAATACATGTAAGTGAAAGATATTAATGATATGCTATATGTCTATTAAACACACATGCCATCCAAAGCTTAGCATCCCTTCACAAACTCATGATAATCTGTCAATGCGTGAATGACAGGCAATACAAAAGCTGAAAAATATGAAAGATGTAGTTATGAAAAAACCGACAAAAGCAACACAATAGTAATTCTTGACAAAGAGGAATACAAGAAAAAAGGAGTTGAAATGCTAAATTCACTCCACTACGAAGAAGTCGAACAACCAAATCTCAAAGATATAGAGGATAAAATACAGATGCAGTTAAGTGAAATGAAAACAAATGGCACATTCGACACTAACACTGCTAATGAGTTAAAGAAGATCCTGACGATAAGTATCTTACAAATGTCGTGTGGGGAGATTATACTTGCTCCCTAAGATACAGAAACTTAATTACGATTTGATAAACAGAATCCGGCAAGGCGCTTGTAATGAACTTCCAATTATGCCACCTGGTAGACCAATTATATCACAAATCGGTACAGCAACAGAACGAATTGGTCATTATTTCTTAACACTGATTGTCCGATTACAAGATACATACATTAAAGACACAACGGACTTTGTAAACATAGTAGAGTCACTGAAGCTAGGTTGTCTTTTGATTACATATGATGTAACAAGTATGTACACAAATATGACATTTGATGAACTTCTTGACGCTGTCGGTAGGTCATATAATCAAAATACACTGCAAACTCAAGTTGAACTTAAATGTCCTACCAAGGAAAACATACTATACCTACTCAGACTAGTTCTTGAAAACAATTATTTTGAATTCAATGGCAAACATTATAGACAGCGCATAGGTGCAGCCATGGGAGCAGTCCCAAGCCCCGAAATGTGTGATATTAGGATGTACGAAATAACAAATGCAATGTTATCCAAATTTGAGTTTAGAAAAAAAAATTGAATTTCATGGCCGATACAGAGATGACGGTTTATCATATACACTGTACAACGGTACTTTACAAGAGCCAGAACACCTGTTTGAAATAGGCAATACACTTCACAACCTTCTAAAATTTACATTTGAAATATCAAACTCAGAAATAACATTAGTATATAAAGGGAACAAATTTAACACATACAATGTGCTTGACATAAAGTCGTACTCAAAACCTACAAATAATTTTCAATACCTGCACAGAAAAAGCGCACATCCAAAATCTGTATTCAAAGGTTTTATTAAAGGGGAATGTTACAGACTTATGCGTAACACGAGTGATAAAGACTTGCTAGAAGGTGCACGTCTTGGTTTCAAAGAAAAATTAATACAGCGTGGTTACCACGAACATGAAATATTGCCGATCATACAAGAAGTATTACACAAAAACAGAACATAATTTCTTCAACCGGGACTTAAAAAGCCAAAGAAAGATACCACAATTCTTGTTACAAAATTTGATCCCAGAATAAAAGGCATTGAAAGGCGTATTCTAATGCACCCCGTTTGTAACGCGCATTCTGATTGGTTGAGCGATGAAAAAACTGCAAGGGGATTCACGTTTCACTGTAGTTTTTGCTATGACGTCATGCGTTCCTATGGCGACGTCATTAAAAGCAGACGTTTTCTAGCTCATTACTGACCAATGTATTAGAATAGGGTTACTATACTGATGTTTTACAAAAACTGACAGGGTATCGGCGAATCCCCTGTCAGAAATATCCGTTTTACCGCTCGGCTGACGCCTCGCGGTAAAACTCAATTTCTGACAGGGGATTCGCCGATACCCTGTCAGTTTTTGTAAAACACGCGCATGGTAACCCCTAATTTTAAAACACTGGAAGTTAATATCAGATGATTTATTTCTTAAAACAATCTTCAAATCAGCGCCGATGATAGCATACGAAAAGCACAAGAATCTTTCAGAAATACTAACTTCATCAATTGTCAATTAATGCCCAATCAAACAAATTTATGGTTGGACCCCTGATGAGGCAGGACCATGATAGAAGCGACGGAAATGATGCCACATGTTGAATGAAAATTTTAAAACAAAACACTGCCGAATCACTCAATCAAATATCAAAGTTGCTATCAAATTTTTCAAAAACTTAGCAACATAATCTAGAAACACAGATTGTCGTGTCCTTTTGATGAGACTTGCGTGGCTGTTAGGTACCCACAAATGTACAAGAAGGCAATATCAAAGCTTGGATTATCATGTCATAAATTTGAAATTGAACAGGGTAGACATGGCAATGTACCCAGAGAATTAAGATATTGTAAAAAAATGTAAACAAAATCAAATTGAGGATGAATGCCACTTTTTAATTAATTGTGATAAACACCTTGATGCAAGGCTTAACCTATTTTCCATTATACAGAAAGAAGTTCCGTTATTCAAAAAATCTAAATGATAAAGATAAGATGTTATATTTGCTAAATTCTGAATCAAAAAGTATTCTGGATAGTGATGGAAAATTTGTGTATGATAATATGAGAGTAACTTGAACGTCATTTGTGCATCTACAAATTACATATTAGTTCTCTGTTCTGATCTAGTCATACATAAGACTCATTTTATCTTATGTTCTTCATTCAAATGAAATTTTCATTTTTGGACACTTTTATACATTTAATGCAAGTGTATGTCTTTAACTGGGCCCAAATTGGTAATAAAGTATCTTGTATAAGGCTTTTAAACGAGCCTAATGAATGTATCATAGAGATGTATCATAGATAGAGAAGACATTGTGTAGGAATACGGGGCTTTGTCAACCTCCCCTTTCCCACACTACCCGACCTCTACCTGATGAATAACACATTATTGCAAAGTTTAAATGATACATGTAATATTATGTGGATACTGGAAAAAAAATTAAGATCGTATTATCTCACCGAACTTCGATGAATGCTTTCATAAATATATTTCATTTCGCCCTAGTATCATTGTATAATCGAAATCTATTTTTTTAATAAATCTAAAGTACAAAAGAATATTTGATATCCCCTCTCAGGCTATTTTGTTGTTGTTGCTAAAGCCTTCCTAATTCATATGAATCCATTTAATAGCATTCCCCTTCCACATTCGTATTCTATGATTATGCGTAAAATTAATTTCTTTAACAATCTTGCCATGACACATTATCGTGATTACGAGGAAAATCAATCATTGATATATCGAAAATTGTCGATCGTGGTTTCTTCAGATTCCTGCTAAATCACCCTTGTGTTTAAGATTGATAATGCATGTATTCCTTAAGTGGCATATTGAAGTTCCGCTCCGTTCTATTTCACGTGCTCTTCGTGAAACTATTTTTTCCATCATCGTTAATTTGCATTACGCATAGATAATATTCCTTTTACTAAACTAAAATTTCTGCATATATAAATAAATGAATGAAATTAATAAATGAATATATAAGTCTTAGAATAGAAAAAAGTATTTTCAATTACATATTACGAAAATGGGGTTCTGACTGCAAAAAAAGAAATCCGAAAAAAAGTCTTTAGCAAGCAATAAAGCGGCTGCAGTAACCGTTACGTAAACAAATCCAGCAAGCAATAAAGCGGCTGCAGTAACCGTTACGTAAACATATTTAGCAAGCAATAAAGCGGCTGCAGTAACCGTTACGTAAACATATTTAGCAAGCAATAAAGCGGTTACTTTTACCGTTACGTGAACGTATATAGGTACATGTATAACTAGGATTCGTTATACGTTTTGCATATCTCCGCCCATAAATAAACGTTCACAGAAGGGCTTCTTAACGTGTATAAAAATACCGATTTCCTGCTGGAAAAGTTTTATTTGACTCGAAACTCCGAAATAGTTAGATGAGAAGTATATGATGATTTTCAAAAAGAAATTAAAGGTAGTAGGAAACACAAAACTCAAAGTATGACACGATGATTTTTTTTAATTGATATAAAGATTGTAACATTTTGTTAGGATGATTCTAATGTATTAAAAGTAAATACAAGATATACACCGTATGTCTTTCATTATTGGCCAATTGTTATGAATTTTGCACGATAAGAATACACACTCTTGGGAAAAAATTGGATTTTAAACAAAATGTCTGACGATAACGATAAAACTCCGTCTAGGAATGTATCGAACAACCTACTTTTATAGATTATAAATATCATTTTCAATGTTAAAGAATATCATCCCGGAAAATGTTTTACTTATCAGAAATCATCACACGTGAAATCTACAGAGACAAATAATTCAGCATCCTATTTGGACATAATGTTGTCCTACGACACTGATGGTCACATGAACACCTCATTCTATGACAAACGTGACGACTTCAATTTCAGCATTACAAACTTTCCTTTTCTGAGTAGCAACATTCCTTCATCGCCTGCTTATGGCGTGTTCATATCTCAGTTGATACGCTATGCCAGAGCAAGTACGAAATATACGGATTTTGTTCTGAGAGCTAGGCGTCTTTCAGTTAAGCTTCTCAGTCAGGGATATGCTTGTGACCGACTAACATCGTCACTGAGGAAGTTCTACGGTCGATATGGGGAACTCGTCATACACTATGATGTCCCACTCTCCAGAATGAAGGGTGATATTCTGTCGTAGACCATTTGAACCATCCATCTCAAGATTGTACTCTATGTCTTCCGAAATGGAAGTTACCGAATGTGACAGTTCTACCGAATTGAAGCGGCGGGTGTTGCATGCAAGCAGGAGATGCTTACTCTTCCTGGGCACCTGGTCTCACTCTCATATCGGGAGTTCGCTTCTTTTCATATGGTGGAGGTTTTTGTTTGTTTGCTTTTGTTCCTGTTTTATCCTGATTTCGTATGCCT
The DNA here is from genome assembly GCA_033119305.1 of Pinctada imbricata. NCBI lineage: Eukaryota > Metazoa > Mollusca > Bivalvia > Pterioida > Pteriidae > Pinctada > Pinctada imbricata. The sequence continues at coordinate 63,657,934 of VSWD01000003.1, forward strand.
CGGTTTCTGATTTTCTGAATTATCGATTTTGTGCTGTAAACAGGGATATGGTCATTATCCATATTTGTCATCTAAAGGTATTCCCTACACAAGCATCAATTACAATCAATAGTGAAGGATTTAAGCCGGATTCAAAGCGCTATCAATCAAAAAGAAATCACCGCAATACTCTTTTGTCATTATTATTTTAATTCAATCATAAAGATGTAGAATATTTCTTACCTCCTTACTGCATCGATCCGAGCTGCTTTCCGTTTTAGACATGAAATGATTGGCTGGAAATGGTAACCGGAAGTCATGGTAAGCTAATGAAATTTCATCTTTGAATTTGAATGAGCAATGGACATGGCACTAATGGAGGATGAGTTGTGATATTCGAAACTTTTTCCTTTCGTCAAAAAGGCAAGCACCAAAACGGAAAAAAGAGAAAGGAAAAGTATTGTAAATAGCAGAAATTTAAAAAAGGAAACGATGTCTGCAGAGAACTCGGTAAGTCTCCTAATTTGTTGATTATTGTAGCAGATCATTTACAGTATAAAATGTAACATATGTGCAATAAGATATTATTGCACATAAGTTACAATTGCCGAATGATGCTTCGTCGGTGACAGTGGAAACGTTGAAAAAAAAATGGGGGGGGGGGGGGTTACAGCATTAAGAAATTTGCTGCGCAAAATATTTGTAAAAAATCATCCCGTATAGAAGAAGGCGTAGGGCAAGTCATTTTTTTTAAGTATCTAAGGCATCTCTAGGACGGGGACATTTTTTTTTTATCAACGGGTTGGGGTGGGGTCGGTGAAAGCTGTCGTGGGTGGGGGTTCCAACCGATTACTTTGATAAAAGTTAATTTACATATACTAAGAAAGAATCGGCATTTTTGCTTAGAAAGGGAGGGAGTGTCCCGACTCTCTCTGCTGGACCTGGCGCTTGCATCCATTATGACCGTATGTTCAAAGACGCCACAATAGGTCGCTGCATAATTTATGTGCAATTACGTGTTGATTGATGGAACCGCACGATAATCTTTTCTTTACAAACTAAGCACTTCCGAAAGTACCCTGATTAGACCGTTCTGAGTTTGCGCAAAGTTCAAAACATAAACACTTAATGAAAACATAAACATGTATCACGTGGTTTATGAAAACATTAATTTCAAATCTGTTTTTTCCCAGAAGTGTTGAAATCGACATTTATGACTACGAATTTGTAAAACATAATCAAATACAAAATGTGTGGGGTATTCTGTTCCTGCATTTTATGAAGGATTAAAGCCTTTATAAAAGAAAATTACAGCTGGCCGTGACTATGCTGCATGCTGTGTCCATGGCATTAAATAGTAATAAAAAAGCAATAAAACCGTCAGACCATCGACAAGTGTATATCAAGAGTGAATATTGGTAGTAAGCTACGTGTAACTGTCATCAAGTGTACATTGCAATTTAGTATTTGCTCATATACCCCGTGTCGAAGTAATGATTGAAGAATCTGGTGTGAAAAAAACGGGGGGGGGGGGGGGGGGTTGTTGTTGTTGAAATACAATACATGCATGTATTTAAGAAACTACGTAAGAATTCTATTTATCTTCTAAAATTGTGATCAAAATTATGAACAAATATTTGCTTGCTGGTAAAATAGTGCGAGATAAAATTAAGATTTGATTCTTTTATTTTTCATCTAGCCGTACATACTGCAGTACTGTAATTGACCCCCCCCCCCTTTTTTTTGCGCCGATCTTTAGTTGAAACGGCTGATCGCTGATGAAGCATTTAGATCAACTGGAAGTCCATTATTTGGACAAAAACAGTTTATTCTAATAATTTGGTGTGCAGAAAATCGAAATATTCAAAAGATAAAACAAAAGCACGTACCGTTTGAGAGGCCGGATGTTCCAAATTTTAACGTTTGAACTTAAATTCCATGGATTAGACTCCGAGTTACAAAGATGGACTCTACAAGACACCGGTCCCATTCGACAGGGCAGGGTTCACTCGATAAATAAAAATTCACAACATGCCCATAAAAATTCATATCTCCTCACTACCCCCCTTTTCCGCCCTTCTAAGTTTTCCGTCACTTCAAATTTTCAAAAAATCATTATAAATCAAAACATTGATCGATTCTAAATTTAGAGCTTACGTGAGATATCTGGGTCGCGCAGGTATAGCTCGAAGTTTTTCCCTCGCATTCTCAGAACATGACCGCTTCGACACCGTGACGTAGACATTGTTTAGGTTTTAGCTCATTTGCATAACTCATGCACAGTTAGAAGGAGCATAGAAAGATCTACGTGAACCGGCTGCCTGGATAGGAAACGAGAAAATACCGAGGAGGGGTTGTTGATGGGGTCCTAACCTCACCCTCTTTCTCTCGAAACGTGGTGAGAGAGAGAGAGAGAGAGAGAGCAATATAATGATTAATACTAATATTTTGATAAACGTTACACATGTACTCGGGAAAAGTGTGCAGTTTTGCTACAGTGTCCCTGAAAATAGATTTTATTGAAAACGTAAAATTTATTCCGTCTTGATTGAGGAAAAAAAGTAACCATAAAAAAAGTTTTATTTGAAAAAATGCAGTAACGACCATAGTATTGTCCAATTTGTTTAATAAAATCTTCATAAACCTCTAATGTAAAAACGCAATACATTGTAGGTGGCGCCAGTGAAATGAATTAGAGCTGCGCACAACAAATTCAAAATGACGTAACTGCGAATGTATGCGTTAGTTTGAATCATAGACGTATATATCCAGAGGGATCGCCGACTTCTTTCGAGATTTTCTGGATTTTACCTTTACGCAGCGAAAATTTTAGTTCCGAATGGAAAAGGATGTTACGTATTTCGCAGCGCCCCCACCGGGAGGCATAGAAAGTAAACAAGATGCAGGTGTTTGCATGGCGCCGTCGTATGAAAATACAAAATGAAGGCGATATTTTATGCCATATAGGGTGTCTCAGTTCAGTTATGAGTGTATGTAGTATACCAACAATACAAAGGCAGGTTACTTTTGCTTTCAAAGTGACGAAACAATGAAAATTGTAGCATCTGAAGGTGCATTTGCGCAGGTGGATCCAGAATATTTAGATAGCTAAGCTTTACTATTTACGACATTCCATATTGTCACGATTCATTTATCTTTTGTTATTATATATGGTTGTGAAATATAGGGATGATAGATCAAGGAAAGGGGCTAGTCATTCAACCATCCTTTGTGGAAGCAGGTGGGAAAAGAAAGGGGGCGGGGGTTGGGGGGTTGGTAGGGTTAACATTGACTGTCATGGCCTGGGCGATTTTGCTATCCACTAAGAAAGATAAAAAAAATTACCCATTATTCATTTCAAACCAAAGACTTTGCTTATCCACAACATTGCAGTTACTTTAAAGTGACAGCAAAAAAAAAAAAAAAAAAAAAAAAAAAAGAAAAAAAAAAAAGGAGGGGGGGGGGGGGGGTTGAATTTAAATGATAAAACATCTAGGTTCTCCATCAAACTCTTGTCATCTTGAAGCTGATATTTAATGTATTCAAATTCAAGATGAACTTAGCCAAGATTGATCATGGAATTAATTTTACTGTATCACAAATATTTTGGAATATTATAAAAGACTGTCCAAACTCTAAGAAAAAGAGGTGGAAAGGGGGGGGGGTGTCAACTTTTTAGTGTGTGAGACTATACTTTTACTTTTTGTGGAATTTTAGATATTCAATATATTTAAATTTATGTCCATGTTCACAGAAAATAGATATAATCCCTTATTATCAATGTGGAACATTTGTTAATGTTTGATGATTCTATGATGATTGCTTGATGCGATGTATGTGAGCAAGATTTTTAAGCCTAAGTCCATAGTGGTCTTGACCTTTGACAATTTAAATCAATTGGTTTCATCCTCTCCCTATATGGAACATTAGTCAAAGGTTTGGTCAAAAAGTCAAGGTCAAGTTCAATAATTGAAATAAATCTTTAAAGTTGTAATGTAATATTTCATGTAGACTATATGCATGTCTTTAAGGTCATTGTAAAATCTCTATAGGCAGTGATTGGAAGGAAATTTTGTGAATAGGCCATTTTCCATGATTTCCCAAAATTTCATTGGGGCATTTCTTATTAAAGTACTGAGACTTCAATGGGCCATTTTGCAAATTAATGGGACTATGGTGCATGGTCTCTGTCCTTCCCAATCACCAGTCATAAAGACACATCATCTGTGCAAGTTTGGCCTAAATAATACATGTAGCACTTAATATAAAACTTCACACTAGCGTGGATTCAGACGACAGGGCGATAGCATAAGCTCCCTCTCACTTCGTGAGGTGAGCTAAAATGGTTAATTACTAATTCGATTAGTAATAATTACTACAGTAAACCAGTAGTTAAATTCAAAATCATATCTTAATGGCCAAGGCCAATACCTGAAATCAGGTCTGCTTGATGTATCTCTATGCCATGTTTAAATACATGACAATATAGTCAAATTTAAAAATTCACCTTCAAGGTCAAGATCAATGTCAAGGTCATTACCTGAAATCAAGGCATCTCATTATTTCCTATCTCTATGCAATTTTCAAATGTGATACTTCATATACTATTGGTACAGTACTGCTTAATTCTAAGGTAAGTTTTTTCTATGTCAAACTTCAAGGTCAAGGACAATACATGCATTTTGATGCTCTCACTATGCTCAATCTCTATGCCATGTTTCAAGATTGTACCTCACCAACCTAAACATGGCAGTTAAACCAAATTGTTGACACAGATGGACAGACAGACATCACCGTTTCATAAGTCAGAATTTGCTTAGATCCAAGTAAAAATCTTTTTGTGTGATTGACACTGTCAAGGGTTTGGCATTAGCTCTCATACCAGCAAGTTCAAATTAAGGTCAAGGTAATTTTGCAAATATTTGACATGTAGTAGACATAGTGGTAGAAGCTCATACTTTTACAGCAAAGGTGTTTTGTCTATAAATGAACTAATACTATGAACATGCACATCACATGAAATGATTCATTTTGAAATGTCAAGATGCAGTTCAATATCAGTTTTCAATTAATCACTGAGTAGGTACTTGTTCTCAGTGGCGGATGCAGCGTTTGGGTTGGGGGGTGAGGGGTCTGGGAAATGCCTAGTTCCCAAGGGGGTCCAGGGCAAAGCCCTAGTAGAGGGACCAGGGTCATACTACTGCAGCCTAATAGTCTTCCGTTGTAACAACCCCCTTGAATCTGCCACTGGTACTACTTTGTACAAATCCAGTAGTTCAGTCAAAATAGAAGTATATGTATTCACTGATTCATTTGACATTTCTTGAACTCTTGTCACTAGAAATTCAGGAATGATAAATCAATATGGATTATTTGATATTTATTCATCACACTAATGATTTCCATAAAGTATTCAATATACAGTAGCGAAATATGATTTTACAATTGATATTACTAAAAATCAAAATATTTGTCCTGTTCTTTGGAATGTAAATAGCTGGACACCACTATCAAGCATTTTTACACACATTTTTTAGGTACTGATCTTTACTGCTTCTCTGCATATCTTGAATTTCTGTTAAAAAATATAAAACAATAATCACAGAATATATGATATGAACTATTCAGGTAAAACCAAGTCACAGCCTAATCCAAGTAAAAAGTATATGAACATCACAATTAAATGAAACGACACACATATGAGCAAATTGATAGATAAAGATATGATATGGAAAACCAAGTAAGTCATTGGCGGATCCAGCGAGGTGGATAGGGGGGTTGCAACCCCCCCCTTTGGTCCGACCAAAAAGAAAAACGAAGAAGAGAGAGAGAGAGAGAGAGAGAGCTTATATAAAACGATTTGAGGCTTATAAAATAATCTTTGCTCCGATGCGTGTTTAGTTATAAATAGGAAATTGTATTTACTTTACAAGGGCGTAGAAGAAGGGGGCAGCGGGGCACATGCCCTTCCCCCACTTTGAAAAAAGGGGGGCACAGCCATGTTTGTGCCCCCTCCCCCACTTTTCAATCACAAAATTTTATGATGCATTAACATTGTTTAAAATAGCAACATTTTGTACCATAAATCTGCAATTTTTCGTTAATTTTTCAAGATTTTGCTTTGGCTCGCTGCCGCTCGCCGGTTCTTTATAGACTTTCTGAATAATTTAGCTATTCTGATCCATCCTTTATACATCTTCTTTATCAACGTACATGAAGACATTTAACTCAAACTATATAGAATATTATTACATGTACTTGTTAATGATAGAGGGTATAGAAAGTATTTTCTGATAAGTCAATATTTTGCTAAAATTTCCTGGCTCGCTACCGCTCGCCAGACATTTATTCATGTACTTAGAATTTAAATTTGCGCCAGAAATGTGAAAATTTGTGCATGAAATCCCATATCTTAAAATCTCTCCCCCCCTTTTTTTTGAAAGATAATAAAACAGATATAGATGATCTTTGTTAGTCAATAATGTACCCTTTAAGGTATTATTGCAAAACATAAGCTTTTGATAGTATGCATTCAATACCCCCCCTTTCAAAATCTTCAACCCCCCCTTTGAAAAATTCCTAGATAAGCCTATGTAAGTATACCGGGTAAAATGATAAGTGACATTAGAAATGTAAATTTTAGTTCAGATCCCTCTGTTCTTATAGAGACAATAAATTTATATTCAATAATAAAATTTGAATTAATAAAATGGAATATTTTCATGCACTTGAATCTTTAAGACTTGACTTACCACTGCAAAACATTTTTCCTTGCAACCCCCCTCCAAATCAAATTTTCTAACTATTAATGCAAACAACTCATCAAACCCCCCCCCCCCCCCCCCCCCCCCGCATAGTCACTCAGAGCGAAATATTACATATAGTCCCAATATCTTATTGAACAGATGAACTCATACTTGATTTTCTAAGGGATATTTAACCAAATCAGCACGGCATGCGGCAAGACGATATGTAACATGTCACACAATACATAGCCATAGGCCTAGATTTTTTTCAATCTTTGGTCTCTGAAGGGAAAAGATACTTAGCTTCTGACTTTAACTTCACTTACAGATACATAGACGATGTGTTGTCCATCAATAATCCAAAATTCGCGGATTACCTGAGCAGTATCTATCCTTCGGAGCTTGAAGTCAAAGAAACCACAGAGACAAATATTTCAGCATCCTATTTGGACATAATGTTGTCCTACGACACTGATGGTCACATGAACACCTCACTCTATGACAAACGTGACGACTTCAATTTCAGCATTACAAACTTTCCTTTTCTGAGTAGCAACATCCCTTCATCGCCTGCTTATGGCGTGTTCATATCTCAGTTGATACGCTATGCCAGAGCAAGTACCAAATATACGGATTTTGTTCTGAGAGCTAGGCGTCTTTCAGATAAGCTTCTTAGTCAGGGATATGTTTGTGACCGACTAACATCGTCACTGAGGAAGTTCTACGGTCGATATGGGGAACTCGTCATACACTATGATGTTCCACTCTCAAGAATGGTGGATGATATTCTGTCATAGACCATTTGAACCATCCAACCAAAGATTGTACTCTATATCTTCCAAAATGGAAGTAACCGGATGTGACAGTTCTACCGAATTGAAGCGACGGGTGTTGCATGCAAGCAGGAGATGCTTACTCTTCCTGGGCACCTGGTCTCACTCCCATATCGGGAGTTCGCTTCTTTTCATATGGTGGAGGTTTTTGTTTGTTTGCTTTGGTTCCTGTTTTGTCCTGATTTTGTATGCCTTCGGTTTCTGATTTTTGAATTATCGATTTTGTGCTGTATACAGGGATATGGTCATTATCCATATTTGTCATGCTTGATACACCAAAATAATTTAAAATTAGGAATTGATTACTTCAAGAACTATACCATCATCTATTTTAACACAACCGGTGTAACTTATCTAATTTATGTGAATAATCACTGACTTACCTTCACGGCACTTCGTTGTTTCGGTACGTATATTGAAAGTGAAAGTACTTTCTATGCCTCCCGACGGGGGCGCTGCGGATACGTGAACATATTGTGCTATTTTTAGAGTCGGCGATCCCTCTTGATATACGTCTATGTTTGAATTTATAATGAGATTGTAAACATTCACATGAAAAGAAAGATTTTGCATTATAAAATTTTATAAAATTAATATTCACCGTACCTTTAAAAAAAGGTGGGGGAAGGGGGGGGGGGGGGTGGTGGCTGAGTCAAGTTTTAGATTGTATTTGAAAGAAATTAGCTTTTATTGATTTGATTAAAGCCAAGAAAAATAAAAAAAAAAGATGAGTGTTAGATATAACAAGTTGATACGGGGTCATCCTCCTTCCCCTTTTTTTCCGGGGGAGGGGGGAGCAGCCGGCTATCTCCAAGAATAACACTTAATAAAAAGTTTCGCCATCAAATAAATGTATGAGTAAAAGTAGCTACGTCAACGTCAGTTATAGCCCCCCCCCTCCCCCCCCCCCAAAAAAAGAAATAAAAAAACCCACTTAAATTAGAATAAAAATCAAAATATTTGTTTGATAATTAGACTTACTTATTCGGGCATGTTTTATTCAAAATGGCGTCACTTATTACTAACCATCCATAGATGGATATAAACGGAGACGAAAGTGCTAGAGGATACAGATCCCAATTAATGCATATCTAGGTCATTGTCTTGTCAAGGAGTTCCTATTATTTTCTTATTATTTTCAACAATTGATGGAAAATACACATAATGCTTATCTTGAATTGTCTTCCCGTCATTGTTTACTAGATAGATGAAATAAAATTTTGAATATAGTTTAAAGTGTGTGAGACATCTACATGTGTGGAAGAATACGTGTGAAAATTGGTCCTCAAATCATAAAATTCGAATAATTCCGGTACGGAACCAGGTGCATGACTTTGAAAAAAATATTTAAAAAGTTGTGTACTTTTAATCTTCACGGCATTTTTTCTATGTGATTCAAATAAAATTTCTAATCATTTAAAAGTAGTGTCAATGTGTTAAAGCCGGTGCAATTTGTGAATTTTTCTCCTATTTTTGGTAAGAAAGTACTTGAAAAAAAAACTGGGATCTGGATCCTAGAAGCTCGGTTTGATATGCAAATCAAACGGTTCTAAGGATGACAGATTTCATCTATATCATAAGGAACCGTAGATATTATGGAAATTCTGGCATTTTAGTGTACATGTACTTGAAGTAAAACGTATCACAGACGCTATGCATGTACATTTCATTGTTATTTCATCCTGACGTCGAATTTACCGTTCAAGAGTTAGTGCTCACAAATAAACATACCTTGTATCATAAAATTATATACAAAAACGATGTAATGTTATTTTTATTTCATGAAAGAAGGCTAATACTGGTACATAATGTGATGTTGATGGGTATGACATCTATTTGACGTGTACATATTACACTCTCATTCAAAATAAGATGCCGACCCCCCCCCCCCCCCCCCCCCTTCCTCCTCAAAGATGCCAAGTGCCCCCCCCCCCCCCCGATGATAGGAAGTTTTGTTTTTTTTAACCAGATGTGATAAGAAAAATATAAATTGATGATGAAGTTTAGCATATATATCGTTATGCTGAAATTTTTGCACCCCCCCCCCTTTCCGCATTTTTTTTTTGTATCCATCGTTATGAACTGCTATCAAAACGAATCATTTATTTAGAAAATAATTTTCATTTGATGTATAACTTATTTACAAGTGGAAAACTAGCAAATTTGGAGTCTAATGTACAGTTTTAAGCTTCATTCTGAGCCTTTACCGAGCATAAAAGGAAAAACGCGGAATTGTAAAATTAGGGGGGTGGGTGCGTTTTTTCCTTACTATGAGTCGTTATATCAATATATGCATACTTTTTCACCTTATAGAGTTGTTGTATGGTCACTGACATAGAAAAACAAAATAAATTTCAACACTAGCCTAGAATTATCTTTTTCTGGTTGATTTTACGCAATTTTTACAGTATGAATTACGCCTCTCGGGCCTCCTGGAAAAAATCGTATAAATTCTAAAAATACAGTTTGAAGTTTTTACATTTAAAATGTCATTATATCAAAGTTGAAAGAAGACAAACACAGTTTATTTCGTTTAAATATCCTTATTTGGAAGAGTACAGGACATTTTTGAAAATAGCGGACTTGAAAATGTCATGAATTTTACCGAATATTGCGTGCTTAGAAATAGCGTCAACCGGGCTCCATTTTGGCTGAATTATTTCAAAACGAATGAAGATATTTTAATGAACTTTTGTACATAGCATACAAACATATTTATGTAAATGACAGTGCCATGATTTTGTTGAAGGTAAAAGAGGGGGAGAGTTTTATTGTAATCAGAAACAGAAATATAAAAAAATAAATATGGATGTTTGTAAAGAATTTTATAAATAAACAAACAAAAATAAATAAAGAGGGTCCCATCATGGAAAAAGCCAGTCTTAGGTCCGCAGTTCAAGTGTAACCCCCCCCCCCCCGGCCTCTTATATTGATTTGATTGGACCAAAAAATAAAATGGTAAATAAGAGATATCTGAAGACGTCAGCTACAGAAACACCTCTGTCCGTCACCATTGGATCCTCTTTTAAGATTAGGTAAGGAGGGGGGGGGGTTGAGATTTTATACATCGGTAACCCATGCGCGCTCTGTCGCACTTCGTTTTGCGCAATCGATCAAGGGTTTTCGAGGTTGGTTTTATACAGAAATCCTCCTCCTAGGAATTAGAAATTAAAATAATATTAAAAACATGTAAAAATTTAATGCTAAATATTGGCAAATCAAAGGTGCATGAAGAATGCTCAATTTCCCGTCTTTATTTGTATAGCAATACAAACCACATATTTTTATCTATTAATTTTGCATATTTCATATCAATTCAAAGCTACATACATTATTCTACTGAGACATTGTTATTAAAATGGAACTACACATGATTTTTCCTTGTAGAAATATTATCGTATACACATTAAACAAACGAAAAAAAGAAAGAAAACAGATATCTATTTTCGGATATCTATCATTCATTCAATAAAAAAAAGAAATATATTTTGCCTACTTGACCCAGATTTGATCTTTAACTGAAAGATCCTGGAAACTTGGGGGGGGGGGGATGGGAAGTTTGGGGATATCTGAAGTATAGATATCCGCGGCAAATGGCCGATTTTCTACGCCGTTTTAAAAATATTGTTAGAATCATTGTTGATTGTTGCAACTAAATTGAAGAGATAAAAATATTTATATCACCGAAAGCATGACTGAGCCCTTTAGATGTTGATCTCTGATCTCTGTGTCCACGGCGATATTTTTTTATCCGTTTATCACTATTAGATTATTTTAAATATTAATTCAAAACTCAGTACATTGAACATTAGTAAGAGTTTTCTTATTATGAGTTTGATAAGAGATTTTACTTTTTTGTGAAACTACAAATCGAGCATAGCCAGGGGGAAGGGCTTATGGCCGCAGCACCCGGGCGCGATGAGCTTTCTACTAAGCTGGCCGGGATGATCTTATTCATATTGGTCATATTCTTTGTTCAATATATCAGAGTAAGGCGAAACTGAACTTAAAGCATAATACTAAATGTATACCAATAATAGAGCGACTCCTCCAGAATCTCTCCCGGGACACCCCCGGCCCCTTTCTTCCCTCCGTATCATCCGTGTGGGATATAGGATTTTTAAAGACTAGAATTTTATGGACATTTAACAATCCTATGAACATCACCACATCGTATACATTTTAATTTCTCCGATTTAGGATTGCATTTATATAGATTAATATTAATGTAATCAAAATATGCCTTAAATTTAGTCGCGGTAAAATTTTTGCGCCTTCTTTCGTGAGAGTTTCGACATCTAGGAAACGACGTATTGCTAACAATGAAATTAATAAAATTCTTAAGCTTGTAAATAACGTATATTATTAGTATTTTACCGATGACATAATCATTTTTGCAATCCATACGTAATCTTCCGAATTCTAAACCTCTGAATTACAATTATATATACCTAGTCATGTTTTATTCTGAAACAATCACCGATAAATATTTCATAAATTGTATGTTATCATATGAAAATATTTCAATCATTCATTTTCTCTTAGGGCCATAATTAAATAATTGTTTGTTTCCCCTCGCCCCACCCGGGTCAAGAAAAACGTCGCCGAGTCGGGTTTTATTTTAGCCAAAAAATCCCCCTTTTTTTACAGAATCGAATTACGACCATGTCCGTTTCGTTTTCGAACATTCAATCCAAATAGATTGTGAATAAACTCAATATATTTCGATTACAAGTTTCGCGTTGTCTGAAGAAGTGGAACTTACTTGACCTCTTGGGTTTGCAGATAGATACGCATGATAAGGATTACATCCCATTAATCAAAGGTTCATTCTCACACGGTGAACGCTGGGCAGCTGAATAATTTAATTTACCCACTGCAGATATAAATTACATGTAATAGGGCTCACTGATAAGGCCGCTTACAAAGTTGACAAAAAGGGGAAACGTCCACTGGCAGATCAAGGGGAAGCGGGGGAGGTCATGAGAATCCCTCCTTATTGGTCTCTCTTGTGTATTTTTTGCAAGAATTAAAAAAAATCTAATTCAAGCTGGTCGCTACCGCTTGCCAGCATTTAATGAACTCTTATATTATATGACTGTATGAATTTCATATTATACAACAATTTTATATACATGTACTCGAGTGACTTCAGGAGACTCAAAATGAATTCATACATGTATGTTTGTCTGATAAATATATTCCAACTTTTTAACTTCATGTCATGATTAATCAAGGACTCTTGCATTGGTGTGAGAAATAAGAATAACTTCCATGTAAATTGTATGTCTCTTTTTTTTGTCCTTCATAATTCTGAACACCCTCTCCCCTTTGAATACGTCTGCTTGTCGGCCTGATAGTCATGATACACGCACATCTATCAAACATGCATCAAGACATGACATAAGTTGCAACACTTATATAAATTTTATTTTTACACATCAAATGATATTAAAATATGTGGATATTATCGTTACCCAATGTTTCTACTAGGGGTACATTCCATCCGGAGAGGGGGGGAGGTTGCATGTATTACGTTCATATTTAATGAGAAAAAAATCTTATTTGTCAGACTTAAGCAAAGTTTGCATAATGCATCAATCTGATTAAAACCAGATTGATTAAAACCAGATCTTTACATGCTCCCGATTTTGTTATGTCGCGTACACGTACGCGACATAACAAAATCGGGAGCATGTAGAGATCTGGTTTTAATCAGATTGCATAATGCATCCACAAGAACCCGTAATTGGGTATAAGATCCCGGGTAATTTATACGTATATAAACAATTCAAACAAAAATTGGTGAAATGAAAATGAATACTATACTTGATAAAGACAAGTACCTGACAGGTGGCCAGATATATCGTGTAAGGAGGTAATAAATGTATCTGCTGCAGAATATGCATGTACATAAATCAAATGAGTAATTGATAACAAATGTCCGACAATGCGCATGTTCTGAACTTTTAATTATACCACCTGTAAGACCTATAATCTCTCAAATCGGAACACTAGCGGAAAGAATCGATCATTATTGTTTCCTAATGAAAGATACGTACATAAAAGACAAATCAGACTTCATATATAAAATTAAAGTTTCAGTCAGAAGCGATGATAGCTTACAAAATCATCAATTGTCAAATAATGATTAATTAGTGAATTATAAGGTCTGAACACTGATGCATGGGATAGGATCTTGTTGATAATTAAAAAAAGTAATTCAGAAGTTGAAAATCTAACTTTTTTTTTCCAAATTAGAGTAGCATTTTTCAAAATTTCAATTATGATGAAATAATATCGATATTGTCTCGACATTGATTAATTCCATACAATCTTTAATTCTTTTGATTTTTTTTATGTAAATTAAAAAAGGTATTCATTTGGAAAGTGTGGTCCATATAGGCAGATAGAACCAGATGGATTGCTACCCCCAAACATTACGCGACAGCTGTAGTTTAACAGATTAATGAAAAAAGATGTTCAACAGTATACTAAGAGACGTAATCAGGATCTAGGCAAATGGAGATACACCCCTTTTGTTTTTAAGGGGGGGGGGACAAATTTGAAGATATGAAAGGGAAATAACTAACGACCCCCCTCCTCTACAAAAAGAAATAAATAAGCTAGAAAAAAAAATCTAAATTTCAAACATCAAATAATAAATTTAAATATCTTTGATAGCGAGTATGGCATAAACGTTAAACGCGTAGACAATGTAAACTGACAGAGTGACTCTCGACTTTCATTTTTTTTATATTTCTCAATTACCCGTTATATAATACAGATTGCTTGAACCGCCACTTAGAGCATCGCTTGGTCAATATCATGCGTTTGCAGATAGAAAATTGACATTCCCATAAATTAAAGATGGACACAGGTCATTACTTGAATTAACTAAATCAAAAGCCGCTAAATTGTTTACCCATTTGGGATATAAAGTGATAGGGCACATTGGTCAGGTCCCCCATAGAAATTTAGGTGGTACGGAGTTCCTAGGCCTTCTTGTAATTTGTTCTGTTAACTTTTTTCTTTTTTATTATAATATTCTGGCTCATGCCGGATCTAGAATGTTTTTTCATTGGGGGGGGGGGGGGGGCAAGCCATCTTTGAGGGGATTCTATCCTATGGTTTTGAAAACATAAGTACTGTGACATGCTTGAATCAGGTCGTGTTCACGCTGTTATTTTCATTACAAGTATACTCAATCTGATTAAAACCAGATCACTACATGCTCCCGATTTTGTTATGTCACGTATTCCAAGCGACATAACAAAATCGGGAGCATTTAGAGATCTGGTTTTGATCAGATTGATGTATACTTGATGTTACCCAAAAGCAACGCAATGCCTTAAAAATTCGTGGGGGGGGGGGCGTTTTCCGATTTTTTACTACATAAATTGATCAAAATTTATTAACTTGAAGTTTATAAGGAGAAATTTTATTCCTCTTCGATGTTCAAAGTTCCAGGTCACTGACAAGATTTAGCAAAATTCATTAGGTAGACTTTTAGATCGCATTTTCAACAGAAAATATACCAAGTCTCGATGTTTATTGTATTATAAGAAATCGTAAGAATGCTCTAACTTAAAGGTCAAAGTGAAATATGGGGTTTTTTTTATGGCTTCAAGCCAACAAGCCAAGAGTATTAATAGTCAAATATTGGAATTTAACCGAATCCTTTTCAAATTAATTTTGTCCACTCTATATGGTACAATTTTAGCGAGATCTTCATCAATTTGACCTAATATTTTGAATGTTAATAAACAGTTGGACATTTACTATTTAGCTCACCTCACGAAGTGAGAGGGAGCTTACCCTGTCGTCAGCGTCCGCACTAGTATGCTAGGAAATTTTATTCTCTATTATAAGTTCTAGGAAGTTCAAACTTGCACAGATGATGCGTCTTTAAGATTAGATCACAAATCTATGTTCAAATGAAGGTCATGACCTGTATTTTCCGCTTGAGTGCACATGTTAGGAAGATTTGAGTATCATTGTTAAGAAGTGTTTTTGAAGTCCTAGGAAGGCCAAACTTGCACAGTTTATGCGTCGTTATGAGTAGATTACAAATCTACGTTCAAATGTAGTTCATAGAAAAAGTGTAACATTTACAATTAGATATGTACAGAAAAAAAGTAAAATTTACAGACAAAAGTGTGTAATCTACAGGAATGGTGTAAAATTTACACTTAAATATGAAAAATGTACAGAAAAAAGTGTAAGATTTACACATAAAAGAGTAAAATTTACACTTTTATGTGTAAAAAGAAAGGAGGAGATCTCCAACAAGACCCCTTTGCAGCATCAACAGTAAAACACCAAAACACCCGATGCAAAAACGAAAAAGACGAGTACAGCACGAGACGGAAAAGAGACATACGACATGTAAACATCAAACACAAAAGACTACACAAAAACTACACAAAAACTACACAAAAGACGAGTACAGCACGAGACGGAAAAGAGACATACGACATGTAAACATCAAACATAAAAGACTACACAAAAACATATTAAAAAGAGTATCAAAATGGCACTAATACGCTTCCGTAGTATTAGTATATTTATATAATGAGAATAATGTTAAATATAAGAGTACGCGATAACAAAACATGAAGATTTTGGTAAAATATTTATTGACAACTAATTTGTAACAGATGCTTTAATTTTCAATATATTATGATTAAACTAAATGTTTCAGGAGAACAACAACTGGAGAGACGATTATGGAACACATCTGCAGTTCACTTCAAATTCTTTGCGGAGACAGTTTTAATTTTGCGAAAGTCTTCAGAATAATGGATTAAACATAGTACCTTAATGAGTACTTTAATATCTACACATTGTAAGCACTGGATTTATCAACTTTAATATTGCCTGGATGATTTTATCTTGTGTGAGCATAATTGGAGGCAAAAAGAAAGGAGTCAAAGTACAAACACCTGGAGTACCAAACAAGTAGTTCTAAAGAATAATGTAATAATAATACCTCAATGATGTATTCGTTATTTATATAGGCATTTCAACAGAAAGTGTCTCAGCAGTAATGAAAGATGCCCAAAAATAAAGATACATAGGACATCAGATGAACTGAAATTCACGAAATAATATATATATATATATATATATATATATATATATATATATATATATATATATATATATATATATATACATGTATATATATAGTGGATGTCAATGATCATTAACAAAATCCGTGTGTGTGAGGGAAATTACGATGGCAAGACATCATAATGAGGAATTGGAAACATTTCTTTAACATATTGTACAAGACACTAGCTTTGGACAGAATAGAGTAAGGAGAAGGGATTTCCAAATATTTCAAATATTATATAATAAAATTAAGAAGATGGCATCCATGCAGCATATGTAACTGTACAGTTAAAAGACAACTGTGAACGATGGCCGTAAATGCATAACTTTTTTTGTGCCTAACTTGATTTTAACTGTAAGTAATTTTCTAATAATTATTATACTTCGATGTTTCACCATAATTACATTTACATGTAGTGCTCACCGGGACATTCAAAAAGTATGCAAAGGTACATGACATGTATTCTAGAGTTCCGAAAGGACACCGATTCAAATATCAAGATTAATTACACTGCGGAAGTTCTATAGTCTTTATAGGGAAATGGAAGCACGCTATTAAATCCCCTTGTCCAGAGTCATATATGATATTGATATTCTGACGTCGACCTTTTGTGTCATGACTTACCAATTTATACGTTTGTCTTCCTTTGTGGGAGTTCCCGATTGTGACCCCTCTACCGAATTGATGTGGCGTGTGTTGCTTACTCTTCCTGCGCACCCGATTTCAGTCCTCTGCAAGGAGTTCAATTCTCTTCATATGGTAGATTTCATTATTATTTTTTTTTACTTCTGTTCCTTTTATTCAATTATATCAATATATCTTGTATCATAACTCAACGTAGGAAATTCTTTCTATTTGTTTTATAAATGTCATTAATTACATGTATCTACGGAAGCATCATAATAAAACATTCGATTTTTTTATCTCCTAATAAGGAGATGCTTTCTCCTAATTAGGAGATACAATCACCTAATTAGGAGATAATATCTCCTTATTAGGACTTACCTTTTATCTATCACATAATTAGGATATAATGTCACCTAATTAGGACTGATCTATCACCTATTAGGAGATACTAACACCTAATTAGGACTGAACCTTCATCTAATTAGGACATACTATCACCTAATTAGGAGATACTATCACCTAATTAGGACTTAGCTATCACCTTATTTGGAGATACTAACACCTAATTATGACTTAGCTTTCACATAATGAGGCGATTCTATCACCTTATTAGGATTAAGCTATCTCCTACTTATGAGATACTATCACCTTATTAGGAGATAATATAACCTTTTTAGGAGATAATATCACGTAATAAGGAGATAACATCACCTAATTGGGACTAAGCTATCACCTTATTAGGAGATACTTGCACCTAATTAGGACTAAGTTATCACCTTATTAGGACTTAGGTATCAGCTAATTAGGACTAAGCTATTACCTAATTAGAACATACTATCACCTAATTCGGACATATTTTCACCTAATTTGGACTTATTTGTCACCTGATTAGGAGAAACTTTCAACTAATTAGGACATACTATCACCTAATTAGGTGATAACTAAGTCCTTATTCGGTGATAACTAAGTCCATGTTAGGTATTAGCTAATTAGGTGATAGCTAAGTCCTATTTAGGTGATAATATGTCCTCATTAGGTGATAGTATCTCCTAATTAGGTGTTAGTATCTCCTAAATAGGTGATAGTATTTCCTAATTAGGTGATAGTATGTCCTAATTAGGTAATAGTATGTCCTGATTAGGTGATAGCTTAATCCTAATTAGGTGATAGTATCTCCTAATTAGGAGATAAAAAAAAATTCAGAATATGGCATGCGGACGTTTCCGTACTTATCTACTTGTCAAATATGCTAAATTACTAAAATGCATACTGTAAACGCAAATTTAAAGTATGAAATGAAAGTCATTACACAATTTGTCTTAACAAACAGTTGTCAAGTAAGCAACCAGTTGTTAAGAAATTATCGCTTGTTAGCTTCTAAACTTTAACAACTGATTGTCAAGAAGTTTACCTATCATGTAGTTCTATAGTCGAAACACATTGCTATCTTAACAACAAGCTGTTAGTGATACAAACTGAATCTCATTGTGATGCATTTAAAATGAAGGTACATGTACTTGTGAAGCACTGAATGTAGTCTATCTTAACAACCAGTTGTTAGGATCTTTGATTCTGAAATTTATAACTAATTATGTATGGAATCCTTTTTTCTTTGTTTTTGCAGTGTATTACATGTACTGAAATAAAGAATAAGAAATCTAAATTATTGATCATTTTGTTTAGATAAAGGCTGTTAACAACACACAAAGCAATTTGACCATATGGAATTGGTCAAATCAAATTGGAAGCTGTTAGGGGCTAAAGCAGCATACAGATGGATATGTATACTACGTGGTTAATAGCATCATTTCAGAACAGATAAATTATGTATCAACGATTCTCCCGAGAAGGCAAATCAATATTCAGAAACAACAGGCGATCACAGCCCTGTCTTCTCTTAGGAGGTTTGGACATACAGTCATATTTTAGCAGATCGGAGATATCCCACTCCCCACCGAAAGGGTGGAATTCGACTGGGGAATTTTAGCATCTTCACTCAGTCAGTGGCAATCCACTCCCCACTCACCACGGTGTCACCCAGCTCACCTGTACAGGTGTTAACAATATCTTTGATCCTAACCGCGCACAGGCAACATCGCCAGTCTACTTTTGGTGTTCACAATCTTTGTTTATTGAATATTCCTGGCAGTGAATCGGATATAAATGTTAAATGTTTTTCTAAGTTAGTATCAAAAGTTTTCAGAATGAACTAGGCCAAGAATAAAAAAAGAATTGGTTCTCAGGCCCCACCGCATACGCATTCGATTTTTTTCAACCAAAAAAACGTAAGAAAGTAATCGTAAATTTCGGAATTCGGCAAGGTACCAAATCGAAAATACAGGTAAAAAAAATCCCGTTTTCCAGCTAATTACCGTCTGGCTTCACCTTTTCACCTGCCAATCATTGTAAGGGAGATAGTATGGAGTGTTATTTTAACAATACCGTGGATACCCCTGTGTAGAATATATGCAACGATATTGATTTTTTAAAACTAAAATAGATAGTCCGAAGTAGGTGTATTCCATGTCGTGGCATTAAACGATCGATTTGACCTACACGTTTTAATTAGGCCTCGCTAAAATATCGAATTATAAAAATCATTTTGTTGGTTTCGTCTTCATTTTTTAATGACCGGTCGTTGGTAACACTTTTGTACGACTCAAAATTATCAAATGATGAGCCGATCAAACATTGATTTATCCTCTATAAATTACATGTACTGAACATAAAAAACGGAGGCTTTGCATAGAATTTTATGCCAATAAAAACGACCGTCTACTTCCCATCCGTATCATTCAGTCCCGATCCAAAGATTGAAAAGAAAAAGAACAGACATATCGTGGCCGATAAGTACAAAGCAGTGAAGCTCCCGGAACAGAGGACCCCCTGCCCTTCCCCAGATATAGATTGCCAAGAAATTCGCAGTCCCAAATATCCAACATCTTCAAGAAAAGGGATGTCATCCGCGAAATTCCAACCCAGACTAGCAAAGACGTCGATCTGGCAAGACAGTTGACATGGAGGGAGCCCTGACCCAGTATCAAGAGAAATCCCCCTATCAGGCCCTGTTCTGACAGAGAAGGCGACAGACCTGGTTGAACAGCTGATCGAGCCTAACTTCTCCACAACCAATGTCCGACTAGAGGGACAGAAGTCCTGGGATAACATCGAATTCAAGAGAATTTACGGAATAAGGACGCCGATGACGGAGCAGGCACTACGTTGAAAACATAGCTAACGTAAAATATTGATTTTCTCTATGACATTCTTTCGTATTCTTGTTCTGTGCCTGAGATTTAAATCTCTAACGTCCACTTTTATCTTATCTAAATGTACATGTACTTGTGTATGCGTTCGTCCGTAAAATTTTCATGTCATTTCAAGTGGTCATTCATTGAATACAAATTGAAGTAATAAATCTGGGCAGAAACATCAATCACACGCCTAGAAAACAAATTACCGGCATCAAAGATGTCAACAGATTCCAATTTGCAGTTGTTCTGAAAATGTTTAATGAAAAAAAACCTGCATGCCGCATATGATTTGAAAAAATTAGGCATGAGAACCAACTCTTTTTTTTGCTTGCCCTTATTCTTCTGCCTTTTTTTTTTCAGATGAATTACAATGAACACCAGTAATCATGGTAATTGAGATTTGACATTTTTTTCTATTTGACTTTTATTAAGATTATTTGTGCGATGTTTCCTCTGTTTGCAATTGTCTTTTAAATGCTAATAAAACTTTATTTAGTTTATTTTGGCCAGACGACTCAGATTTATTTTGGCCAGACAGACAACTAAAATTTTCAAACTGAGAGTGTGCATGAATTTTAAACACCATATAAATGGTACTGGCACGACCGGTCAGTAAAACTGAAGTCAAAAAGGTTTTGTTCCCGTATTGACTTTTGATGTGCAACACACTGACAAGTTTTTAAAATGGAATCGGAATCGCACTCTGTGAATTTTGCACAATAAAAGCAAAAATGTTTTTTTTTCATTTCTTTTCTCTCTCTCTTTGAAAATAACGATATTTGTTAGATAAGCCGGGAAATACAACAGTAATAAATCATGATGACAATTTTCTGCAAAAGAAAAAAAATAAGGTGTAAACTTACGGATTTATGAAGAAGTCTACAGTGGTCGTATTGGTCCTCTTACACCCCCATCCCCCCCCCCTCGTCTATTAGAAATATATCGGTGACGTGCTTACTCTGTTGAAATCACACCTGTTACCCCCTCGGTCAGTACACCTCGTTTTACTTGGCGGCATGTCGGAGCATATCGGAGAGAAGCCCCGGTTGCTTTACTCCTAACATGCTTAGTCCTCCGCAGATTTAAAAGAAAGGAGAAGGATCAATTTTAAAGATGTGAAGATTGTAAAAACTGCAAGGAATCATTCTGTGATAAATGTTGCGCTCATTAGTTTTTATATGAAGCTTTTGTTAATTATAAACAATCCTAGATATACATTAATCATTAAAGAAAATTTTGTTACGTACATTCAAATTACTCACTCTTATATATGAAATAGAAATATTCTTTTTTCATACCCCAAACGAATGAAACGATGATTCTTTTTAATATATTGACAGCTGATCTCTTTCCTGAGTTTCCTCCGTCTCAAATCGGACGACCGAACGGGGAGTTGGGAAATGATATGAAAATACGAGATCTATTAAAATGTGCGATTATTGTATTTCTTTAAGTCGTACAAATATGATCGTTGTTTCCAATATTCTCTTCTTTTTTCTTTGTGCAGATCGAATCATGTTACATGTACATGTATAATTTCCATTTAGCATTGTGTTATGGATTTGATACTAAAATATTTCCATTCGTCCTCCCGTCACTTTTCATTTCATCTACATTGTACATGTACATGTAGATAGACTTCTCTAGTTACAGTTTTCGGCATTTGACAGGTATGTTATCCGCACTGTTTAAATATGGAATAACAAATGCAAAAGGTAGATGGCCATAAAAAAATGCTATCATGCACGGATATACACGCAGACGGGGAAAGGACCGACCCCCCCCCCCCTCCCCCTACAACAATCACCATCTTTATCTGTGGTCCCATTCATATTAAAAGGGAGTAACGATCAAATGTAAGGCAGAGATAAAGCGAGAAAGTTTTCTAAATCAAGATTTACTGATATATCGGGAGGGGGGGGATCGATTTAAATTCATCATTAATTTTGGTACCATATCTTAAAAAAAGTATACTACCAGCAATGTGTGTTTTCGAAGAAAAAAAATAAAGCTTTACAATAAATACCCAAAAATAAGATTTTTTAACATACATGAATTTATTCCTTAAAAATGATCTTTAATCCCCCTTTCTTTCTATTCTATCTGTAGATAATACCCGGTGATGTTTTTACGCTCGGATGAATTCACACCTGGTAATGCGGTACCTTTTAGGTACTTTGCATGTTTTATTGACAGGTGTGTATACTTGTCAAATCACCTTTGTTAATTGGGTAATAACCGTACATGTATGAAAGCGTAGGCATAGAAAACTCCATAATCAAACACATCAAAATCCAGCCAATTTTTTGACCGATAAAAAAAATGAATATATTTCTATAAACTCTTAAAGAATCATATAAAATTTATGAAAACAAGATTTCATACATTGCAATCATTATTGAAGATGTATAATGAAATGAATTGTCTTTGAACGAGTTACACTCTGATTTTATAGAGTTTAAAAGAAAGACAAGGTCGTCTATTTTTCCGTTATTTGAAAGGTTTGGCCCTTCTGTTGGAAGCGGACATTCCCCTCGCACGGCAGAAATAATAAGTCATTGTTTCAATAGATAGATACTTCTGTACATTCGAGATGAATTGTGAAAAATCCCGGCTAGTGAAGTATGAAATATATATCGGCCAGCATGTTGTTTCCTGGTGTCTACTGGTTGCTGACAAGTTCCCGTTTAAAAATATAAGACAAACGTACGTCCATGATTTATACAAAAGTCATATATTTTGAAAATTTCCATTGGTCATAAAAGAAAAACACATTCGGAAAAAAGGAGCAAACTGTCGAAAAAAAAAAAAAATAATAAAACGATCACAAACAACAAATTCGCACAGAAATATATTCACATGAAAACTTTTTGTTATTTCGTGAATTTTTAGTACATGTCGTTAATGCCGCCCTTTTTATTTCATGCATATTTGAAATACTCGGAAAACGATTGTTTAAGCAATGGAACATGAAATATATCAGGACTTTCTTTTTAATTCTGTACATGTATGAATGACTCAATGAATCAGAAAAGAGTTTTTGATCCATAAAATATTGCTATTGCAAGTTTAAATCTGTTGCTTAGAAATATTTTCCCATTCATTTTCCTTCAATGTCTCTAGAATCAACCTGGACGTTATATCAGGTGAGATCAATCGTGTATTCACAATAAAAGAAAGGAGGGGATCTCCAACAACACTAGGTTGCAGCACCCACAGCAAAATCCCCAAACACCCATGCAAAAAACACAGAACAGATACCCACAGAAAGAGACGCAAAAGGGACAAGGAACACCAACTCACAACATAGAAACATGAAACATAAAAGACTACACATAAACCAACAAGACCAATGGGCAACCGGTGCCGACTTAGGACGGCCATCTGCCACGTAAATAGCAGACGGTGTGGTTATCCTGGATTACGTGCGCACAACCCTCCCACTATTCCGATTTCCCAGAGGTCTCGAAGAACGCACAATTATGGTGTAAAACAACCTCCTCACTGTTAGGTGACCACACACAAACAAGACCGTAAAACACAGGGGTCCAAGCAACACAGATGAATATGTAAATGGATATAAAAAGAGGACGTGCGTAATACAGTCCGTGCTCTGCCGGCTGTAGCGAGCTCATACATGTTATCACCCGAGGAGTCCGACTGACATTCAGAGAGGACAGGTGGTCGGGGCCCTGTCTTCTCTAAAGAGGTTTGGACAGGGCCCGTCATGGAGTCCCGTCGTCACAGTCAGTCAGAGTGCAAGTCTTAAGAATGCGCTCGTACAAGACTGTATATTGGTCAAGTACCAAGCTTAGTGTCCGTCTGGTGACATTAGGATCATATCCACGGTATAAAAGGCGTTTGATGACTCTGACGCATTTTCGATACATATGCTGTCTACCTTTGATCCTTCTTATTTTGTTAACTATGTCACCATAAAATGCAGGTTGTGAAATACCCAAAGTAATATACTCCGTTGCTTGTATGGGTCCGAATTTCAAAAGAAGTTGATCATAATTTTTGTAAAATTTCCAGAAAGTCTTTACTAGTTTGTGAAAGCGAAAACCTTGACCTAAAAGTTTCTTTGTAATTTGTAGATTTCTATTATGGAAATCCAAAACATCAGTACATGCTCTAGCATACCGGATGAGCTGTGAAATGTAGATACCGTATGACGGTAATCTAGGGACATCACCGTCAAGCCAGGGAAAATTAACTATGTTGAATCCAAAATCATCTCGTTTGTCATATACACTTGTATGAATTTCTCCATTGACAATTTTGATATTTAGGTCCAAAAATGGTGTTTCAGTGTCTGTAAAGTTTGCCTTGTTTAGACTCAATTCTTGTGGATAAATAACATCTTTATACTTTTCAAAAACAGGATTATCGATAGTAAGAATATCATCCAGGTACCTAGAAGTACCAGTGAAGCATTTCACATCATCATGTTTTCTTTGCTTTTGAAGATTTTGAATAAATTCCTTTTCATATGTGTATAAAAATAAATCTGCAACAAGAGGCGCACAATTTGTACCCATAGGAATCCCTACAACCTGCTTGTAGAGATTCTCACCAAATCTTACATAAATGTTGTCCAAGAGGAAGGACAAGGCACTACACAGGTCGCTACATGTCCATGATTTGTATGATTTGTATTCTGTAGCGGAAAAGAAACCCTTTGATTCAGATGTACAAATATAAATTTTCCCCTCTCGATTATAGCACCATTTAATGAGTTTGGACAATTGATCATTGATCTTGTCGTGAGGAAGCGTGGTGTACATATTTGAAAAATCGTATGAAGCAATCGTATTGGCTTGAAAATTTCTAGATTTTATCTTGTCAATCACATCCCCGGAATTTTTTATAGACCAAAATAAATTTACATCATTCCTGTTAAGAACAGTTTCACAATATTTTGCAACGTGTTCCTTTACCGCCGTGAGGGCTGACGTCAGATGTCTAGACAAACTTGTAGTTGAGCAGTTGCTAGAATTAGCAATGTATCTAAATTTGTAAGGAGATTTGTGCAGTTTTGGTATGCAGTTTATTGTAGGAAGATCCAATTTAGAAATAGGGATGTTGAATGAAGAAATTTCACCGCTATGTTTGCTCAAAATGTTAGGGACACTTTCATTGCTTTTGATATAAGTATTTGTAGACGAAAGTTCCGAAACTAAAGTTGATATATAGTAAAGTTTTCATATGATTATGGTGTTGTTGGCTGCTTTATCTGCAGGAGCGAAGACAAATTTTTCATGTAAATTACGTAATTTGGATTTTAAATATCTTTCAGATCTAGAACTTGGATTTTCAAAAAGATGAGGATTTTTGTGGAAGTTGTCTATTCGAATGTCAGTAATGTCCAAAATGAGGTTTTTCCAGTCATTCAGAGAATGCGATTCGACTCCTTCCGATTTACACCATCGTTTGGTATAGTTATCTAAGGCTTCCTTTAGTACTTCGCGAGATTTAATAAAATCTATCTTGGATGGGATTCTATACTTAGGTCCTTTTTTGAGAAGACCACGGAGCTGCCTGTCTTGGATAATTGAAAAGTCACCTGTAATAATATGACCAGCTGGTTTATATAGATATTTAGATGTTGCACATTCTCAAGAAGCAGGACATGATTCAAGTATTTTAGGATCTGATGTAACTTTGTTGTAGTTAAAAACGAAATTTCGAATAGGTCTCTTATATTTGTAACAAATAAGAGGAGGTTCTAAATTTTCAAAATATTGAGGAATAGCACTTTGTACACGATGATCCCGAAAAATATTAGAGATGTTAAGAAGATCGAATCCTTTGTTAATAAATGAAATTTTTAAGAATCGTTTTTTAGGTGGGATGTTTTTAACAACTGGATAAAGTTTATTCTGTGCGAATGCAACAATGATATTAAGTCTGAATCAATCAGTATTTCTTAAGAATGCAACCAGTGATAAACAATAGAATGCAACCAGTGATAAACAATGATATACATGTAGGCTTGTACAGGTGCAAATCCAGGTGAGTGGGGAATCCTGGTGGGGAGTGGGGAGTGGGAGTTCACTCAGGTAAACCGGTGGATTTCGAGTGGGAGTCATTTCAGTGGGGAGTGGGATATCTCCAATCTGCTAAATTACCACTGTAGCCCGTCGTGGAGTCATTTCATCAAAGGTCAGTTTTAAGATTGCATGGAAAATATAAATAGGGTTTCTCTCACCTGATGTACATGTATGTCCCGGATAAAACTACATTTGCCAAAAAATAAAAATCAAGTGTTTACCTGTTCTTAATTTTTCTGCCGATGCCAGGGTAAATTAAAGGACGTTTCTAGCAAGCTGGAGATACTTACTCGCCACATCAAACCTTATCTCCATTAGCAGAATATTTGAGTTGTTTCGTTTAGTTCTGTATAATTTTCTTGTCTTGTCTGCCTCAAAATAGGGGGTTAACATCTGTATTTTTTATGATTTCCGGCATAGAGTCTGAAAGGAGTATAACGTCTTAGCACCATCCCTCCAATGTTTTTTTGAACATAGATTTTATTTGGGTATGCTACTGAATTGACCCTACAGGAAATTTTGAACTGCGCACTCGCTGTAATGTTAATGTACACATCTAACATCTGTCTGAGGTTATGTCTATATAGAAAGTGCTATGGCGACCACGTCAGGGAAAAACACTTAGTAATACTGTCAAACCCCTTGCGGGATATGCTGATTCTCCCCGTGCACATGGTCTCATTGTGGAATGTTATTCATTCCGAGATTCGTAGCCCTTCCAATGGAAATTCTAATGATTTTACCTTGCCTTCTTGACTTTGGGACGGAATAACTGTTAGGTACTTCTTTGATGATATCTATCATATGCACAAAAACTGTCTGTTAGTTTCGATTTTTTTTTCTTTTTCGCGTTGTTCAGGTAAAAAGGCATATTGGAATAAAGCTCACTAGGGGTGAATATACAGAGCGGTCGTCGCGTAATGATTCTGCATATCTCACGCATTCTGAGTCACGAATGTTTTATTGCGAAATGACACATTTACCTTTTTTATCTCAGAGAATCACATTGGTTGTGCATATACCACGTAATAAAAATTAAAATGCTCGTTGTCTTCTTTAATATGGATTCTCTGTAAAAACCTAAAACAGCTTGCCACGGCATGTCATGGATTTTGATGAAACTTTCTGTAATTATCATACTTAATGTAAAAACAATGAAAACAAACCATATTGTTACATTTTAACTTACGGATAGTTACGACTCAACTACGCGTTTCCTAAACTCCCCTTACGACTCCGCTACGACAACTTTATCCGTAGCGGAGTCGTTGAAATGACAAATATGGATAATGACCATATCCCTATATACAACACAAAATCGATAATTCAGAAAATCATAAACCGAAGGCATACAAAATCAGGATAAAACAGGAACCAAAGCAAACAAACAAAAACCTCCACCACACGAAAAGAAGCGAACTCCCGAAATTGGAGTGAGACCAGGTGCCCAGGAAGAGTCAGCATCGCTTCAAAATTTTGAGCATGTTCAAAATCTTTCTGTGTGTGTTATTCCGGATAGCAACGGATTGCCAAGGATAGCTACGACGTGACAGTGTTTTGAATATTTTCCCTGACATGGTCGCCATAGCACTTTCTACATAGAAGTAGCTTCAGACAGTGCATTCCACTTTTTTTATATGTTTTCATTTTCGTGCATGATAATCGACGGCGGCTGCGGCTTGCCAACAGGGGATTCTTACTCCTCCCGGGCACCTGGTCCCACCTCTATCTTGCTAGGGGTACGTCGATGCTCAATTTGGTGCTCTGTTGTTAGTGCTGTTGAGATTATCGTCAGGATCTTCTTTAACTCAATTGTCATTATAAGTGTCGGACCGATCTACGTACAAATTGGTACGGATTGCTACAGATAGCTACGGATGTGAATTATTTCTTGATCCGTAGCTATCCGTTGCACGATCCGTAAAAGTGTAAAGGGTGCTTTAACTGTTACATGACAAATATGGATAATGACCATATCCCTGTATACAGCGCAAAATCGATAATCCAGAAAATCATAAACCGAAGGCAAACAAAATCAGGATAAAACAGGAACCAAAGCAAACAAATAAAAACCTCCACCATATGAAAAGAAGTCAACTCCCGATATTGGAGTGAGACCAGGTGCCCAGGAAGAGTAAGCATCTCCTGATTGCATGCAACACCCGCCGCTTCAATTCGGTAGAACTGTCACATCCAGTCACTTCCATTTCGGAAGACATAGAGTACAATCTTTGGTTGGATGGTTCAAATGGTCTATGACAGAATTTCAGCCACCATTCTCGAGAGTGGATAATATTTTGACATGACAGAG
Organism: Pinctada imbricata; assembly: GCA_033119305.1. Classification (NCBI taxonomy): domain Eukaryota; kingdom Metazoa; phylum Mollusca; class Bivalvia; order Pterioida; family Pteriidae; genus Pinctada; species Pinctada imbricata. The sequence goes on from VSWD01000003.1 coordinate 63,686,855, forward strand.
AGTAAATATGAAGACTACTGTCTAATTTGTTCATGCTGTTACATTTGTAACTTATCTGCTTCTAAATGATGCTTATGGATTTGAAGACGTTTAACAATTGCATACATACCTTTCATTCATCCCTGTGATATTATGAAAAATATTGTGAAATAAAAACTTAATTTTGTTATTTTAGCCATATATGTATAATTTTGCAAATATTCAAAATATTTATAAAGGACGAAATTTTAAAAGAAAATTGTCTAAGTGAAATTATTAAACTTTTAATATGTATTTTCTTATAGTTTGGCTTAAAATACGGAAGTGTTCCAACTCTATACTGTAAATGGGGAAATGATTGCGGTGTTTTTATTTTCGCTATGTTCGCGGGTTCCGAATTTTCCGCGAACATTGAACCCCCGCAATAATTTTGTATAATAGACAAAACAAATAATAGAGGCAAAGATGTCCATATGCATTTGATGCATGAAAGCTACTGTGCATGTACAGCTGCATCGTTCAATTCTCTAAACGTGATTTTCCTTTACGTTGGTTAAATAGTTTCATTGTACAGTAAAGGGTATCGACAATTTAACTTACGATACATCTATATTTTTATAAAAAGGAAGATGACACACATATCGCGCTTAAGATTTTTGGTGAAAACGCACGCAGTTAATTAGTTTCAATCTACTTTTCCGTATTCTTTAATTATTGATATTCAACCGTTTCTGTGTAATTATCCCTAATTACTACGTGTTTGTCATTAATTACAAAGTGAAACACTTAAAAGACGAACAACAATCAAATTACACGTGTGCTTGTGCGACGAAATCTTTATAGATGTATGAAAAGGTCTTTTTTTCTTTTGCTACTTTCGATACAGCGAAATTAAAACCACCGCAATTGGCTACATTCAGAAAACTGTGAATTTTAACACCGCGAAATTGAACCCTTTCACAGTACCCTCCCGACAAAAAATTAAAACAAATTTATTATGCACCAGACACGTGTTTCGGTTATCAAATCCTCATCATCGGTGCGTCTATCCAAGGTTTTTTTTTTAGACACAGCCAAAATTAAGTTTAGTAGCGCACACTGGTTATATGTTTTGAAATTAGATTTGTGCAATTTATAGTGAGTGCGGTGCTCCAAATTTCCTATAGGGTCGATTCGGTAGCATATCCTTATAAAAGCTATGTTATAAAAAGCATTGAAATTTAAATAAAAACTACAATTTCTTGTTTTATGGACAATTTTGGTTTCTCGGGTAATTGATTATGAGCCAGCAGAATATGACCTTTGTTTTGGATGCAAAATGATTTTGATTACCGTTTTTTATCACATGATACACCCGTTATGCAGATTCATCAAGCCATTTCATAATCAAATGTTATGATAACACGTTACATATCGCTCTGCTCGAATGCGATTGGTCAAGATTGGAGCCTCGTCACCTACACTGTGACAAGTGTGACCTTTCAAATATCGGTCATATGTTAAATTCAGACGCGAATTCAATATCAATGATTGAAATTGCTGTTGATGAAATAATTATTGCATTAAAGACTGACTAAACAGAGTTGAAAAAAAATTCTCTTTACGGACAGAACATCAACGACGGGGAACTACTTCTCATAGCGCGTAGCAGACGACTTCTATAGGTCATGGGGTGATTCGCCTTTAGTTCTCAGAATCGTTGATTTCACGTTGGAAATAAACATTTTTTTGCAGAATCATATGATAAAAAGAATCTCAATTGAATTTTCATTTCATACGATGTATTATGAAACGAGTTGTGTGTTTTATATATAAAACGCACAACGAGTTTCATAATACATCGTATGAAATGAAAATTCATTTAAGATTCTGTATATATACATATATATTTGCCACCTAACAATGATAATTAGTTACCCTAATGATTGCTGAAAATTTGCATTTCTTTGATGCAGAAAATATCAACTGTACAGGGGAATACAGATGAACATCAGGCGGTATTGTATCACCAGGTTATCCTAATGGATACAGTAAAAATCTGGATTGTCAATGGCGGATACAGGCATCACGTGGGACAGTTATACGGATTACAATTCATGATTTTGAACTTCAAGCGAAATACCACTCACCACAATGCGAAGATTATCTGATGGTAAGTTGAAGAATGACAAATATGGATAATGACCATATCCCTATCCCTGATTGAATTTAGTTTGGGCAACTAACTTTTGTAAACAATGGCATGTTTTCATCTATGATATTTGACAAAGAGAAATATCTATGACATTGATATGAACGCGCACCCCTGTGACGTATGTTGTTACCATAAGAAAAGTCTTGAAATATGTTTTAGTGCGTTAAAGATGAGAAATAAATCAATAGATATATAATTCATTACTGGATGAAAAAATTAGGAAATAAATAAATAGATAAAGATATGATGAAGCAACGGGTAGATCAAACATATCAATTTTGGTATCTATGGAATTGTGTAATGGTACAAAGTAATGTGGTACATGTACTAGTGCACTATAAGAATATTTCAGTTTCGTAGGTCGTTTTCATATGTAATATCGATGCGTTCACTTCATATATGTACATGTATTTGATATCCCTTTTTGCATGCATCTAGATTTCTTATATGGACGATATGGCAATTTTGGGGGTTTTCAATTTTTTTTACAAATACGTAGAGGACACTCTGAAAGTCACTAGATTCACATGTCAAATCAGCGTTTGTATCTCAATTATGTATTATAAATGCATTTATATATTATTGATTTAACATAAAAATACAATACTGTCTGGTAAATCGTTATATGATAAAGTACTTTTGCACTGTTATTTAGTGTACATTTTACTGAAATACTTATTACTTACCTTCTTGGAAACATATGTTTGTTTTCCCATTTTTCAGATAAAGGAAATGATCACTTCTAAGATTCTATTGCATAAAATATGCGGGAAACAAAATACTCATACTCCACGGTATCTTCTTTCTGACTGTCATAGTATGGAGATTATCCTCCACTCAGATAGAGAAGGAACCGCGAAAGGATTTAGGCTCACATGGATAGGTATCTTAACGTCATGATTGAATTACTATATTATTTATACTTTACCTGATGGTTTCCATCCATGCTTTGCAAACAGACAATGTTTAAAGAATTGTGATTGAGGCCCAAATGAAGAAAATCAGAACTATTCACTTTTGAAACTGTTAATTCCAACAAGTCTTGAATGTACACTATATATATCTACTGTACCTTTAATAATAGTATGCAGGGAAACATATTTTAAATTGATATCAATTTTCTTATATTTTTTTTCTACAAAAAAGATACATTTGCGTGTGGTAATTTGATTAAAATACCAGCAACGTGTACAATGTAAAAACAATGAAAGATGCTAAAGTTGTTATGATGCTGCGCGCGCATGAAGATCATGAATAATAATCATTACATGGTAAGGCTTGTTGTCATAAATACATTTATACATGTAATACTTATCAATGATCATTTGCGCGTGGCTCAAGAAATTGTGGAGATAAAGTTGCAGAGTTAAAGTTGAAGGTGAGAAAAGATAGAACTATAAGCATTACTTTTCGTTCAACGAATCATACAACTGATCAAGTTCATATGCAACGGTGTCATCTACAAAATGTAAGTATTTAATTGAGTTTAAAAGTAATGTTTTCAATGAAATTATTCTTATTGATTGCATCTACAGTATCTGTTTAAAAGATAGCTTAACTCAACTCAACTCACTTGAATTGGTATCAAACAAACATGTTCATAGCCGAATAAAGGACATATGAAAAGACAAATGCATATACCATATAGATATAAAATACAAGTTTTCGGTGAAATATATTTACAATAGACTGCAAGAGGGCATATATGAATCATACAGAGATATTCAAGAATGATATGCAAACCAACAACGATATGCAACTTTGAAGGGTCCTGTAGCATCATATTCCACCCAATCTGCTACGTCTTTTTGGTACATTTTTGGTCATAATAATTTTCATACTTTTTGGCCATTTTACATTGTTTAGACAGAGGATCACTGACGAGGGTTTAGTACCCGAAACGTGCATATCTGGTCCATGCTGTAAATTTATCAGGTCTTAAATGATGTGATTGATTTTGAAGACGTTAAAAATTCAGCGAGCGACATAACACATTTTCGAACTTGAAATATATCCCAAGGTACAAAATTACTCACTTACAAAAGTAGCACACCGCTGAAATGAAATATGAAATAAAGATAGAGATTATCACAATTCGATGCTAAATTCTATGTTTAATGTTGTAATATTAAACGTCTTTAAATTCAGAAATATAAACGCAAAATCATTAAAAGCTCAAATAACAGGACGGAAGAAGAAAATTGAATATGAATATTGTTATTCAAGACTAATTGAAGATGACATATGAATGAAAGTGAAAGTGAAGAGACTCCACTTTCTAAAAAAGTAAAGAAACTCCATTGCAACATAAATAGAAAATGAAAGAATGTATAATGCTTAATATGAATTATGACAAAATCCTAGAAGCGAAGTGATTCAGCATACTATAGATTAGAATAGAAAGAGTTATTTTTGCTTCATTACACCATTTTTAAAAAGACTTTATTTGTTCACTTTTCATACATTATCAGAGATTGGAAAATAAAACTCTGGTAAGAGGAATCAAATTAAATTTTTACTTTTTTTTTTTTGGACAAACGAGAAAATTTAGTACATATCCTAAACAAATTACATTTGTTTCAAAATTTATAATGAAGGAAATATAAAGTTTGGATTATCGTTAAACTATTACATCGTAACCCCGTCTCGTGATAATGTATCGCATCGTACGATACCCGACAATACTCAAGCCTACTCACTATGTTCTTTTAATTAGTTATCAGTATTACCTAATTTATATTTGATTATATATAACTAATATACTAGTATATATGCACAACCAATGCAATTCTGAGATGAAGCAATTGAAAGAAACGTGTGTAAACGCTCGTGACGTCACAATGCATCAGCTCTACGCAGTAAACTAAACCTTGACGTCATCTTTTTACCAGAAAAAAACGCGATTTCAGGAAACAAGAATGAAACAGACAATTGCCTTGCATTTATATAAAATAAATATCATAATCTGTGTTTTGTTACGGGAAGGCAACACAAAACAAGTGCATTTATCGTATAAAACGCACTAACGCGCATTACATGTACGATAAATGCACTTGCTGTGTGTAATACTTAACTGATGTGTGGATTAAAATGTAAATTGAGATAATCATCGAATTTGACCAGTTTCCATGAAGCTGTTTCGACGGCTGTTTGGATTTGTTTGGATTTTCATTGTAGAAATTTACAAATTACTAAGAAACTTTTAGGAAAAGGTTTTCGATTTCACAAACTAGTAAAGACTTTCTGGAAATTTTACAAAAAAATATTGTCAAGTTCTTTGAAATTCGGCAACAGAGTTTCTTTGGGTATTGCACAACCTGCATTTTATGGTGACATAATTAACAAGATAAGAAGGATCAAAGATAGACAACATAACTATCGAAATTGCATCAGATTCATCAAACGCCTTTTATACCGTGGATATGGATATGGTCCACCAGACGGACACTATGCTTGGTGCTTGACTAATCTACAATCTTGTACCAGCGCATTCTTAAAACTTGCACCCTGACTGACTGTGACGACGGGTCTCCATGTCGGGCCCTGTTCAAACCTCTTTAGAAGACAGTGCTTCGACCACCTGTCCTCTCTGAATGTCAGTCGGACTCCTAGAGTGACACATACATGAACTCGCGGAGCAGAGCACGGATTGTATTACGTACGCCCTCTTTTTATATCAATTTACATATTCATCTTTGTTGCTTGGGCCCCTGCGTTTTGCGGTCTTATTTGTGTGTGGTAATCTGACAGTGAGGAGCTTGTTTTACACCACAATTGTACATTCTTCGAGACCTCTGGGTAATCGGTAAAGTGGGAGCGTTGTGCGCACGTAATCCAGATAACCACACCTGCTATTTCCATGGCAGATGGCCGTCCTAAGTCGGCACCGGTTGCCCATTGATCTCTTTGGTTTATGTGTAGTCCTTTCTGTTTGATATTTCTGTGCTGTGCGTTGACGTTCCTTGTACCTTTTCGTCTCATTTTGTGCTTGTCTGCTCTGTCTTTTTGCATTGGGTGTTTTAGGGTTTTGCTGTGGGTGCTGGAATCTGGTGTTGTTGGAGATCCTCTCCTTTGCATACAATCAACCGACGCTAACTCTCCTCGGGCACCTGGTCTCAGTTCGAAATGTTATTCATTCCAATGTTCGCAACCGTTCCTATTTTAATGATTTTGCCTTGCCATTTCGACTTTGAGACTGAATAACTGATAGGCATTTCTTTAATGTTTATTTATTGCGCACCAGTAACAAAACACAAATTAAGCCACGTATTCTCTATTTGAATCATGCCTATTCTGTTTGGGAAATGTATACTAATATAATGTCGGTCTATTTGATACGGCTAAGTGTTGAAGCTGGAACTGGGTTATAGAGTTCCTGTCATCAGTTTCCTCCATTATTTAGACTCCTTAGAGTTAGCCAATCATATAAAGTTTATGGTTTGATCTAAATTTCGAAGCATCCGCGTTATGAGGAGGATTGAACACTCTTTCCTATAGTATAACTCGTGTCTGTTCACAAGGAGTTATTAAACAAGACTAGACTCTAGAGTTAGGAGATTAGTTCCAGGTAGCTAACGGAATAAAGTTAGATTATTCTTTCGGTGATAGGTACTTTTCATCTGATATAGATTCTGAGATTACTTTATGAATATAACTTTGATGAAAAAAAAATGTTCTCTCCATTTATTTGCTTAAAATTATTTCCTTAAACTGAGAAGGATTTTACGTATATATGACATACATGAACATCAGAAGGAAACAACTAAGTGATATAATAAATTATCTTATTTTAACAGCTGAAGTAAATATAAGCAGCGAAAGAGCATTTTCCAACTTGGGGATGTTGCTGGTGATATATATTATTGTGGTACTAGCATCACTTATGAATTTTGTTGTTTTTGGGTTAATCTGTGTCTGTAGGAATTTACATCACATGAAAACTAATTTGTAAGTATGAAGTTTACTTTTATATGTCTTCTATGGAACACAGGAGGGAATCTCCCACAGGACTCGGTTGCAGCCACATCTCAAAACATCCTAAGCAAACATAGAGTAGGCATGCGCAGGAACAATTAATACAAAAGACTACATCATTATACATCATTGTACATGTACATATAAACCGACGAGACCAAAAGAGGTGCCAATATGTTTCTTATGTATGTTAAAAGCCAAATTGAAAAAGAATAAATGCAAAGCTTTGCTTATTGAAAACAAATAAAGATTGACACCATATTATGGAAATCCTGCGCGATATAATGCCAAATATGGATAATGACCATATCCCCGTTTACAGCACAAAATCGATAATTCAGAAAATCAGAAACCGAAGGCATACAAAATCAGGATAAAACAGGAACCAAAGCAAACAAACAAAAACCTCCACCATATGAAAAGAAGCAAACTCCTATTTGGGAGTGAGACCAGGTGCCCAGGAAGAGTAAGCATCTCCTGCTTGCATGCAACACCCGTCGCTTCAATTCGGTAGAACTGTCACATCCGGTTACTTCCATTTTGGAAGATATAGAGTACAATCTTGGGTTGGATGGTTCAAATGGTCTATGACAGAATATCATCAATCATTCTGGAGAGTGGGACATCATAGTGTATGACGAGTTCCCCATATCGACAGTAGAACTTCCTCAGTGACGATGTTAGTCGGTCACAAACATATCCCTGACTGAGAAGCTTAACTGAAAGACGCCTAGCTCTCAGAACAAAATCCGTATATTTGGTACTTGCTCTGGCATAGCGTATCAACTGAGATATGAACACGCCATAAACAGGCGATGAAGGGATGTTGCTACTTAGTAAAGGAAAGTTTGTAATGCTGAAATTGAAGTCGTCACGTTTGTCATAGAGTGAGGTGTTCATGTGACCATCAGTGTCGTAGGACAACATTATGTCCAAATAGGATGCTGAATTATTTGTCTCTGTAGTTTCTTTGACTTCAAGCTCCGAAGGATAGATACTGCTCAGGTAATCCGCGAATTTTGGATTATTGATGGACAACACATCGTTTATGTATCTGTAAGTGAAGTTGAAGTCAGAAGCTAAATATCTTTTCCCTTCAGAGACCAAAGCATGAATGAATTCAGCTTCGTATGAGTAAAGGAAAATGTCGGCAAGGAGTGGGGCACAATTGGTCCCCATTGGAATTCCGACAATTTGCCGGAAGACCTTTCCTCCAAACACCACAAAAATGTTGTCGATCAGAAAGTTTAACATCTGAATAATGTCTGTTTCAGTGTATTCATTTTCAGAATCGGGACTACAAAGTAGGCCTTGTCATAGTTAGCAACAATAAATTTGTATTTGCGACTTGAAAACGTGCATTTTTTATAATTTTTGCGAGTCTTTCCTTCAATTAAGAATGTGGAACTGCAGTGCAAAGCGCCGAAAAATCAAAGAACCCGACCGAACGGACCCCACCAAAATGAGTGGATTTAAGATGTTCTAAAAGTTCTTTCGAATTCTTTAAAATCCACATCTGGTTGATACCACTGCGAGAATATACTGTCGAACAATATTTTTGAAGCCCATATTTGATTTCAGATAAAACTTTGGTGAGTAAGATCGATACAGATTTGGTAGAACACCCCGAGGAACCAGCGATGAAACGTTGTTTGCACGGACCCCCATGCACCCCAGGCATGCAGTATAAGCATGGCAGAAGCCAAAGGAAGCAAGAGCTGATTTGTGGTTTTCTATTATTTCAGAGGCAGAAAGGTTTGTTGGAGTGTAAGTGGGATTTCCATGTGTCGAATTTAAACCCAACTCTTTAACTAAACTGTCGAAATAGTACTATTTGCAAGTAAATAAGTAATTATTTGAGGCTTTATCCGCTTGTGTGATGACATAATGTTCTTGGAGGTAGGTAAGCTCTGTGATAACACCAGGGTCTTTATATATAGACACGAATCTGGTGTTCACAGTTGATTTTAATCGGTTAATTCTAGATAAAAGTAACCCTCTGATGGATTTTATCCATGCGGAAAGGGTATCGAGCTGTACATCCTCTTTCTTTGCCTAACGTCTTGCATATTCCTCACAAGAGTCCATGATGATTTTGACATTTTGGTTCCATTTAAAGGACATACTTTCTCTGTATTTGGGACCCTTTTTTAATCATTCTCTCAGCTTGTCGTTCTTGACTATACTAAGGTCACCAGTAATAACGTGTCCACAAGGAGAGTAGTTGAAATCCGATGAAGAACATTCGCAAGGAAGTGGGTGTAGTGAGGGATTACTTAAATCAATACACTGCAGGAATCGTTTGTAATTGTAAATTTTAGATGCAACTGTTGGTGGTTAGCTATAGGAAATACTAGGAGTTTCTTTTCTTTTGAAATGTGGTGGGATTTTTTTCTGTGACAGTTTTGTGATTCAAAATTTGACCAAGATTCAATTTATCAATACCTTTGTTTGCAAATCTTATTTTAATGAAAGGACGGTTTGTTTTCTCTTCTGCTTTATCTGATCTAACTGCTTGAAATAAACGAAAAGTAGAAATGTCCAAGATGAATCCTTGTAGTCTGTATTCTGGGGAACGTGTATCGGTAAATGTGAGGTCCTTCGTACATTCGTAAATTTCGTGTAACTTCCGTAAAGGAACAGAGTATAATTCGGCACGAATATAATGCAGGCCTAGAGGCTCATTCAAAAATGGAACCAAATGAGTTAAAGGAGATCCTGACGATAATCTCAACAGCACTAACAATAGAGTACAAAATTAAGCATCGACGGACCCCTAGCAAGCTAGAGGTGGGACCAGGTGCCCGGGAGGAGTAAGCATCCCCTGTTGGCTAGCCGCACCCGCCGTCGATGTTTAAGCAGGAAAATGAAAACAATATATAAACTTCATGCACTGTCTGAAGTTATGTCTATATAGAAAGTGCTATGGCGACCATTTCAGGGAAATATATTCAAAACACTTACTGTCAAACCCCTCGCGGGGAACTTTTTTACGAGCTCCACACGGCAAAGGGCATAAGTGTGACACAAATGAGTTAAAGGAGATCCTGACGATAATCTCAACAGCACTAACAATAGAGTACAAAATTAAGTATCGACGGACCCCTAGCAAGCTAGAGGTGGGACCAGGTGCCCGGGAGGAGTAAGCATCCCCTGTCGGCTAGCCGCACCCGCCGTCGATGTTTAAGCAGGAAAATGAAAACAATATATAAACTTCATGCACTGTCTGAAGTTATGTCTATATAGAAAGTGCTATGGCGACCATTTCAGGGAAATATATTCAAAACACTTACTGTCAAACCCCTCGCGGGGAACTTTTTTACGAGCTCCACACGGCAAAGGGCATAAGTGTGACACAAATGAGTTAAAGGAGATCCTGACGATAATCTCAACAGCACTAACAATAGAGTACAAAATTAAGTATCGACGGACCCCTAGCAAGCTAGAGGTGGGACCAGGTGCCCGGGAGGAGTAAGCATCCCCTGTCGGCTAGCCGCACCCGCCGTCGATGTTTAAGCAGGAAAATGAAAACAATATATAAACTTCATGCACTGTCTGACGTTATGTCTATATAGAAAGTGCTATGGCGACAATGTCAGGGAAATATATTCAAAACAATTACTGTCAAACCCCTCGCGGGGAACTTTTTTACGAGCTCCACACGGCAAAGGGCATAAGTGTGACACAAATGAGTTAAAGTAGATCCTGACGATAATCTCAACAGCACTAACAAGTCATTGAAGGAGAATCTATGTATATCAGGCCTATTATATTTTCGAATGTCATGACTTCGAGGTCTTCTTTGTGGTTTGTTGAATAAGCTAGTCACATTTATCGATTGACAACCAGGACTTGTCAAGTTTCCTATGTTGCTGATATTATCGTTGCATCCATAGGGCGCTGCAGGGTTAAGAATTTTTATCCAGGGCTCTTCTCTGTTGCGACGGAAAGGTGTGCTCAAATTGGGATTGTTTGTGGGGTGATATATTTTCTCCAGGATTCTGACTCTCATAGATAAAACAGAATGATCCGCCTGGTCAAAATGTCGATAAAGGAGTTGAATTCCTTTATTATTTATTTTTGACCGGTGTCCTGACATTCTTTTTCGGAGCTGACCTTTGGTTTCACCCACATAAATCAATCCACAAAGTGAGCACTCTATTCCGTACACAACATTAGATGTCATGCAGTTAAGGTTTTCAAAACATGCGTGTTAATTTTTTGTTTTGTGAGATTACTTGAGAGTGAAGTGTCTGTTATTAGGATGTTACAAGTTTTGCAGTTCTTCGTGCCGCACTTAGAAATTGAGTAATCGCTTGGTGAAAATTGCTGCTCTTTTAGTATATCGACCACTTCAATCTTACAGGGCTTGATTTTAATATACCCATCTGCATGTTTATACCAAAACTCATGTTTGTTACTTACTACAAATGTTTCATATTTAATGTCGTGTAAACTAATTCTAGGGACACCTAAGTTACCTTTTGCGTATGTGTCCGTAGACGCAACAGGTTGGGGCCTTTTTATAGTGGGCGACGCTCCAGCTGATCCCCAAACTACATTTTGTAACGAAGTTTCAATGATAACAGAGAAATACGCATTCAGATGACGATTTATAAAGAGGGGCACCTTAACATGTAAAACAACAAAGAAGGGAATGATCTCCAGCATGACCAACCTGCACTCACCCAACATAAACATCAAATTTCTCACTGTAAGGTGACATCACAAACAATATAGTTAAACGCAAGGGCCTCTTGTAACACAGATTCTATGTAATTGATCTTACAAAATTCTGTGGCATGCGTGTAACAGTCTGTGATATGCTGGCTGAAGCGAGCTCAAGATCAATCACCGGAGGAATCTATAACCAACTTTTAGATAAGACAGAGAATCAGGACCCAGTTCTTCTCTAACGAGATTTTACCCTCTCGATCAAAACACCATTATATATAAGTTTTTTATAAGTGATCTTTTATCTTCTCCCGAGGGGGGAGTTGTCCATATTCAGGTAGGAGAGTATGCCGTATATGGAAGTTGACCCCTTTCAATTTGCGTATCTATATTTACTACATCATGTCTCGTGACAGCCATATCAGCCAATGGAATACCGCCATTCGATAAACATTCTGACGTATACATAAACAAGTACACGTGTTTCGTCAAATATTCCAAGAGTCAAAATAAATTCCTTCGGTAGCCCAATTCTGTCACAGTTTTGTGAATGTAATGGCATCATATTATTTTTGCATATGTTAATGAAAATTTGGCCGTGACAAATAATGCATTTTGTTCTCAATTTACCTTTTGTATGTTCATACATAACATCGTCCCTACAATACATACATGTTCACAACAAGGTAATCATAATATTATTACATATGTATATCATTGTGATGAAAGATAAGACATGTTACCAGGTAAAACGTTTGTCTGAAATACTTGGCTTATATACATATTACATATTTCGACGGAAAAACGAGAGATGTGATGACATGCGTGCAAGGAAGGGGGAGGGTTCAAAACAAACAAATTCACATTTATGTGACAGAAAAAATGGCCTTATGTCAAACTCCAAGGCCAAGGTCACAAGGTTAAACATTTCGGTTTCTATGGAAAGGCCTTGTCATAGGAAATACAAATGTGAAATATGAAGCCCTATCACTTACCATTCAAAACTTTCGCTTAACATTGACAAACTTTCGCTTTTTTCGCAAAACTTGTTGTGCAGAAGTATCGCATTAAAACGCGAAACTTTCGTATAATAACGGGTAAATTCAGCGTTTTAGGTAAATTCAAGAGGGTCCTGTACCCTCTAAAAACACTATAACGAGAATATTTCGGGATATTATGCAAAATTTTCGCAATATTACGCAAGTTTCGCGTTATAAAGCGTAAGTTTCGTGTTATAACACACACGTTTTTCGTTATATAGCAGAAAATTCGCACTATAACGCGAAAAAAATAAATCTTAGCTACCACTTGAGCTCGATAGACTTTGGTAACTAATAGTTATCTCGCTCATGGATTTAAGGTTTCAAAAATGTTAAAAGATTTATTCTGCAAAAATAAGGGGAGGGGGTCTAGGGTTGTAGGAGGTCCCTACAATATTTCCATTTATACCCTGGACCCGCCAGGAACTTGGACGATTCCATGTTCCATGACGGATCAAGATACTTTTCTAAGAGGGGGATGGGGTTTTAAGCTTAGACGTAAAGACGGGTAAAAGCAGCATTTTCGGTAAATTCAAGAGGGTCATGTCCCCCTGTAAACCTGAAAATCTATTATATCCCTAGACTACAAAGAATTTGGTGAGAAAAATTAATTTTCATGGAAATATTTTCAATTTTGAGAAAAATTCAAGAATTTCCCATTCCGTAGCAACAATAACAATTTTACTTCGAGATGAACAAAACCATGAGTAATACACCTTTGGTACCGGGTCTTGGACCTATTCGTTCCCCCTTTGGACACATCCCTCACAAAAATATCTGTTCCTCTTTAAAATTCCGATAAATCCCATTGCTAAGAATAGTTTCAAAGTTCTTATTTTCAATTTTTGTTCATTTACTAAATTGGAACCTCCTCCCCTCTCCTCATGCTACTGATTTGCACATTTTTCCGCAAACTGAGAAGGATTTGAATTCCTTTTCATTACGAAAAGAGGAGAATAACGAAAAGACACAAAGCCCTCATGGCGAGTGCATTTCACAACAGTAAAATAGCTTGTTCAGAAAGTGGACTCAAAATTCATGAATTTCAACAATGAGTGAGAGTTATTTTACCTCGATTTGCCATGCTTGGTCTACGATTCTAGGGTTCATGAATGGGGGTCATATACTTGTTAACCTTATACAATTACGTTTGAGGACAAAATGCATGATTTGACACGGCGAAATTTTCATTAACATATGCAAAATAATATGATGCCATTACATTCACAAAATTGTGACAGAATTGGGCTACCGAGGGAATTTATTTTGACTCTTGGAATATTTGACGATACACGTGTACTTGTTTATGTATACGTCAGAATGTTTATCGAATGGCGGTATTCCATTGGCTGAGAGGGCTGTCACGAGACACGATGTAGCATAAATATAGATACGCAAACTGAAAGGGGTCAACTTCCATATACGGCATACTCTCCTACCTGATATTAGAGAAGATAACATACTACGAAACCCCCTCCTCTCCAAACAAATCGAAATCACAGGCAAAAGAAAGGAAACATACCTGTCCATTAAAGCATGAAGAAGAACTCTATTTGTGTATGAACATAGATAGATACGAATTATCTTCATCGGAAAATATTCACATATGGTCTGAAGAGAAACAAATGTTTCATAATGAAACCTCTGTCATCTCCAGATATAATGAATTTGACGACTTAAATAATCGAAGTTAGTTCAACATCCGTTGATTGTAATATTAAAATAATTAAGGTAATGGATAGGAAGTGACTCCTACAGGACTCGTTTGCAGCACCCATTGAAAGCAAAACACAATATATTTTCGCCATAAAGTGCACAACATCAAATTAATGATTGATGTTCTAACATGTCTAATGCAATGATAAGCTTCATTATTTTCGCTTCATTTTACAGGGAGAGGAATAGAGCTTCTCATATGGAGATGAAGCAAACCCTAGAAGAATTAAAGGCAATAAGAAGTGGAGCTTACATGCAGCTAGACTTTTCAAGAACTGATCAGACCGAGTCATCACATTCGGAATATACACATCCTAGAAGTTACGAGTCACCATCGTGATATTATAGTCATTTGAAAATTGTACATTTGCTATTTTAATTGTACACTTTTATCAAGTAAAAATGTACTTTGTGAAATAAATTGTAAATTTCAGATTGGTACTACATATGATATGGAAAGTTGACAGAATATTTTACAAATGTAGACACAATTTACGAGTGATTTTGCTCATGTGAGGAAATGGCCCACGTGTACTATTGACCTATTGTCATTGTCCTCGTCGGTCATATTTGCTGACCAATCAACTCAAAAATACAACCTTCGATGAAAATATTGATAACTTCCTTTCGTGAAATTTCGTGCAGTGTTTGATGAAAAGAAGAAGACTGAAATATGAAAAATAAATTGTTATGCGGATTACCTGTATATGTCTTACCTTATACTTGATACCAAATATATTCTGCGTCAGATTCTGATTTTTTTGTAATATAAAAAGTCAACCATTACATTTTCACTATATTGATAGGTCAAATTTAAAATGGACAATTAGCTTTAAGAACCGTAATTTGCCCAATTTTCACTTGCGATACCAGCTCAACCAGTATCATTAAAACGTGTCATGTACGTGAAATAATTTCAGTTCAAGAATCTTTAATCAATTATAGTAGTTTTATTGACATAATTATGAGAAATAACCTATATTTATACGTAGAAGTTAGGTTGGGGTCTTTCTTATGATATGAATAATACGAGAGGAATGTCGAAAATTTTCTAACAATCGGTCGCTTTTGTTGATCGAAATGACAGAATGAACTAGAAAAAAATATCGTGCTAAAACATGGTTTACTCCAAATATTTTATTCCGGATTTATTAGACCGTAAACATGTGGCCAGAGATGTATAATCAAACACTCTCTCTCACTTTTATTGTACAATTAACAACGCCGCTGTTATAATAGTTTGAATAAGCTTTTTGTCAGTATATAAATTATATTTTTTTACATTTACCATAATGATAGTTACATTTTCTAAATACTTGGTGAGTGTCACTGCTGGTGGACCAGGAGTCCCCGAGAGCACATGTAGCCAAGTTCGATCAACTTCGGTTGATCGTCTGTATCTTCAACGCATTCAAAATTTTCAGTTACAAAATTTCTTAAAATTTCTAAAACATGGGTCCTGTAGCATTATATCCCACCCATTCTGCTACGTCTATCGGTACATTTTGGACATAATAATTTTCACACTTTTTGGCCATATCACATCGTTTAGATTGACGATCACTGACGAGGGTTAAGTACCCGAAACGTGCATGTCTGGTCCATGCTGCAAATTTATCTGGTCTTTTAAAAATGATGCTATTGAATATGAAAACGTTTAACTTGTGAATGTTACTGAGGAAGTTTTGAGCATTTTTCCAAGATAAGCTGGTGCTTATTGTTAACTTTTATTGCGAGGGGTTGTTGAATTATCAATGACCAAAAATGAAATAAAGGAGTTTGTTGGTGAAAAAGTAAACGACAACAAATTTTTGTTGTTGACGAAACTATCAATAAAGAAGTGAATGGCTCTTCTCTGTAAACATTTGAACATTTATGAAGGACGCATGTCTTGGCATGTCTCAGATTTTGATTAAATTTATACATAAGATTGGATCTGACCCAAAAGCAAAAGTTGAAAATTTTCTTACTATCCCATCCGGTTGCCATGGAAACGGACTTTGAAAATTGTAAAAATACATTTCTTGGCGTTTTTGAAGTTACATACATCATTTATGCAGCATAATCGAAAACAAACACAAATGAATTATCAGTACCCTATCATTGCTCTTTCAATCTAAGTAATGATAATGTTGGGTTAATGGTCTTATCTATATGTTTCCATAGCAACAACACAGGTATTCTATAAAAATAGTGTTTTTGGCTTTTTTTCAAAATTCAATGATAAATTACTTATATTTTTAGTTGTTTATGCAAATAAAACATATGCATTCACATTGGAACAAAGTTTGTGTTCGTTGCTACGGCAACATGAACTCAAATCGGAAAGATTGATGTAATCGAAGACAATATTTAGAGTCCTTTTTTACTAGATCATTGAATTTTAATTCAAAATGATGATAATTAATGAACGTATTAAAGTAGAAGTTGCATTACGTGGAACAAAATTTTTAAAAAATATTCAGGAAATATTCAGTTGCTATGGAAACGATTGTGTAAATTTGCACATAAGTCATCTTTGAGTCCTTGGATACCGGCAACCATAGTAAAGTTATCGGACATTTTTTAAATCTAAAATAATGTTTAGACTTTGTTTTATCATATATATAAAAAGAGTTATGTAAGCATGTTTCGATGTTTGAGGGAAAGGCTTCGAAATAAACAAAAACATGCTTATTTTTAGATTGTATTGCCAAATTACCATAGCACCCATTAATTATTTGAAAGTTTTTTCTGGTATTTTGATAGAGGCTCTCTGGATCTTCATTTATATTAAATTTGACCTTCATGGGATAAAAAAAATTACTGTTTTATAATAAAGAATACAAAAATGGTTGCCATGGTAACATATGTCCCCCATAACTTTTTCACGGTTTTTGAAAGAGCTCTTTGTGTTGGATATATTCCAACGATTTTTATCTGTTCATCATGATGCAAAAATTAAAAAAAAAACCTCTGAAGTTACAAAATTAGTAATATTATAGATCATAGTTACCGTTGCCAAGGTAACTTATGTACATAGCAACAACTGCGTTTATCTTGAATTTTCTAATTGTATAAAGGAAATCCATTTCCTTATCAAATACCCGTCAAGAGAGAAGGAAAATTGGAAAATACAAGCAGCATTGGGTGTTTTGGGGTTTTGCTGTGGGTGCTGCATCCTAGTGTCGTTGGAGATCCCCTCCTTTCTTTTGAAATCAATATTCTAATATTAGCCAATTATGTTGTCATGGTAACCAGTTTTTTTGACAATATCAGACACTTCTAGTAAGCTTATTTAAAAGTTTAGGTCCGAATCTTTAGGATGCATAAAAATCTTCCCGTAATGTCGTATATAGACCAAATCATAGAGCTTCAAAATAGCTCAATTTTGCCAATTTTCAAACTTTAAAGGCCGTTGCCAAGGTAACCAGATGGCCTAGAAATAGAATATTTGTCAAATGTACCTTTTTTCTATTGGTCCCTACTTATGTGTCAATTTTCAAGAAAATCGGAGATCATCCCTTCCGAAATTTAAATGGTTACAGAGAATTGTTATTAAGTATTTGCCGAGAGCGAATCAAATGCCAATTACTTATTTTCTGTTTCAAATCTTACTTTCACCCCTACCCACCCAATCGCATTTTCGTAAAGTGACTATTGTTCCGCCCTTTGAAACACAACTCTGCTTTTACAGATCATTTGTTTTATGAAAATACATCTTATGTAGAAGTGTTGTTGTGTTCGAATGGGGATATTTCATGAAACTTTTCATGATTTTCATTGATTTCAATACAAAATAAGTACATTTATACTCAAATATCTCTCTATAAGAACAATTTTATGAAACATATTCTTCAGATTTTGAAGGGGTTCTATCTTTAAAAGTATTTCACCAACCTGATTAAAGAATTAATCAGACGTACTTTGAAATTTCATTATTTTTGGGCAGATTTTACGCCTTTTCGTTACAGGTTCTTTGCAATTCATGTCCCATTTCTACGGATACTAATA
This sequence comes from Pinctada imbricata, assembly GCA_033119305.1. Lineage (NCBI taxonomy): Eukaryota > Metazoa > Mollusca > Bivalvia > Pterioida > Pteriidae > Pinctada > Pinctada imbricata. The sequence continues at coordinate 63,705,425 of VSWD01000003.1, forward strand.
TAACTTAAGGTCAGGGTGGCAACATTTGATAGAAATGAGGTAGAAGAAAGATGGATATGTCCACATGTAGAGGAATTTCTCCTCGAAATATTCAGACCAAAAAAATCAAAATTTGCCCGTCTCGTTTTTTAGATATAAATGTCCATTTTTGGCCTATTTTAACATTTTTGTCATTTTAGAGAATACCACATCATAACTTTACATACCTCTGAAATGCATGGAATTTCAAAAATTCATATATATCCTTATTTTTCAAGATTCTTATAGCTTGTGGATGAATTAAGGGCCATTTTGAGAAATTCTGATAAAATAATCAGTTCTAAAGAGAGTATTTTCTTTTAAAAACTATGTTGCTGGTTGCAATGGCAACAACTCATTATTTTTATAAATAGCTAGAAGGTCGCCAGCTACACAATTGTTTTTTGAAGTTCGAGTTTCTAATCATCTCACTTTTAAATAGTATAATGGATAGTAAATATTCTGATGTTTGAATCTTTGGTAGCAGAACTCATGCGAAAATGACAATTTATTTCCTATTTTCGGCGATTTTTCATTGAAAAATATGCATTTTCCCCAAAAATATCCATTCAGCAATGAAAGTTTCAAGGATTATCATATTTTTTTTCTAAAATAATGAAACAATCTGAGCTTACACCATGTATCGTTTCTGTCGGTTTCAAATATTATGTGAAAATAGAATTATTTCCCTGTAGTCGCAACCCTAAAATTAAGATGGGCGATCCATGAATAAAGAATGGATAATGAACAGGTAACTTTTCCATCACATTACAATTTGTTACATCGATGTAACAAAAATTGACATCGATGTAACAAAAATTGATGACAGTTCGATTAGGGGAATCCCCAAAAAGTAGCATCGAAATTTTCTGAATTAAATTTATCAAGAAAACCTCTTTAATGTATTTATTTTTGAAACGGTTTTTCAGAGACGGTCATTTTAAAGTTTATTTCAATAAAATCGGACTTGAAATAAAATAGTTATTAGCATAAAGAACTTTGATGACCGAAAAATTCAATTGTGTGTGAGTTTATTTCTCAGCGTTAAATTGGAGTGTTGAGGTCGTGTTTTGTATCAAATGAATTAGAATGAAGTCCTACTGATGGTCATGAAAAGAAAATGGAAAAAAATGTTGAAGTAAACCATTTGTATTTTACAGCTGAGTTTGTCGGCACCTCAAAGGTTTACCGATCGTCGCCGAATATCAGTATACCATTAGCATATAATTAGCCATCGGCAAACAGCTTAATTTTGAGTGGAAGTAGGCAGTTATGGGATCACATCCTTAAAATATTACAATAAAAGATATGTTAATGTAAAGAAAGACTTAGGAATTGAGGATATTTTTTTCGTTTGTATTGTTCTTTCGAATATACATTAAAATGGCCATCCAATCTTTCAAAATCCGATCATTATCTCAATTTTGATAAATACGAAAGGTTATCGAATTAACATCAGTTACTACTACAGTAAAATTTACTTTAGAAAGTAGCACGTTTTGAAATTAGGTATTTATTGAAGTTAAAAAAAAGTATTGTAGTTCAGTTTATCGACGTTATATTGAACTGTATAAAAGGAAGGAGGGAATTTAGGATGGTCATTCGCTACGCAGATAGCGAATGATTTGGATATCCGAATTACGTGCGCACAACCCTCCCTTTTTCCGGTGAACAAAATGCAAAAGTTTCATGTAAAATAGCATTCTTACCGTAAGATGACCACACAGACAAAGCAACAAAAGACAGATGGATATGTATACTATGTGGGTATTAAAACAAAAGGTGTACAAAATAGAGTCCGTGCTCTGCCGTCTGTACATAGCGAATGTTTAACGTCTTCAAATTCAAAAGCATCATTTCAGAACAGATAAATTATGTATAAACGAATCAGGCCAATCGTTATTCAGAGAGAACAGGCGATCACAGCCCTGTCTTCTCTAAGGAAGTTTGGACATGGCCCGTCGTAGAGTCATTTCATCAAAGGTCAGTTTTAAGATGGCACGGGAAATTTCTCTCACCTGATGTACATGTATGTCCCGGAAAAAACTACATTTGCCAAAAAAAAAACAAAAAAAAAAACAACTGTTTACCTGTTTGTAATTTTCCTGCCAGGATAAATAAAAGGACGTTTCTAGGAATCAGGAGATACTTACTCGCCACATCAAACCTGAACTTACCTCCATTTGCAGAATATTTGAGTTGTTTCGTTTAGTTCTGTATAATTTTCTTGTCTTGTCTGCCTCAAAATATGGGGTTAACATCTGTATTTTTTATGATTTCCGGCATAGAGTCTAAAAGGAGTTTAACGTCTTAGCACCATCCCTCCAATGTTTCTGAACATAGACTTTTTTGGGTAAGCTACTGAATTGACCCTACAGGAAATTATGACCCCCGCGCACTCTCTGTAATGTAAATGTACAAATCTAAAAGAAGGGAGGAGATCTCCAACAAGACCCCGTTGAAGCATCAACAGCAAAACACCAAAAACACCCCGATGCAAAAACACAAAAGACGAGTACAGCACGAGACGGAAAAGAGACACACGACATGTAAACATCAAACAAAAAAGACTACACATAAACCGACGAGACCAATGGGCAACCGGTGCCGACATTGGACGGCCATTTGTCACGCAAGTAGCAAGTGGTGTGGTAATCCTGGATTACGTGCACACAACCCTCTCACTTCTCCAATTAACCAGAGGTCTCGAAGAACGTACAATTGTGGTGTAAAACAACCTCCTCACTGTAAGATGACATCACACAAACAAGACCGCGAACATCTGTCTGAGGTTATGTCTATATAGAAAGTGCTATGGCGACCACGTCAGGGGAAAATATTCAAAACACTTAGTAATACCGTCAAACCCCTAGTCCCTTGATACACTGACTCTCCCCATGCACATGGGCTCACTGCGGAATGTAATGCATTCCGAGGTTCGTAGCCCTTCCAATGGAAATTCTAATGATTTTGCCTTGCCTTCTTGACTTTGGGACGGAATAACTGTTAGGTACTTCTTTGATGATATCTATCATATGCACAAAAACTGTCAGTTAGTTTTGATTTTTTTTTCTTTTTCGCGTTTTTCATGTAAAAAGGCATATTGGAATAAAGCTCACTAGGGGTCAATATGCAGAACAGTCGTCGCGGAATGATTCTGCATATCTCATGCATTCTGAGTCACGAAAGTTTTCATGCGAAATGACACATCTACCTTTTTTTATCTTAGAGAATCACATTAGCTGTGCATATATCACGTACTAAGAATTAAAGTGATCCAACTCATCGTCTTCTTTAATATGAATTCTCTGTAAAAACCTAAAACAGCCGGCCACGGCATGTCATGGATTTTGATCAAACTTTAAACTAAAAGACGATTAATAAAAGTTCCATTTATTAACAAAGGATTTGATCTTCTGAACATCTCTAATATTTTTCGGGATCATCGCGTACAAAGAGCCATTCCTCAATATTTTGAAAATTTAGAACCTCCTCTTATTTGTTACAAATATAAGAGACCTATTCGAAATTTCGTTTTTAACTACAACAAAGTAACACAAGATTCTAAAATACTTGAATCATGTCCTTCTTCTTGAGAAGGTGCAACGTCTGCATATCTATATAAACCAGCTGGTCATATTATTACAGGTGACTTTTCAATTATCAAAGACAGGCAGCTCCGTGGTCTTCTTAATAAAAGACCTAAGTATAGAATCCCATCCAAGATAGATTTTATTAAATGTCGCGAAGTGCTAAAGGAAGCTTTAGATACCTATACCAAACGATGGTGTAAATCGGAAGGAGTCGAATCGCATGCTCTGAATGACTGGAAAAACCTCGTTTTGGATATTACCGATATTCGAATAGATAACTACCACAAAAATCCTCAACATTTTGAAAATCCAATTTCTAAATCTGAAAGATATTTCAAATCCAAGTTACGTAATTTACATGAACAATATGTCTTCACGCCTGCAGACAAAGCAGCCAACAACACTATAATTATTTGAAAACGCTACTACATATCAACATTAGTTTCGGAACTTTCCTCTACTAAAACTTATATCGAAAGCAACGAAAGTGTTCCCAATATTTTGAACAAACATAACAGTGAAATTTCTTCTTTTAACATCCCTATTTCTAAATTGGATCTCCCTACAATATACTGTATACCAAAACTTCACAAGTCTCCTTACAAGTTTCGATACATTGCTAATTCTAGCAACTGCTCAACAACAATTTTGTCTAGAAATCTGACGTCAACACTTACGGCTATAAAGGAACACGTGGCAAATTACTGTGAAACTGTCATGAACAGGAATGGCGTAAACTTCTTTTGGTCTATTAAAAATTCAGGGGATGTGATTGACAAAATGAAATCAAGAAATTTTGAAGCAAATACGATATCTTCATACGACTTTTCTAATATGTACACCACGCTTCCTCACGACAAAATAAATGATCGACTGTCCAAACTCATTAAATGGTGTTTTGATCGAGAGGGGAAAACTTATATTTGTACTTCTGAATCGAAGGGTTTCTTTTCCGCCACAGATTACAAATCATACAAATCATGGACATGTGGTGACCTGTGTATTGCCTTGTCCTTCCTTTGGTGAGAAACTCTACAAGCAGGTTATAGGGATTCCAATAGGTACTAATTGTGCGCCTCATGTTGCAGATTTATTTTTATACACGTATGAAAAGGAATTTATCCAAAATCTTCAAAAACAAAGAAAAAATGATGATGTGAAATGTTTCATTGGTACTTCTATGTACAAAAGCAAGGACAAGGCAATACACAGGTCACCACATGTCAATGATTTGTATGATTTGTAATCTGTGGCGGAAAAGAAACCCTTCGATTCAGAAGTACAAATATAAGTTTTCCCCTCTCGATCAAAACACCATTTAATGAGTTTGGACAGTCGATCATTTATTTTGTCGTGAGGAAGCGTGGTGTACATATTAGAAAAGTCGTATGAAGATATCGTATTTGCTTCAAAATTTCTTGATTTCATTTTGTCAATCACATCCCCTGAATTTTTAATAGACCAAAAGAAGTTTACGCCATTCCTGTTCATGACAGTTTCACAGTAATTTGCCACGTGTTCCTTTATAGCCGTAAGTGTTGACGTCAGATTTCTAGACAAAATTGTTGTTGAGCAGTTGCTAGAATTAGCAATGTATCGAAACTTGTAAGGAGACTTGTGAAGTTTTGGTATACAGTATATTGTAGGGAGATCCAATTTAGAAATAGGAATGTTAAAATAAGAAATTTCACTGTTAGGTTTGTTCAAAATATTGGGAACACTTTCGTTGCTTTCGATATAAGTTTTAGTAGAGAAAAGTTCCGAAACTAATGTTGATATGTAGTAGCGCTTTCAAATGATTATAGTGTTGTTGGCTGCTTTGTCTGCAGGCGCGAAGACATATTGTTCATGTAAATTACGTAACTTGGATTTGAAATATCTTTCAGATTTAGAAATTGGATTTTCAAAAAGTTGAGGGTTTTTTGTGGTAGTTATCTATTCGAATATCGGTAATATCCAAAATGAGGTTTTTCCAGTCATTCAGAGCATGCGATTCGACTCCTTCCGATTTAGACCATCGTTTGGTATAGGTATCTAAAGCTTCCTTTAGCACTTCGCGACATTTAATAAAATCTATCTTGGATGGGATTCTATACTTAGGTCCTTTCTTAAGAAGACCACGGAGCTGCCTGTCTTTGATAGTTGAAAAGTCACTTGTAATAATATGACCAGCTGGTTTATATAGATATTCAGACGTTGCACATTCTCAAGAAGCAGGACATGATTCAAGTATTTTAGGATCTTGTGTAACTTTGTTGTAGTTAAAAACGAAATTTCGAATAGGTCTCTTATATTTGTAACAAATAAGAGGAGGTTCTAAATTTTCAAAATATTGAGGAATGGCACTTTGTACGCGATGATCCCGAAAAATATTAGAGATGTTCAGAAGATCAAATCCTTTGTTAATAACTGGAATTTTTATGAATCGTCTTTTAGGGTAGGTGTTTTTAACCAAAGGATATAAGTTATTTTGTGTGAATGCAACGATGACATTTAGCCTGAATCAATCAGTGTTTCTTAAGAATGCAACCAGTGCTTCATCTAAGATAGATTTTAATTGAACTGCTGGAACTGAAGAGAGAGCATGTAGCAGTTCATGTCTGCCGCCGTTGCGTGCAATGATCAGTAGAACATTGAGGGTACGATGTACTCTAGCACTTTTTCTGAGTTTTTTGTTTCTCCTTTTACCGTGAGACCTATGCTTTCTTTTAGTGTTAGGGCGGATTGAAAAAACATTGATATTTGAAGAGGTCGAAGAAATGTTTCCTTGACCATAAATCTGATCGTTTAGACCAAGGGGGTATGCAGTTTGTAGTTTGGTTATCCAGGCAAGTTCAGCTTGTAAGCGGCGTTTTTTAATTTCAGTTTTACTTTGATTTTTAAGTTTTTGGAATGACTGAACTGGAGTAATTGTTATGTCCGAAATTGAATGATTGTATTTAACGAAGTGATTATTTAGGAAATTTCTTTGTTTTTTCTGACGCGAGTTTCTTATCTGATACGAATGACTTCGAAAACGAGATTTTAAGGCCTGGCCTGTTTCCCCTACATATTGGGCGCCACATCCCTTGTCGTGTCATGTAATGACATAGATGACATCTTGATACGATCAATCAATGTCCTTATCAATATCGATTTTAAAGGTCTGCCCATTAACACTAGATTTAATTGTTGTGGAACTGCAATTGATGAGCGGACACATACCGCTTCTTTTCCCATTGTACCAGCAAATGGTTGAGAACCCTCTATAATTGTTGTTAAATGTAGAGCCTGCAGATGGAGAAGTGGGTGAAATACGTCTACGGGGTTTTAATTTTAGAGGTGATAGAGGAACCTTTGGTGATGTTGATGATGGGAAAGTGACTGTAGTAATAGAGGGTAATCTCAAAGGAGTTAATTTAATACGAGGCGACCTTAAAAATGCCATGATGAAATGATCGGTGAAAGGTGAATTATGATCCTGCGTAGAAGACACTACAACTTAGTCAAGTTAGAGAACGTAATGGAATTAAAACACTTCAAACATCGGGTCGCGGGGAATTGTATTACCAACTCCACACTGCAACACGAAATAAGTGTAGATATAAAACAAAGGAGGGGATTTCCAACAACACCAGGTTGTAGCACCCACAGCAAAACCCCAAAACACCCAATGCAAAAACACAAAGCAGACAAGCACAAAAAGAGACGCGCAAGGGACAAGGAACGTCAACGCACAACACAGAAACACAAAACACAAAGGACTACACATAAACCAACGAGACCAATGGGCAACCCGGTGCCGACTTAGGACGGCCTTCTGCCACGGAAATAGCAGAAGGTGTGGTTATCCTGGATTACGTGCGCATAACCCTTCCATTTTTCCGATTACCCAGAGGTCTCGAAGAACGTACAATTGTGGTGTAAAACAACCTCCTCACTGTCGGATGACCACACACAAAAGAGACCGCAAAACGCAGGGGCCCAAGCAACACAGATGAATATGTAAATGGATATAAAAAGAGGGCGTACGTAATACAATCCGTGCTCTGCCGCCGCGAGCTCATGTATGTTATCACCCGAGGAGTCCGACTGACATTCAGAGAGGACAGGTGGTCGGGGCCCTGTCTTCTCCAAAGAGGTTTTGACAGGGCCCGTCATGGAGTCCCGTCGTCACAGTCAGTCAGAGTGCAATTTTTAAGAATGCGCTTGTACAAGACTGTAGATTGGTCAAGTACCAAGCATAGTGTCCGTCTGGTGACATTAGGATCATACCCACTGTATAAAAGGCCTTTGATACCAAGAAACTTTTAGGACAAGGTTTTCGCTTTCACAAACTAGTAAATACTTTCTGGAAATTTTACAAAAATTATTGTCAACTTCTTCTGAAATTCGGACCAATACAGGCAACAGAGTGTATTACTTCGGGTATTTCACAACCTGCATTTTATGGTGACATTTTTGACAAGATAAGAAGGATAAAAGATAGACAACGTCATTATCGAAATGCGTCAGAATCATCAAACGCCCATCGGTCTCGTTGGTTTATGTGTAGTCCTTTGTGTTTGATGTTTCTGTGTTGTGCGTTGACCAGTCCAAGAGAATACTGGAAACAGTAATATTACTAAAAACAATAATATAAATTAAATTGGAGTTATCTTTCTTTGAAATTTATCTCTTTATATTACTGTAAGTAGTAATACTATTTAGATGGTCAGTTCGCTCTTATACCAGTGGATTCGGGGAGAATTGAGGGTGATTAGGAGTTGTATCTCATTCAAATGTACACTGAAAAATTATTCAGAACATCAGGAAAATTTTTTCCTCAACATACTTGAAGAAAATGTGATTTCAGAAAGAAGAAAAAGTGAAAAATAGGTTCCAAATGGACATTGTTGTCACTTTTCAGTGGAATTTTTTTTTTCATATTTAATGAATTTGTTGTTGAGTAAAAGAATTGTATGATATAAACTGTGTCAGTGGCTTTAAAACTTCCCTTTGTCTTTATTACAGAAATATGTAATATAGGGTGGCAACATTACTGTTTTCAATAATTTCAGGGATTATTGTTAACAGTAATATTACAGTTTTAAGTAATATTACTATTTTTAGTATTCTCCTGGACTGTTGACGTTTCTTGTCCCTTGCGCGTCTCTTTTTGTGCTTGTCCCTTGCGCGTCTCTTTCTGTGCTTGTCTGCTTTGTGTTTTTGCATTGGGTGTTTTGGGGTTTTGCTGTGGGTGCTGCAACCTGGTGTTGTTGGAGATCCCCTCCTTTGTTTTACTTAATTATCATGCTTAATGTAAAAACAAAGAAAACAAACCATATTGTTATATTTTAACTTACGGATAGTTACGACTCCACTACGGGTTTCCAAGACTCCCCTTACGACTCCGCTACGACAACTTTATCCGTAGCGGAATCGTTGAAATGACAAATATGCATAATGACCATATCTCTATATACAGCACAAAATATGGATAATGACCATATCCCTATATACAGCACATATTCAGAAAATCATAAAACGAAGGTATACAAAATCAGGATAAAACAGGAAACAAAGCAAACAAACAAAAACCTCCACCACATGAAATAAGCGAACTTCCGAAATGGAAGTGAGACCAGGTGCCCAGGAAGAGTCAGCATCTCCGGCTTGCATGCAACACCCATCGCTTCAAAATTGTGAACATGTTTAGAATCTTTCTCTGTGTCTGATCCCGGATAGCAACGGATTGCGAAGGTTAGATACGACTTGACAGTGTTTTGAATATTTTCCCTGAAATGGTCACCATAGCACTTTCTATATAGAAATAGCCTCAGACAGTGCATTTCAGGTTTTTTTTATATGTTTTCATTTTCGTGCATGATCATCGACGGCGGGTGCGGTTCGCTAACAGGGGATGCATACTCCTTTCGGGCACCTAGTCCCACCTCTAGCTTGCTAGGGGTCCGTCGATGCTCAATTTGGTGCTCTATTGTGAGTTCTGTTGAGATTATCGTTTTGATCTTCTTTAACTCATTTGTCATTAATAGTGTCGAATCGAGCTACGTACAAATTGGTACGGATTGCTACAGATAGATACGGATGTGAATTTTGTCTTGATTCGTAGCTATCCGTTGCACGATCAGTAAAAGTGACATGACAAATATTGATAATGACGATATCCCTGTATACAGCCAAAATCGATAATTCAGAAAATCATAAACCGAAGTCATACAAAATCAGGATATAACAGGAACCAAAGCAAACAAATAAAAACCTCCGCCATATGAAAAGAAGCGAACTCCCGATATGGGAGTGAGACCAGGTGCCCAGGAAGAGTAAACATCTCCTGCTTGCATGCACGCTTCAATTCGGTAGAATTGTCAAATCCAGTTACTTCCATTTCGGAAGAAATATAGTACAATCTTTGGTTGGATGGTTCAAATGGTCTATGACAGAATATCATCCACCATTCTGGTGAGGGGATAATATTTTCACATGACAGATAGTAAATATGAAGACTACTGTCTAATTTGTTGATAATGTTAACTTATTTGCTTTTAAATGATGCTTATGAATTTGAAGAGTTTAACAATTGCATACATACCTTTCATTCATCCCTTTGATATTATGGAAAATATTATGAAATAAAAACTGAATTTTGTTATTTCAGCCATATATATATAATTTTGCAAATATTCAAAATATTTATAAAGGACGAAATTTAAAAGAAAATTGTCGTAGTGAAATTGTAAAACTTTTATGTATTTGCTTATAGTTTGGCTTAAAATACGGAAGTGTTCCAACTCTATACTGTTAACGGGGAAAATGATTGCGGTGGTTTTATTTTCGCTATGTTCGCGGGTTCCGAATTTTCTGCGAATATTAAACCCCCGCAATAATTTGTTATAATACACAAAACAAATAATAGAGGCAAAGATGTCCATATGCATTTGATGCATGAAAGCTATTGTGCATGTATAGCAGCTGAATAGTTCAATTCTCTATACGTGGTTTTCCTTCACGTTGGTTAAATAGTTGTACAGAAAAGGTTATCGACAATTACGATACACCTATATTTTATAAAAAGGAAGATGACACACATATCGCGCTTAGGATTTTAGTGAAAACGCACGCAGTTAATTAGTTTCAATCTACTTTTCCGTATTCTTTAATTATTGACATTCAACCGTTTCTTTGTAATTATCCCTAATTACTACGTGTTTGTCATAAGTTACAAAGTGAAACACATAGAAAGACGAACAACAATTAAGCTACATGTGTGCTTGTGCGACGAAATCTTTATAGATGTATCAGAAGTTTCTTTCTTCTGCAACTTTCGATACCGCGAAATTAAAACTAACGCAATTGGCTACATTCGGAGAACCGCGAACTTTTAACACCGCGAAATTGATCCCGTTTACAGTACCTTCCCGAAAAAAATTTCAAACGAACTTATTATGCACCAGACACGTGTTTCGGTTATTTAATCCTCATTATCGATGCGTCCATCCACGGTATTTTTTCAAACACAGCCAAAATTAAGTTTAATAGCCCCCATTGGTTATATGTTTTGAAATTAAATTTGTGCAATTCATAGAGAGTGCGGGGCTCCAAATTCCCTGTAGGGTCGATTCGGTAGCATATCCAAATAAAAGCTATGTTCAAAAAAGCATTAAAATTTAAATAAAAACTACAATTTCTTCTTCTATGGATAATTTCGGTTTCTCGGATAATTGATTATGAGCCAGCAGAACATGACCTTTGTTTTGAATGCAAAATGGTTTTGATTACATTTTACATAATACATATGAGACGTAGGGCCCCTGTGCGGTACTATATTATTTGCCACCTAAAGGTGAGAATTAGTTACCCTAATGATTGCTGAAAAATGGTATTTCTTTGATGCAGAAAATATCAACTTTACAGGGGAATACAGAGGAACATCAGGCGTGTCACCAGGTTATCCCAATGGATACAGTAATAATCTGGATTGTCAATGGCGGATACAAGCATCACGTGGGATAGTAATACGGATTACAATTCATGATTTTGAACTTCAAAAGAAATACCACTCACCACAATACGAAGATTATCTGATAGTAAACTGAAGAATGATTGAATTTAGTTTGGACACCTAACTTTTGTAAATAATGTCATGTTTTCATTTTTGATATTTGATAAAGAGGAAAATCTATGACATTGATAGATAAAGATGAAGCAACGGGTAGATCAAACATATCAATTTTGGTATCTATGGAATTGTAATGTAAAAAAGTCATAGTACTAATGCACCATAAGAATATTTCAGTTTCGTATGTCGTTTTCATATGTCATGTCGATGCGTTCACTTAATAGATATACATGTATTTGATATACCTTTTTGAGTGCATCTAGATTTCTCATATGGACGATATGGCCATATTGGGTTTTTTTTCAATTTTTTACAAATACGCAGAAGACGCTCTGAAAGTCACTAGATTCTCATGTCAGCGCTTCTACCTTAATTCTGTATTATATTTACATATGCCCATTCATTTGTATAGAATTTACACTGTAATTATAGGGGTATAACCGTGGTGGCGTGATTTGTACTATGACGTCATAGTAACTTGGCTTGATTTGAACTTTGACGGTACGTAGTAACAGAGCTTTAGCAACGGAGTTTTATTCGTATGCTAACGCGCTTTATGGAACATAATTCCTGGATCCATTGTAGGTTATCACAGTATAATCACATTTCAAAAGACAGTTATTCTATAAATAATTGCATGTTTTGATTTAACAAAAACTACAATACTGGTAAATCGTTACATGATAAAGTACTTTTGCAGTATTATTAAGTGTAAATTTTACTGAAATACTCATTACTAACCTTCTTGGAATGTAAACATATGTTTGTTTTCCCCTTTTTCAGATAAAGGAAATTATCACTTCTAAGATTCTATTGCGTAAAATATGCGGGAAACAGAATACTCCACGGTATCTTCTTTCTGACTGTCATAGTATGGAGGTTATCTACGTGCATGTCTGGTCCATGCTGAAAATTTATCAGGTTTTAGATGATAAAATTGAATTTAAAGACGTTTAACATTTGAACTACTTGGTGAGTGTCACTGCTGGTGGACCAAGAGTCCCCGAGGGCACATGTAGCCAAGTTCGATCAGCTTCGGTTGATCGTCTGTCTCTTCAACGCATTTGAAATTTTCTGTTACAAAATTTCTTGAAATTTCTAAAACGTGGGTCCTGTAGCATCAAATCCAACCCATTCTGCTACGTCTTTTGGTACTTTTTTGGACATAATTTTCATACTTTTTGGCCATATTACATTGTTTAGACTAAGGATCACTGACGAGGGTTTAGTGCCCGAGACGTGCATGTCTTGTCCATGCTGAAAATTTATCAGGTTTTAAATGATGCTATTGAATTTAAAGACGTTTAACATTCCAGTCAGATAGAGGAGGAACAGCGAAAGGATTTAGGCTCACATGGAAAGGTATCTTAACGTCATGATTGAATGACTGTTTTATATATACTTTACCTGATGGTTTTCATCCATGAATTGCAAACAGACAATGTTTAAAGAATTGTGATTGAGGCCAAAATGAAGAAAGTCAGAACTATTAATTTTTGAAACGGTTAATTCCAACAATTCTTGAATGTACACTATATATATCTACTGTTCCTTAAATAATAGTATGCATGACTATACAAAGAGTGTTGACTGCACCACATGCTTACTCGTAGACACGATAAAAAGGCAATAATTCAACTTCAGGAAAATGTCTCCTTACCGTATGCTTCAACGAACTATTAAATATGATATCCAGTAATATTTCCAAGAACTAACAAGTGTGTGTAAGTTACAAATTATCATAATTTGATTAAAATACCAGCAACGTGTACGATGCAAAAACAATGAAAGATGCTAGAGTTGTTATGATGCTGCGCGCGCATGAAGATCATGAGTATTTATCATTACATGGTAAGACTTGTTGCCATAAATAAATTTATAATACTTGTAAATGATCATTTGCGCATGGCTCAAGAAATTGTGGAGATAAAATTAAAATTGAAGGTGGGAATAGATAGAATTAAAAGCATTAATTTTCGTTCATCGAATCAAACAACTGAATCACGTTCATATGCGACGGTATCATCTACAAAATGTAAGTATTTAATTGAGTTTAAAAGTAATGTTTTCAAAGAAATTATTCTTATTAATTGCATCTACAGTATCTGTTTAAAAGACAGCTCAACTCAACTCAACTCACTTTTATTGGCGTCAAACAAACATGTTCATAGCCGAATAAGGGACATATGAAAAGATAAAAGCATGTACATATAGAAATACAATACAAGTTTACGGTGAAATATATGTACAATAGATTGCAAGAGGGCATATATGAATCATACAGAGATATTCAACAATGACATGCAAAACAACGACGATATGCAACTTTGAAAGGTCATTATTCAGCGAGCGACAAAACACATTTTCTAAATTAAAATATATCCCAAGGTATAAAATTACTCACTTACAAAAGTAACACCGCTGAAATGAAATATGAAATAAAGATAGAGATAATCACAATTCAATACTAAATTCTATGTCTAATGTTGTAATATTAAATGTCTTCAAATTTAGAAATATAAATGCTAAATCATAAAAAAACTCAAATAACAGGACGGAAGAAGGTAACTGAATATGAATATTGTTATTCAAGACTAATTGAAGGTGACATATGAATGAAAGTGAAAGTGTAGAGACTCCACGTTCTAAAAAAGTAAAGAAACTCCACTGCAACACAAATAGAAAATGCAAGAATGTATAATATATAATATGAATTATGACAAAATCCTAGAAGCGAAGTAATTCAGCATACTATAGAATAGAATAGAAAGAGTTAAGTTTGCTTCATTACAACATTTTTAAAAAGACTTTATTTGTTCACTTTTCATAGATCATCTGCCCTTAGCAAAATGAAATCAATTTAGTTTTCATCCAGAATTCATTTTTATTCTAACCATTTACTTTCATTACATTTTTATTTGGTTTAAGCAAATAAGTAATGAAGTATATAGCCAATACTAATTTGAATAGAGAAAACCATTCAAAACTCATTTGATTTTCCTTCAACATTTACTTTTCATTTGAATTCCATTGCCACAGCGCGAAAATTTTAAATGAGCTAGACCATTTTTATGACTTCATGGATAAATGGAAAGAAAATGGTCTAAAAATGCTAATTTGCATAAATCATTTTTATGATGTCATCAGATAAATGGAAGTGAAAAGAGTGCCTATATTTACAGGCCATCAAATATTAAACTTTGATTAGAATGATCCTAAGTTACCATAACTTCAAATAAATTATTAGATGTAAAGGTATCAAATCACACGTTATTAATTACGATAGAAATTGAAAAAAAAGAAACAATTTTTCACCAAGCAGTCAATCAATCTACTAAATAAATTGATAATATGTTTAAATTCAATTTGTACTGGTATTTTTTAGATTTTGAACTGTCATTTACTATATCCATTCAGGATTCATTAGGTACTCAAGGTTGAAAAATATTTTATTTGAATATTTTATTTGAAACTTTATTTGATAATGAAAGAAAGGATCGATTATTCAAAGTTTATATCTGAGTAATAAAGTTCAGAAAAAATAAAAATTCCAATAATTTACAAAAATCATTCAATATTTTTTTTTTATAAAGATACAGCTGATGCTGTACTAACTATTATACCTGTACTAAAAGTGTATGCTGTATAGATTTTTATCATATGTACCATGTCGTATCAAAACTAAAGGAAATTCAGACTGCATACATATTGACCAGACTTATAACTGTAATATTCAAGAATGATTTGTTGATGAACTAAATCAAGTATTCAAAGTATTTATATATGTCTTACCTTGTAATAATTTGCAATCATAAGTACACATGCCCAAGTATAATCCCAAATTGAATGCACTGCACATGTTCTAGAAACCAGTTTTGAATGTAAAATAAGAAATGAAAATAAAATGAAAACTGTTAATGTATAAGAATCTTTCATTTTCATTTGAAGAGTAAATAAGAAAATGGTCTTTTCAACACCATTTTTTCTTGAAATGGAAAAGAAATAGATTTGGAAATTGTCAGATTCAATAATGTTTCAATAGATAAATGAAAATAAAATGGAATATAAATGCAAAATGGTTAATCAATGCAAAACAAATGAAAAGTAAATGGAAATTTTCCATTTCTTTTTGCTAAGGGTGAGGTGATGAAATAAAACTTTGGTAAGCGGAATCACACTAAATTTTTACTTTTTATGGACAAACGAGAAAAATCTTAGCACAGATCCCAAACAGATTAGTAATACATTTGTTTCAAAATTTATAATGAAGGAAATATAAAGTTTGAATTATCGTTATATTATCATATCGTAACCCCGTATCGTGATCATGCATCGTATCGTAGGATACCCGACAATACTCAAGCCTACTCACTATGTTCTTTTAATTAGCTATCAGTATTACCTAATTTATATTTGATTATATATAACTAATATACTAGTATATATGCACAACCAATGCAATTCTGAGATGAAGCTATTGAAAGAAACGTGTTGCATTTCTGCATGTAAACGCTCGTGACGTCATAACGCATCAGCTCTACAAAAACATGAATCGGGAGACTGTACTAACCTGCAACCTGAACCCGCAGTGAACTAAACCTTGACGTCACCTTTTTTCAGAAAAAACACGCGATTTCAGGAAGCAAGAATGAAACTGACAATTGCCTTGCATTTATATAAAATAAATATCATAATCTGTGTTTTGTTACGGGAAGGCAACACAAAGAAAGTGCATTTATCGTATAAAACGCACTAACGCACATTACATGTACGTTAAATGCATTTTCTGTCTGTAATACTTAACTGATGTGTGGACTAAAATGTACATCGAGACAATCATCGAATTTGACAAGTTTCAATGGAGCTGTTGCGACGGGTGTTGCATGCAAGCAGGAGAAGCTGGCTCTCCCCGGGCTCCTTGTCTCACTTCGGAATGTTATTTATTCCGATGTTCGCAACCGTTCCTGTTTTAATGATTTTGCCTTGCCTTCTCGACTTTGAGACTGAATAACTGATAGGCATTTCTTTAATGTTTATTTATTGCGCACCCTTAACAAAACACAAATTTAGCCAATTTGAAATATTCTCTATTTGAATGATGCCTTTTTTGTTTGGGAAATGTATACTAATATAACGTCTGTCTATTTGATACGGCTAAGTGTTGAAAGTGGAACTGGGCTATAGAGTTCCTGTCATCAATTTCCTTCATTATTTAGACTCCTTAGAGTCAGCCAATCATATAAACTTTATGGTTTGAACTTAATTCCGCATCATGAGGAGGGTTGAATACTCTTTCCTATAGTTTGTAAGGCATCTTTCATGTCCGACCAGAGTAAAACTCGTGTCGGTACACAAGGAATTATTTAACAAGAGTTAACTCTAGAGTTAGGGGATAAGTTCCAGGTAACTAACGGAATAAAGTTAGATTATTCTTTCGGTGATAGGTACTTTTCGTCTGATATAGATTCTGAGATTACTTTATGGATATAACTTTAATAAAAAAAATGTTATCTCCACTTATTTGCTTAAGATTATTTCCTTAAAAAGAGGAGGCTTTTACGTATATATGACACACATGAACATCAGAAGGAAACAACTAAGTGATAAAATAAATTATCTTATTTTAACAGCTGAAGTAACATTAAGCAGCGAAAGAGCATTTTCCAACTCGGGGATGTTTCTGGTGATATATATTATTGTGGTACTAGCAATATTTCTGATTGTTGCTAGTGGGTTCATCTGTGTCTGTTCGTGTTTACATTACATTAGATCTATTTTGTAAGTATGAAGTTTATTTTATATGTCTTCTATGGAAGACAGGAGGGAATCTCCCACAGGACTCGGTTGAAATAACATATAAAAATATCCCATGGAAACAAAGAGTAGACATGAACAGTTAATACAGCATTGAAATATTACATACAAAAGACTACATCATTGTTCATCATTGTACATGTACATATACATTGACGAGACCATAAAAAATGTCAATATTTTTCTTATGTTTGTTAAAAGTCAAATTAGTAAAGGGCAAATGCAAAGCTTTACTTATTGTTATTGAAAACAAATAAAGATTGATGCCATACTATAAAAATCCTGCGCGATATAATGACGATCCCAAAATACATTTGGTAACGAAGTTTCAATGATCACAGAGAAATATGCATTTAGATGACGATTTATAAAGAGGGGCACCTTAACGTGTAAAACAACAAAGAAGGGAATGATCTCCAGCAGGACCACCCTGCACTCACCCAACGAAACAAACCCACAATAAAGTGACATATAAATGACATCAAAGAAGACTACTAATCGCTAAAAGACATATCAATATTTACTAGAACATCATACAAAACAATCGAAACAGAGGTACAGAAACATCAAACATTAATGACAACACATAAAAGGAAGAAGACCAATGTGCATCCGGCGCCGACTTTGGACGGCCATCTGCTATTACAAAATGGTGTGGTCATCCGGATTACGTGTGCACAACCCTCCCACTTATCTGGATATACGGAGGTCTCCATAGAAGCAATTGTTGTGTAAACATAAAACTTCTCTCTGTAAGGTGACATCACAAACAAGATAGTTAAACGCAAGGGCCTCTTGTTACACAGATTCTATGTAATTGATCTTAAAAAATTCTATGGCATGCGTGTAACAGTCTGTGATATGCTGGCTGAAGCGAGCTCAAGATCAATCACCCGAGAAATCTGACCAACTTTTAGATAAGACAGAGAATCAGGACCCAGTTCTTCTCTAACGAGATTTTACCCTCTCGATCATAACACCATTTATGTAAGTTTTTATAAGTGATCTTTTATCTTCTCTCGAGGGAGGGTGTTGTCCATTTGAGAGAAGTAAACATACTACGAACCCTCCCCCCAAACAAATCGAAACCACATGCAAAAGAAAGGAAACATACCTGTCCATTTAATCATGAAGAAGACCTCTATTCGTGTATAAACATAGATAGATACGAATTATCTTCATTGGAAAACATACACATATGATCTGAAGAGAAACAAATGTTTCATAATTAAACCTCTGTCATCTCCAGATAGAATGAATTTGACGACTTAAATAATCGAAGTTAGTTCAACCTCCGTAGATTGTAATATCAGAATAATTAAGGTAATGGGTAGGAAGTGTCTCCTACAGGACTCGTTTGCAGCACCCACTGAAATCAAAACATAATATACTTACGCCATAAAATTCACATCAAATTAATGATTAACATTCTAATGCAATGATAAGCTTCATTATTTACGATTCATATTACAGGGAGAGAGATAGAACTTCTCATATGGAGATGAAGCAAACCCTAGAAGAATTAAAGGCAATGTCAAGTGGAGCTTACATGCAGCTAGACTTTACAAGAACTGATCAGACCGAGTCATCCCGTTCGGAATATTCACATCCTAGAAGTTACGAATCACCACGTGATATTATAGTCATTTAAAAATTGTACATTTGCTATTTTGATTGTTACACTTTTATCAAGTAAAAATGTACTTTGTGAAATGAATTGTAAATTTAAGATTGGTTTTACATATGATATGGAAAGTTGATAAAATATTTTACAAATATAGACACAATCTACGAGTGATTTTTGCTCATTTGAGGAAATGGCCCACGTGTACTATTGACCTATTATCAATATCCTCGTCGGTTATATTTGCTGACCAATCAACTTAAAAATACAACCTTCGATTAAAATATTGATAACTTCCTATCGTGAAATTTTGTGCAGTGTTTGATAAAAAGAAGAATTCTGAAATATGAAAAATAAACTGTTATGCGAATTACCTGTATATGACTAACCTTATGCGAGGGTTGTCCCAGATTTCTCCACATGTAAAGTTAATTATCTGGGAAGCATCAAATGTTAATGGTGTTGAAATCTGCCGTTAATATTAAAAATATTTGAATTATTAGAAGAGTTGTTGGACCGTTCCGGGGCAGTCCGAAATCTTCGTGCTCCAAAAAAAGAATCAATGTTAAAACCAGTTGAATACTCATCATTGCATGTATAATTAGTATGAAAGTCAAATCAACAGAAAGTACTGATTTTTTGCGGGTTCATACATGCTATATTTTTGTCAATGGTTTAGTAAACAATTTAATTAGGAAGCAATTTATTAAGCAAACTAATCGTCAATCTTTCAAAACACGGCGATGTGAACTCTATTAGCGGAGCAGAAAATGATACTAAGATACTGCGTTGATCGTGGATTGACCCTTTTTAGACAAAGTAAGGAATGAAAACATCAGAAAAGTATGAAAATGTTTGCAGAGTATTAGTATATGTACATGTACAAGAAATTTGCCGACGAATTGACAGACAAAACTAAACAAGAGCGTAAGATGAGGGGTGATATTCAGACAGTAAATTTGGCCAGAAGCGTCATTGATGAAGACGTCGAACAATAAAGGAAATTGTAGAGAGGGTCCAGATAAGTGTGTTGGGAATCATGTCAAGTGGATTAAATATGAGTCGAGTGTCTGCTCGATGAGTGCCAAGTCTATAATCAATATATGAGATGAATTTATGAGTAGCTACTTTTAAGCATATTCTTAACCGCATTTGCCGGAATCCATGACGTTACTATCATGCGCAGGTGGACGTCACTCTACGTCTTTATTTTGTCCAAAAGAATTTTACTATGAAAGATAATTATTGATTTTTTATGTACAGAAGCCGAATTGTATGTCAAATTTATCTATGCAAAATTTATAAAAATGCAGCCCTCTACAACTTTCTTATTGGCGATGTCTACGATTTTCTAGGACAACCCTAGTACATGATACCAACTATATTCTGCGTCAGATTCTGATTTTTTTTTATATAACAAAAGTCATCCATTACATTTTTACTATATTGATAGGTCAAATTTAGAATGGACCTGTAGCTTTAAGAGCCGTAATCTACCCAATTTTCGCTTGCGATACCAACTCAACCAGTATTATTAAAACGTGTTATGTACTTGAAATAATATCAGTTCAAGAATCTTTAATCAATTATAGTAGTTTTATTGACATAATTATGAGGAATAACCTATATTTTTACGTAGAGGTTAGGGTGGGTTCTTTTATGATATAAATAATACGAGTGAAATGTCGAAGATTTTCTAACAATCGGTCGCTTTTGTTGATCGAAATGTCAAAATGAACTAGAAGAAATATTGTGCTAAAACATCATTTCTCTAACTATTATATTCCGGTTTTATCAGACCATAAACCTGTGGCGAGAGATATATAATCAAACACTCACTCTCACTAATATTGTACAATTAACAACGCCGCCGTTATAAAAATAGTTTGAATAAGCTTTTTGTCAGTATATAAATAACATTTCCTTTACATTTACCATAATTACATTTTCTAACTACTTTGTGAATGTTACCGAGGAAATTTTGTGCATTTTTCCAAGATTAACGTACTTTCCAAGATTAACGTACTTCAGACATCCACGCTAATTGTTAACTTTTATTGCGATGGGTTGATGGGATGCCCAAATATGAAATAAAGGAATTTGTTAGTGAAATCGTAAACAGCAACGAATGTTTTTTGTTGAAAATTGATTAATTCGAAAAGTTCACATATGCCCCCGCTAGAGGTCATCAAAGGTAACATCTTTAAAACCTCATAACTCCTAAACTAACCGTGCGATTTGAATAAAATTTGTTTTATATTGTTCTTTGGAAAATTTGCAAACTTTTATACGCTTACATGCTCGATAAAATATTTACGGTTTTCGCGCTATTTTGAGTTGAAAATGGAACTTTAAATTGGCACAGTGCCAATTTCTACAGTTTTTGAGATTTTGAGTTGAAACTTGGATGGTGGGTTACTTATAGGTAGTCATTGATGATGACCTAGTTTCAAGGTCAAATTATGATTCTCAAGGTCACAACAAACTTTTGCCTATAGAACAAAGACTATTTGACATTGACAGTTAAAACTTCATAAATACAATCATTGATCCAAGCCCTTTCACCTTGACTTTGACCCAAGGCCAAATTCTCATTCTCAAGGTCACAACAAAATTGTTCCTATAGAACAAAGACCATTTTACCTAGAGAGTTAAAACTTGACACAAGTAGTCCTTGCATTAAGTCCTTTCACCTTGACCTTGACCCAAGGTCATTGGTTGGATTTCAAGGTCACAACAGACTTTTATTGATAAAATATTGAGCTTTGAATAGATGAAAAGAAATCTTGATGAGAATAAACTCAAATGCTTATCTTTCATCCATGACCTTGGTTCAAGGTCAAATAAACTTTTTCAATGTCATAACAAACATTTACTCTTGTAGGATTGATAAGATTTTGTTCTTAAATATTTATTCTTCACACAAGTAGTACTTCTTATTTGAACTTTACATAGTAAGATAGATAACTCTTTTATCCTTGTTCTCTGTTTCCTTTTTTTATCTTAGTAGCATTACTTGTCTGTACTTTCATGCTGTTGTCATTCTCTATTTATAGAAATTTTCTCATTGCTAATTCATTGTGCAATTCTTTTTGTGATAGTTATTTAAAAGGATTCAAAATGGATAGAATAGATCTAGGAGTTTAAAGCCTTCCTAAACTTGAAAGGTATTATCGTCTTTTTCTTCTTTCGTCTTTGACGATAAATAGATAAGAGTCCCAAGTAATACATAAGCTCTTTTGACTCATTTGCTGAAGTGAATAAGGGACTAAAGCAACTATTCTTTTTTCATCTTCTTTATTCGGATTTTAACATTTCAGTTCCGAGGAAGGTCTAATAAAGGAGGAATCCGTCTGTTGCTTGCAACAGTAGCCATCTAGTTAAGGATTCCGACTATTCCGTCGGAATCCTTTCTGTTATTGTATTGTCTTTTCTTTCTTCTTATTATTATTCTTATCATTATTCTTACCTCCTCATCGTTCCGGACACTTAACAAAAAAGTACCATATCATAAAATGAATAGTACCATGTGAAAGAGCATACAAAGATCTCAATTGAAATTTTTTTTGTTGTCCAAAAGTTCACATATGCCTCCGCTAGAGGTCACTTAAAGTCAAATCTTTAAACTCTTATAACCCCTAAATAACCGTACGATTTGAACGAAATTTGTTTTGGATTGTTCTTTGGGAAATTTGCAAACTTTTATACGCTTACATGCTCGATAAAATATTTACGGTTTTCGCGCTATTCAGAATTGAAAATGGCACAGTGCCAATTTCTACAGTTTTTGAGATTTTGAGTTGAAATTTTGATGGTATGTTACCTATAGGTAGTCATTTAATGTTGACCTACTTTCAAGGTCAACTTTTGATTCTCAAGGTCACAACAAATTTTTGCCTATAGAACATTGACTATTTGACCTTCAGAGTTCAAACTTCATACATACTATCGTTAAGCCAAGCTCTTTCACCTTGACCTAAATCCAAGGTCAAATTTTGATTCTCAAGGTCACAGCATACTTTTGCCTATAGAACAAAGACCATTTGACCTCCAGAGTTCAAACTTCATACATATTATCGTTAAGCCAAGGTCTTTCATTTTTACCTTGACCCAAGGTCAAATTTTCATTCTCAAGGTCACAACATACTTTTCCCTATAGAGTAAAGACTATTTGACCTTCAGAGTTCAACTTTCATACATACTATTGTTAAGCCAAGCTCTTTCACCTTGACCTTTACCCAAGGTGAAATTTTGATTCTCAAGGTAATTACATACTTTTGCCTATAAAACAAAGACTATTTGACCTCCAGAGTTCAAACTTCATATATATATTATTGTTGAGCTTGGCTCTTTCACGTTGACCTTGACCCAAGGTCAAATATTGATTCTCAAGGTCACAACAAACTTTTGTCTATAAGACAAAGACTATTTGACTTTGGGAATTCAAACTTTACACAGATATTTCTTGCATCAAGCCCTTTCATCTTGACCTTGACCCAAGGTCATCTGTTTGACTGCAAGTTCACAACAGACTTCGGTTGATAAGATAATGAGCTTTAATCAGATTAAAATCAATCGTGATGAGATAACCTACAATACTTATGTTTTATCCGTATCCTTGGTTCAAGATAGAATAATCATTCTCAAGGTAATAACAAACATTTACTCTTGTAGAATTCACAGTTTTTGTCCTATACTATTTATTCTTCATACAAGTTGTCCTTCTTACTAGTATTTGAACTTAAGATGGTTTAAGAAGGATAACTCTTTTATTCTTGTTCTCATTTTCTTTCTTTTTTCTTAGAAGCATTACAAATCATTACTTATCTGTACTTCATCCTGTTGTCATTTTCTATTAATAGAAATTTTGTCATTGCAAAGTCATTGTGCAATTCTGTTTTGAGATAGAAATTTTAAAGGATTTAATATTGATATATCATGGAGATTAAAGATTTCTTAAACATGGAAGGTATGTATTATCGTTTTCTTCTAATTTATTGATAAATAAATAAGAGTCCCAAGTTAGACAAAAGCTCTTTTGACTCATTAGCTGAAATGAATAAGGTACTAATTTCCATCCTCTTTATTCGGATTTTAACACGTCAGTTCCGAGGAAGGTCTAATAAAGGAGGAATCCGTCTGTTGCTTGCAACAGTAGCCATCTAGTTATTATTATTATTCTTACCCCCAAGTCAATCCAGAGACGTTACAACAAATTACCGCATCATATGATATAATGGAAAGTATCATGTAAAAGAGCAAATAAAGATCTTAATTTAAAAATTTTCTTCTTGCCGAGAAGTTCACATATGCCCCCGCTAGAGGTCATAAAAGGTAAAATCTTTAAAACCTTATAACTCCTAAACTAACCGTGCGATTTGAATGAATTTTTTTATATTGTTCTTTGGAAAATTTGCAAACTTTTATACGCTTACATGCTCGATAAAATATTTACGGTTTTCGCCCTATTCAGAGTTGAAAATGGAACTTTAGATTGGCACAGTGCCAATTTCTACATTTTTTGAGATTTTGAGTTGAAACTTGGATAGTAGGTTACTTATAGGTAGACATTTATTGCTGACCTACCTTCAAGGTCAAATTTTTATTCTCAAGGTCACAACAAATTTTGGCCTATAGAACAAAGACTACTTGACCTTCAGAGTTCAAACTTCATACATGCTATCGTTAAGCCAAGCTCTTTCACCTTGACCTTGACTGAAGGTCAAATTTTGATTCGCAAGGTCACAACAAAGGTTTGCCTATAGAATAAAGACTATTTGACCTTCAGAGTTCAAACTTCATACATATTATTGTTAAGCCACGCTCTTTCACATTGACCTTGACCCAAGGTCAAATTTTGATTCTCAAGGTCACAACAAACTTTTGCCAATAGAACAAAGACTATTTGACCTTAAGAGTTCAAACTTCACACAAATATTCCTTGCATCAAGCCCTTTTACCTTGACCTTGTCCCAAGGTCATTTGTTCAATTTCAAGGTCACAACATACTTTGGTTGATAAAATATTGAGCTTTGATCAGACTTAGATCAATCTTGAAAAGAATTACCTCAAATACTTATCTTTTTTTCCGTGACCTTTATTCATGGTCAAATGATCATTCTCAGGGTCATAACAAACTTACTCTTGTAAAATTAGCAGTTTTTGTCCTACGCTATTTATTCTTCACACAAGTAGTCTTTCTTATTTGAACATAACATAGTATAAGAAACATAACTCTTTTACTCTTGGTCTCTGTTTTTTTTCTTAGTAGCATTACTTGGCTGTATTTTGATTCTATTGTAATTTTCTATTAATAGAAATGCTCTCATTGCAAAATCATTGTGCAATTCAGTTTTGAGATAGTAATTTTAAAGGATTTAGAATTGATAGATCATGGAGTATAAAGCTTTCGTAAACATGAAAGGTATTTATTATCTTTTTGTTCTATTTTGTTGATAAATAAATGAGAGTCCCAAATTAGACTAAAGCTCTTAAGACTCATTTGCTGAAGTGAATAAGGTACAAAAGCAACTATTCATTTTTCCATCTTCTTCTTCACTTCAGTTCCAATGAAGGTCTAATAAAGGAGGAATCCGTCTGTTGCTTGCAACAGTAGCCATCTTGTTATTATTATTATTGTTCTATTTTCGGTCAT
This sequence comes from Pinctada imbricata, assembly GCA_033119305.1. Taxonomy (NCBI): domain Eukaryota; kingdom Metazoa; phylum Mollusca; class Bivalvia; order Pterioida; family Pteriidae; genus Pinctada; species Pinctada imbricata. The sequence continues at coordinate 63,731,227 of VSWD01000003.1, forward strand.
TTGTGTATACGGGGCAAACTTTTATACTCTATGCTCCCTTCCTCCTCCGCCATTACAAATTAATTTTGATACCCATTTTGTTTTTATTTGCGGGAGGTCCAATTCCATGCTCTGAAAAAGGAGTTCTTACTTCACTGATCAGAGGTACTTTGAAATTTCATTATAATATTTTTGGGCAGATTTTACGCCTTATCATTACAGGTCCTTTTCAATTCATGTCCCATTTCTACGGCTACTAATATAACTTAAATCATTACAATGAGAGATATGTTAATGTAAAGAAAGACTTAGGATTCAGGATTTTTTTTTTCGATTTTTATCGTCCTTTCAAATATATATTAAAATGACCATCCAATCCCAAATATCACGACTTGAAATAAGGTTTTTTATGAAGTAAAAATAATTAATTGTAGTTCAGTTTATCGAAGTTATATTGCATATATATTGAAGTTATAGTATATTGTTTATCAGCGGTCTGTATAAAAGGAAGGAGGGAATTTAGGATGGTCATTCGCTACGCAAGTACGCATTTGAAATTTTCTGTTACAAAATTTCTTGAAATTTCTAAAACGTGGGTCCTGTATCCTGAGGATATCCGAACTACGTGCTCACAACCCTCCCATTTTTCCGGTGACTATATGCAAAATTGTAATGTAAAATAGCATTCTT
>VSWD01000003.1:63732395-63774620 GCA_033119305.1 Pinctada imbricata
CATTTATAAGATAAGTCATATACAGGTAATCAGCATAACAATGTATTTTTCATATTTCAGACTTCTTCTTTTCATCAAACACTGCACAAAATTTCACGATAGAAAGTTACCAAATTGAATATTTTAATCGAGGGTTGTGTTTTTGAGTTTATTGGTCAGCAAATATGACCGACGAGAACAATGACAATAGGTCAATAGTACACGTGGGCTATAACCTCAAATGAGCATAATCACTCGTAAATTGTGTCTATATTTGTAAAATATTTTATCAACTTTCCATATCATATGAAATACCAATCTTAAAGTTACAATTCATTTCACAAAGCACATTTTTACTTGATAAAAGTGTAACAATCAAAATAGCAAATGTACAATTTTCAAATGACTATAATATCACGATGGTGATACGTGAATTCTTGGATGTGTATATTCCGAACGGGATGACTCGGTCGTATCAGTTCTTGTAAAGTTTAGCTGCATGTAAGTTCCACTGGTTATTGCCTTTAATTCTTCTAGGGTTTGCTTCATCTCCAAATGAGAAGTTCTATCCCTCTCCCTGTAAAATGAAGCGTAAATAATGAAGCTTATCATTGCATTAGAATATTAAGCATTAATTTGATGTGCACTTTATGGCGAAAATATATTATGTTTTGCTTTCAGTGGGTGCTGCAAACGAGTCCTGTAGGAGACACTTCCTACCCATTACCTTGATTATTTTAATATTACAATCTACGGAGGTTGAACTAACTTCGATTATTTAAGTCGTCAATGCATTCTATCTGAAGATTACAGAGGTTTAATTATATACAGAAACAAATATATGAAACATTTGTTTTTCTTCAGGTCATGTGTATGATTTCCAATGAAGATAATTCGTATCTATCTATGTATATACATGAATAGAGTTCTTCTTCGTGATTTAAAGGTATGTTTCCTTTCTATTGCCTGTGGTTTCGATTTGTTTGGTTTTTTTCTCAGTCTCTTTACTTTTCTAATATGGACAACCCTCTCCCTCGTGAGAAGATAAAATATCACTTATAAAAACTTATATAATGGTGTTTTGATCGAGAGGATAAAATATCGTTAGAGACGACTGGGTCCTGATTCTCTGTTCTATCTGAAAGTTGGTCAGATTTCTCAGGTGATTGACCTTCAGTTCTCTTCAGCCACCATATCAAAGACTGTTACACGCATGCCATAGAATTTGTAAGATCAATTTCATAGAATCTGTGTAACAAGAGGCCGCTGCGTTTAACTATCTTGTTTGTGATGTCACCTTCCAGTGAGAAGTATTATATTCATACAACAATTGCGTCTATGGAAACCTCCGTATATCCGGATAAGTAGTAAGGGTTGTGCGCACTTAATCAGGATGACCACACCATTTGCTAATAGCAGATGGCCGTCAAAAGTCGGCGCCGGGTACACATTAGTATCCTTCCTTTTATGTGTTGTCATTAATATTTGGTGTTTCTGTACCTCTGTTTCGATGGTTTTGTATGATGCTCTAGTAAATATTGAAGTGTCTTTTTGCAATTAGTAGTCTTCTCTGATGTGATGTCATCTATGTGTCGCTTTCTTTTGGGTTTGTTTCGTTTGGTGAGTGCAGGTTGGTCATGCTGGAGATCATTCCCTTCTTTGTTGTTTTACACGTTAAGGTGCCCCTCTTTATAAATCGTCATCTGAATGCGTATATCTCTGTGATCATTGAAGCTTCGTTGCAAAATGTAGTTTGGGGATCATCATTATATCGCGCAGAATTTCCATAATATGGCGCAAATCTTTATTTGTTTTCAATAAGCAAAGCTTTGCATTTTTCCTTTATCAATTTGGCTTTTAACAAACATAAGAAACATATTGGCACCTCTTTTGGTCTCGTCGGTTTATATGGACATGTACAATGATGTATAATGATGTAGTCTTTTGTACGTAATGTTTCAATGACAAAATTAATATGGATCATGACCATATCCCTGTTGTATTTAGTGTTCCTTTTGCGTAGTTTGCATGTCTACTCTACATTTGCATGGGATGTTTTGATATGTGGCTGCAACCGAGTCCTGTGGGAGATTCCCTCCTGTGTTCTATAGAAGACATATAAAAGTAAACTTCATACTTACAAATTAGTTTTCATGTGATGTAAATTCCTACAGACACAGATTAACCCAAGAACAACAACATTCAGAAGTATTGCTAGCACCACAATAATATATATCAATAGCAACATCTCCGAGTCGGCAAATCCTCTTTCGCTGCTTAACGTTACTTTAGCTGTTAAGATAAGATAATTTATTATATCACTTAGTTGTTTCCTTCTGATGTTCATGTGTGTCATATATACGTAGAAACCCCCTTACTTTAAGGAACTAATTTTAAGCAAATAAGTGGAGAGAACATATTTTTTCATTAAAGTTATATTCATAAAGTAATCTCAGAATCTATATCAGTACCTATCACCGAAATAATAATCTAACCTTATTCGTTAGTTACCTGGAACTAATCTCCTAACTCTAGAGTTAAGTCTTGTTCAATTACTCCTCGTGTACAGACACGAGTTTTATGATAGGTGCCTTTAAACAAAAACTATTAGAAAGAGTGTTCAACCCTCCTCATAATGCGGATGCTTCGCAATTTAGATCAAACCATAAGGTTTATAGGATTGGCTAACTCTAAGGAGTCTAAATAATGGAGGAAATTGATGACAGGAACTCTATAGTCCATTTCCAGTTTCAACACTTAGCCGTATCAAATAGACAGACATTATATTAGCATAAATTTCCCAAACAGAATAGGCATTATTCAAATAGAGAATATTTGGCTTAATTTGTGTTTTGTTACGGGTGCGCAATAAATAAACATTAAAGAAATGCCTATCAGTTATTAAGTGTTAAACGTCTTTAAGTTCAATAGCATCATTTTAAACCTTATAAATTTACAGCATGGACCAGACATGCACGTTTCGGATATTAAACCCTCGTCAGTGATTCTCAGTCTAAACAATGTAATATGTTTCAAAGTCGAGAAGGCAATGCCAAATCATTAAAACAGGAAGGGTTGCGAACATCGGAATGAATAACATTTCGAAGTGAGACCAGGTGCCCGAGGAGAGTCAGCGTCGCCTGATTGTATGCAAAGGAGGGGATATCCAACCACACCAGATTGCAGCACTCACAGCAAAACCCCAAAACACCCAATGCAAAAACCCAAAGCAGACAAGCACAAAAAGAGACGCAAAAGGGACAAGGAACGCCAACGCACAATACAGAAACATCAAATAAAAAGGACTACACATCAACCAATGAGATCAATGGGCAAACGGTGCCGACTTAGGACGGCCATCTGCCACGGAAGTAGCAGAAGGTGTGGTTATTCTGGATTACGTGCACACAATCCTCCCACTTAACCGATTACCCAGAGGTCTCGAAGAACGTACAATTGCTGTATAAAACAACCTCCTCACTGTCAGATGACCACACACAAACAAGACCGCAAAACGCAGGGACCCAAGCAACACGGATGAATATGTAAATGGATATAAAAAGAGGGCGTACGTAATACAATCCGTGCTGTGCCGCCGCGAGCTCATATTGTTATCACCCGAGGAGTCCGACTGACATTCAGAGAGGACAGGTGGTCGGGGCCCTGTCTTCTCTAAAGAGGTTTGGACAGGGCCCGTCGTGGAGTCCCGTCTTCATAGTCAGTCAGAGTGCAAGTTTTAAGAATGCGCTGTTACAAGACTGTAGATTGGTCAAGTACCAAGCCTAGTGTCCGTCTGGTGACATTAGGATCATATCGACGGTGTAAAAGTCGTTTGATGATTCTGACGCATTAATGTTAGTGATGTTGTCTATCTTTGATCCTTCTTATCTTGTTAATCATGTCACCATAAAATGCAGGCTGTGCAATACCCAAAGTAATATACTCTGTTGCCTGTATTGGTCCGAATTTCAAAATAAGTTGACGAATATTTTTGTAAAATTTCCAGAAAGTCTTTACTAGTTTATGAAAGCGAGATTCTTGTCCTAAAAGTTTCTTGGTAATTTGTAAATTTCTACTATGAAAATCCAAACAAATCCAAACACCCGTCGCAACAGCTTCATGGAAACTGGTCAAATTCGGTGATTGTCTCGATGTACATTTTATGCCACACATCAGTTAAGTATTACACACAGCAAGTGCATTTATCGTACATGTTATGCACATTAGTAAGTTTTATACGATAAATGCACTTGCTTTGTGTTACCTTCCCGTAACAAAACACACATTATGATATTCATTTCATACAAATGCAAAGCAATTGTCAGTTTCATTCTTCTTTCCTGAAATCGCGGTTTTTTCTGGTAAAAAGAATACGTCAAGGTTTAGTTCACTGCGGGTTCAGATTGCAGGTAAGTGTAGTCTCCCGAATCATGTTTTTGTAGAGCTGATGCATTGTGACGTCTCGTTTGTCCATAAAAAGTAAATATTTAATTTGATTCCGCTTACCAAAGTTTTATCTTACAATCTCAGATAATTAATGAAAAGTGAACAAATAAAGTCTTTTTTAAAATGTTGTAATGAAGCAAACATGACTCTTCCTATTCTAATCTATAGTATGTTAAACGTCTTTAAATTCAATGGCATCATTTAAATCCTTGTCTGATAAATTTACAGCATGGACTAGACAAGCACGTTTCGGGTACTAAACCCTCGTCAATGATTCTCAGTCTAAACAATGTAAAATGGCCAAAAAGTATGAAAATTATCATGTCCAAAAATGTGCCAAAAGACGTAACAGAATGGGTGGGATATGATGCGATAGGACCCACGTTTTAGAAATTTCAAGAAATTTTGTAACAGAAAATTTCAAATGCGTTGAAGAGACAGACAACCAACCTAAGTTGATCGAACTTGGCTACATGTGCCCTCGGGGACTCTTGGTCCACCAGCAGTGACACTGACCATGTAGTTCAAATCTTGAACGTCTTTAAATTCAAAAGAATCATTTAAACCCTGATAATATGCTGAATAACTTCGTTTCTAGGATGTTGTCATAATTCATATTAATAATATATTATACATTCTTTCATTTTCTATTTGTGTTGCATTGGAGTTCCTTTACCATTCTAGAAAGTGGAATCTCTTCACTTTCACTTTCATTCATATGTCATCTTCAATTAGTCTTGAATAACAATATTCCTATTCCGTTACCTACTTCCGTCCTGTCATTTGAGTCTTTAATGATTTAGCATTTATATTTCTGAATTTGAAGACCTTTAATATTACAACATTAGACATAGAATTTAGCATTGAATTGTGATTATCTGTAGCTTTATTTCATATTTCATTTCAGCGGTGTACTTTTGTAAATGAGTAATTTTATGCTTTGAGATATAATTTATGCTTTGGGATATAATTTAAGTTCGAAAATGTGTTATGTCGCTCGCTGAATGTTTAACGTCTTCAAATTCAATAGCATCATTTAAGACCTGATAAATTTACAGCATGGACCAGGCATGCACGTTTCGGGTACTTAACCCTCGTCAGTGATCCTCAGTATAAACAATGTAAAATGACCAAAAAGTATCAAAATTATTTTCTCCAAAAAAGTACAAAAAAGAACATATTGAGTGGGATATTATCTTACAGGTTCCTTTAAAGTTGCATATCGTCGTTGGTTTGCATATCATTGTTGAATATCTCTGTATGATTCATATATGCCCTCTTGCAGTCTATTGTAAGTATATTTCACCGTAAACTTGTATTGTATTTCTATATGGTATATGCATTTGTCTTTTCATATTTTCTGTATTCGGCTATGAACATGTTTGTTTGTTGCCAATAAAAGTGAGTTGAGTTGAGCTAAGCTATCTTTTAAACAGAATCTGTAGATGCAATTAATAAGAATAATTTCTTTGAAAACATTTTTTTAAACTCAGTTAAATACTTACGTTTTGTAGATGACACCGTTGCATATGAACTTGATTCAGTTGTATGATTCGTTGAGCGAAAAGTAATGCTTTTAATTCTATCTATTCCCACCTTCAACTTTAACTCTGCAACTTTATCTCCACAAGTTCTTGAGCCACGCGCAAATGATCATTTATAAGTATTATAAATGTATTTATGGCAACAAGTCTTACCATGTAATGATTATTATTCATGATCTTCATGCGCGCGCAGCATCATAACAACTTTAGCATCTTTCATTGTTTTTACATTGTACACGTTGCTGGTATCTTAATCAAATTACCACACGCAAATGTATCTTTTTTGTAGAAAAAAACATATAAGAAAATTGAAATCAATTTAAAATATGTTTCCCTGCATACTATTATTTAAGGTACAGTAGATATATATAGTGTACATTCAAGAATTGTTGGAATTAACCGTTTCAAAAGTGAATAGTTCTGATTTTCTTCATTTGGGCCTCAATCACAATTCTCTAAACATTGTCTGTTTGCAATGCATGGATGAAAACCATCAGGTAAAGTATAAATTATATAGTAATTCAATCATGACGTTCAGATACATACCCATGTGAGCCTAAATCCTTTGGCGGTTCCTTCTCTATCTGAGTGGTGGAGGATAATCTCCATACTATGACAGTCAGAAAGAAGATACCGTGGAGTATGAGTATTTTGTTTCCCGCATATGCAAAACATGCATTTATAACACATAATTGAGATACAAACGCTGATTTGACATGTGAATCTAGTGACTTTCAGAGTGTCTACGTATTTGTAAAAAAAAATGAAAACCCCCAAAATTGCCATATCGTCCATATAAGAAACCTAGATGCATGCAGAAAGGGATATCAAATACATGTACATAAGTTAAGTGAACGCATCGATATAACATATGAAAACGACCTACGAAACTGAAATATTCTTATGGTGCACTAGTACATGTACCACATTACTTTTTACCATTACAAAATTCCATCGAGACCAAAATTGATATGTTTGATCTACCCGTTGCTTCATCATATCTTTATCTATTTATTTATTTACTAATTTTTTCATCCAGTAATGAATTATATATCTATTGATTTATTTTTCATCTTTAACGCACTAAAACATATTTCAAGACTTTTCTCATGGTAACAACATAAGTCACAGGGGAGCGCGTTCATATCAATGTCATAAATATTTCTCTTTGTCAAATATCATAGATGAAAACATGTCATTGTTTACAAAAGTTAGTTGCCCAAACTAAATTCAATCATTCTTCAACTTACCATCAGATAATCTTCGCATTGTGGTGAGTGGTATTTCTCTTGAAGTTCAAAATCATGAATTGTAATCCGTATAACTGTCCCACGTGATGCCTGTATCCGCCATTGACAATCCAGATTTTTACTGTATCCATTAGGATAACCTGGTGATACAATACCGCCTGATGTTCATCTTTATTCCCCTGTACAGTTGATATTTTCTGCATCAAAGAAATGCAAATTTTCAGCAATCATTAGGGTAACTAATTATCATTGTTAGGTGGCAAATATATATGTATATATATAGAATCTTAAATGAATTTTCATTTCATACGATGTATTATGAAACTCGTTGTGCGTTTTATATATAAAACACACACCTCGTTTCATAATACATCGTATGAAATGAAAATTCAATTGAGATTCTTTTTATCACATGATTCTGCCAAAAAAAAATGTTTATTTCCAACGTGAAATCAACGATTCTGAGAACTAGAGGCGAATCACGCCATGTCCTATAGAAGTCGTCTGCTACGCGCTATGAGAAGTAGTTCCCCGTCGTTGATGTTCTGTCCGTAAAGAGAAAAATATTTCAACTTTGTTTAGTCAGTCTTTAATGCAATAATTATTTCATCAACAACAATTTCAATCATTGATATTGAATTCGCGTCTTAATTTAACATATGACCGATATTTGAAAGGTCACACTTGTCACAGTGTAGGTGCCGAGGCTCCAAACTTGACCAATCGCATTCGAGCAGAGCGATATGGAACGTGTTATCATAACATTTGATTATGAAATGGCTTTATGAAACTGCATAACGGGTGAATCATGTGATAAAAAACGGTTATCAAAATCATTTTGCATCCAAAACAAAGGTCATGTTCTGCTGACTCATAATCAATTATCCGAGAAACCAAAATTGTCCATTAAACAAGAAATTGAAGTTTTTATTTAAATTTCAATGCTTTTTATAACATAGCTTTTATAAGGATATGCTACCGAATCGACCCTATAGGAAATTTGGAGCACCGCACTCACTATAAATTGCACAAATCTAATTTCAAAACATATAACCAGTGTGCGCTACTAAACTTAATTTTGGCTGTGTCTAAAAATACCTTGGATGGACGCACCGATGATGAGGATTTGATAACCGAAACACGTGTCTGGTGCATAATAAATTTGTTTTAATTTTTTGTCGGGAGGGCACTGTGAAAGGGTTCAATTTCTCGGTGTTAAAATTCGCAGTTTTCTGAATGTAGCCAATTGCGGTGCTTTTAATTTCGCTGTATCGAAAGTTGCAGGAGAAAAAAAAAACCTTTTGATACATTTATAAAGATTTCGTCGACAAGTACACGTGTAATTTGATTGTTGTTCGTCTTTTAAGTGTTTCACTTTGTAATTAATGACAAACACGTAGTAATTAGGGATAATTACACAGAAACGGTTGAATATCAATAATTAAAGAATACGGAAAAGTAGATTGAAACTAATTAACTGCGTGCGTTTTCACTAAAAATCTTAAGCGTGATATGTGTGTCATCTTCCTTTTTAAAAAAATATAGATGTATCGTAAGTTAAATTGTCGATACACTTTACTGTACAATGAAACTATTTAACCAGCGTAAAGGAAAATCACGTTTAGAGAATTGAACGATGCAGCTGTACATGCACAGTAGCTTTCATGCATCAAATGCATATGGACATCTTTGCCTCTATTATTTGTTTTGTCTATTATACAAAATTATCGCGGGGGTTCAATGTTCGCGGAAAATTCGGAACCCGCGAACACAGCGAAAATAAAAACACCGCAATCATTTCCCCATTTACAGTATAGAGTTGGAACACTTCCGTATTTTAACTATACGAAAATACATATTAAAAGTTTTATAATTTCACTTAGACAATTTTCTTTTAAAATTTCGTCCTTTATAAATTATACATATATACCTAAAATAACAAAATTAAGTTTTTATTTCATAATATTTTCCATAATATCAAAGGGATGAATGAAAGGTATGTATGCAATTGTTAAACGTCTTCAAATTCATAAGCATCATTTAGAAGCAGTTAAGTTAACAGCATGAACAAATTAGACAGTAGTCTTCATATTTACTCTCTGTCATGTCAAAATATTATCCACTCTCCAGAATGGTGGCTGATATTCCGTCATAGACCATTTGAACCATCCAACCAAAGATTGTACTCTATGTCTTCCGAAATGGAAGTAACTGGATGTGACAGTTCTACCGAATTGAAGCGGCGGGTGTTGCATGCAATCAGGAGATGCTTACTCTTCCCGGGCACCTGGTCTCACTCCAATATCGGGAGTTGACTTCTTTTCATATGGTGGAGGTTTTTATTTGTTTGCTTTGGTTCCTGTTTTATCCTGATTTTGTTTGCCTTCGGTTTATGATTTTCTGGATTATCGATTTTGCGCTGTATACAGGGATATGGTCATTATCCATATTTGTCATGTAACAGTTAAAGCACCCTTTACACTTTTCTGGATCGTGCAACGGATAGCTACGGATCAAGAAATAATTCACATCCGTAGCTATCTGTAGCAATCCGTACCAATTTGTACGTAGCTCGGTCCGACACTTATAATGACAATTGAGTTAAAGAAGATCCTGACGATAATCTCAAGAGCACTAACAACAGAGCACCAAATTGAGCATCGACGTACCCCTAGCAAGATAGAGGTGGGACCAGGTGCCCGGGAGGAGTAAGCATCCCCTGTTGGCAAGCCGCACCCGCCGTCGATTATCACGAAAATGAAAACATATAAAAAAAGCGGAATGCACTGTCTGAGGCTATTCTATGTAGAAAGTGCTATGGCGATCATGTCAGGGAAAATATTCAAAAAACTGTCAAGTCGTAGCTATCCTTGGCAATCCGTTGCTATCCGGAATAACACGCACAGAAAGATTTTGAACATGCTCAAAATTTTGAAGCGACGGGTGTTGCATGCAAGCAGGAGATGCTGACTCTTCCTGGGCACCTGGTCTCACTCCAATTTCGGGAGTTCGCTTCTTTTCGTGTGGTGGAGGTTTTTGTTTGTTTGCTTTGGTACCTGTTTTATCCTGATTTTGTATGCCTTCGGTTTATGATTTCCTGAATTATCGATTTTGTGTTGTATATAGGGATATGGTCATTATCCATATTTGTCATTTCAACGACTCCGCTACGGATAAAGTTGTCGTAGCGGAGTCGTAAGGGGAGTTTAGGAAACGCGTAGTTGAGTCGTAGCTATCCGTAAGTTAAAATATAACAATATGTTTTTTTTTCATTGTTTTTACATTAAGTATGATAATTACAGAAAGTTTCATCAAAATCCATGACATGCCGTGTTAAGCTGTTTTAGGTTTTTACAGAGAATTCATATTGAAGAAGACTACGAGCATTTTGATTCTTATTACGTGATATATGCACAACCAATGTGATTCTCTGAGATAAAAAAGGTAAATGTGTCATTTCGCATGAAAACATTCGTGACTCAAAATGCATGAGATATGCAGAACCATTCCGCGATGAATGTTCTGCATATTGACCCCTAGTGAGCTTTATTCCAATATGCCTTTTTACCTGAAAAACGCGAAAAAGAAAAAACAATCAAAACTAACAGACAGTTTTTGTGCATATGATAGATATAATCAAAGAAGTACCTAACAGTTATTCCGTCCCAAAGTCAAGAAGGCAAGGTAAAATCATCAGAATTTCCATAGGAAGGGCTACGAATATCGGAATGAATAACATTCCACAGTGAGATCATGTGTACGGGGACAATCAGCGTATCCCGCAAGAGGTTTGACAGTATTACTAAGTGTTTTTCCCTGACGTGGTCGCCATAGCACTTTCTATATAGACATAACCTCAGACAGATGTTAGATGTGTACATTAACATTACAGCGAGTGCGCGGTTCAAAATTTCCTGTAGGGTCAATTCAGTAGCATACCCAAATAAAATCTATGTTCAAAAATCATTGGAGGGATGGTGCTAAGACGTTAAACTCCTTTCAGACTCTATGCAGGAAATCATAAAAAATACAGATGTTAACCTCCTATTTTGAGGCAGACAAGACAAGACAATATACAGAACTAAACGAAACAACACAAATATTCTGCAAATGGAGATAAGTTCACCAATCCTGCTACGTCTTTCGGTACCCTTTTTCGACATAGTAACTTCATACTTTTTGGCATATTACATTGTTTAGATTTAGGATTTAGGATCACTGATGAGGGTTAAGTACCCGAAACGTGCATGTCTGGTCCACGTTGCCAATTTATTTGTTCTTAAATGATGCTATTCAATTTGAAGACGTTTACATTTATACCACTTGGTGAGTGTCACTGCTGGTGGACCAGGAGTCCCCGAGGGCACATGTAGCCAAGTTCGATCAATTTCGGTTGATCGTTTCTTCAACGCAATCTAAATTTCTGTTATCAAAATTTCTTGAAATTTCTAAAAAGTGGGTCCTGTAGCATCATATCCCACCAATCCTGCTACGTCTTTCGGTACCCTTTTTCGACATAGTAACTTCATACTTTTTGGCATATTACATTGTTTAGATTTAGGATTTAGGATCACTGATGAGGGTTAAGTACCCGAAACGTGCATGTCTGGTCCACGTTGCCAATTTATTTGTTCTTAAATGATGCTATTCAATTTGAAGACGTTTACATTTATACCACTTGGTGAGTGTCACTGCTGGTGGACCAGGAGTCCCCGAGGGCACATGTAGCCAAGTTCGATCAATTTCGGTTGATCGTTTCTTCAACGCAATCTAAATTTCTGTTATCAAAATTTCTTGAAATTTCTAAAAAGTGGGTCCTGTAGCATCATATCCCACCAATCCTGCTACGTCTTTCGGTACCCTTTTTCGACATAGTAACTTCATACTTTTTGGCATATTACATTGTTTAGATTTAGGATATAGGATCACTGATGAGGGTTAAGTACCCGAAACGTGCATGTCTGGTCCACGTTGCCAATTTATTTGTTCTTAAATGATGCTATTCAATTTGAAGACGTTTACATTTATACCACTTGGTGAGTGTCACTGCTGGTGGACCAGGAGTCCCCGAGGGCACATGTAGCCAAGTTCGATCAATTTCGGTTGATCGTTTCTTCAACGCAATCTAAATTTCTGTTATCAAAATTTCTTGAAATTTCTAAAAAGTGGGTCCTGTAGCATCATATCCCACCAATCCTGCTACGTCTTTCGGTACCCTTTTTCGACATAGTAACTTCATACTTTTTGGCATATTACATTGTTTAGATTTAGGATTTAGGATCACTGATGAGGGTTAAGTACCCGAAACGTGCATGTCTGGTCCACGTTGCCAATTTATTTGTTCTTAAATGATGCTATTCAATTTGAAGACGTTTACATTTGATGTGGCGAGTAAGTATCTCCTGCTTGCTAGAAACGTCCTATAATTTACCCTGGCAGCGGCAGAAAAATTAAAAACAGGTAAACACTTGATTTTTTTTTGGGGGGGGGGGGGCAAAGGTAGTTTCATCCGGGACATACGTGTACATTAGGTGAGAGAAAACCATATTTATATTTTCCATGCCATCTTATAACTGACCTTTGATGAAATGACTCCACAACGGGCCATGTCCAAACCTCCTCAGAGAAGACAGGGCTATGATCGCCTGTTCTCTCTGAATATCGATTGGCCTTCTCGGGAGATTCGTTGTTACATAATTTATCTGTTCTGAAATGATGCTATTGAATTTGAAGCTATTAAACATTCGTTACAGCCGGCAGAGCACAAAACCTATTTTGTACTCCCTTTGTTTTAATAACCACGTAGTATACATATCAATCTGTATGTTGCTTTAGCCCCTGTGTTTTGTTGCTTTGTCTGTGTGGTCATCTTATGGTAAGAATGTTATTTTACATTACAATTTTGCATATAGTCACCGGAAAAATGGGAGGGTTGTGAGCGCGTAATTCGGATATCCTCATCATCCACTACTTGCGTAGCGAATGACCATCCTAAATTCCCTCCTTCCTTTTATGCAGACCGCTGATAAACCATATACTGTGCAATATAACTTCGATAAACTGAACTACAATATTTTTTTTTTACTTCATAAAAAAACCTTATTTCAAGACGTGCTTCTTTCTAAATTACATTTCATATACAAGAGTAGCAAGTAATGTCAATTCGATCAACTTTTCGTATTAATCAAAATTGAGATAATGAACGGATTTTGAAGGATTGGATGGTCATTTTAATAGATATTTGAAAGGACGATAAAAATCGAAAAAAAAAATCCTGAATCCTAAGTCTTTCTTTACATTAACATAGCTCTCATTGTTATAATTAAAGTTATATTAGTAGCTGTAGAAATGGGACATGAATTGCAAAGGACCTGTAATGATAAGGCGTAAAATCTGCCCAAAAATATTATAATGAAATTTCAAAGTACTGTCTTTGCACCAGCTGATAAAGCAGCCAACAACACCATTATCATTTGAAAACGTTACTACATATCAACTTTGATTTCGGAACTTTCGTCTACTAATACATATATCAAAAGCAATGAAAGTGCATCTAACATTTTAGGCAAGCATAACAGTGAACTGTCTTCATTCAATATCTCTATTTCTAAATTGGATCTCCCAACACTATATTGCATACCGAAACTGCACAAGTCTCCTTACAAATTTCGATTTATTGCTATTTCTAGTAACTGCTCCACTACAATTTTGTCTAGAAATCTGACGTCAGCACTTACTGCTATTAAAGAACACATAACTAGATATTGTGAAACGGTTCTAAACAGGAACGATGTAAATTTATTTTGGTGTATTAAGAATTCAGGGGATGTGATTGAAAAAATGAACTCTGGAAATTTCCAAGCCAATACGATTTCTTCATACGACTTCTCTAATATGTACACCACACTTCCTCATGACAAAATTAATGATCGATTATCTAATCTCATTAAATGGTGTTTTGATCGAGAGCGAAAAACTTACATTTGTACATCTGAATCGAAGGGTTTCTTTTCCTCGACAGACTACAAATCATACAAATCATGGACATGTAGTGACCTGCGTAATGCCTTGTCTTTCCTCTTGGTCAATATTTATGTTAGATTTGGTGAGGATATATACAAGCGAGTTGTAGGAATTCCTATGGGTACTAACTGTGCGCCTCTTGTTGCAGATTTATTTTTATACACTTATGAAAAAGAATTTATCCAAAATCTTCAAAAGCAAAGAAAATTTGATGAGCTGAAATGTTTCAATAATACTTCTAGGTATCTGGATGATATTCTAACCATTGACAATCCTGCTTTTGAATTATATAAGAATGAAATTTATCCACAAGAATTAACCCTTAACAAGGCTAACCTTTCAAATACAGAAACACCCTTTTTGGACCTAAATATCAAAATTGTAAACGGAAAGATTGATACAAGTGTATATGACAAAAGGGATGATTTTGGATTCAACATAGTAAATTTCCCTTGGCTTGACGGTGATGTTCCAAGATTACCGTCATACGGCATTTATATCTCACAGCTCATCCGGTACGCTAGAGCATGTACTGATATTTTGGATTTTCACAGTAGAAATTTACAAATTACCAAAAAACTTTTTGGTCAAGGTTTCCGCTTTCATAAACTAGTTAGGACTTTCTGGAAATTTTACAAAAATTACAGTCAACTTCTTTTAAAATTCGGATCTATACATGCAACAGAGTACATTACTATGGGTATTACACAACCTGTCTTTTATGGTGATATGATAAACAAAATAAAAAGGATCAAAGGTAGGCAGCATAACCATCGAAAATGCGTCAGAATCATCAAACGCCTTTTATATCGTGGATATGATCCTAATGTCACCAGACGGACACTAGGCTTAGTACTTGACCAATCTACAGTCTTGTACAAGCGCATCCTTGAGACTTGCACTCTGACTGACTGTGACGACGGGACTCCATGACGGGCCCTGTCCAAACCTCTTTAGAGAAGACAGGGCCCCGACCACCTGTCCTCTCTGAATGTCAGTCGGACTCCTCGGGTGATTACATACATGAGCTCGCTACAGCCGGCAGAGCACGGACTGTATTACGCATGCCCTCTTTTTATATCCATTTACATATTCATCTGTGTCTCTGGGGCCTCTGCGTTTCGCGGTCTTGTTTGTGTGATGTCATCTTACAGTGAGGAGGTTGTTTTACACCACAATTGTACGTTCTTCGAGACCTCTGGGTAATTGGAGAAGTGAGAGGGTTGTGCGCACGTAATCCAGGATAACCACACCATTTGCTACTTGCGTGACAGATGGCCGTCCAAAGTCGGCAACGGTTACCTATTGGTCTCGTCGGTTTATGTGTGGTCTTTTGTGTTTGATGTTTGCATGTCGTGTGTCTCTTTTCCGTCTCGTGCTGTGCTCCTCTTTTGTGTTTTTGCATCGGGTGTTTTGGTGTTTTACTGTTGATACTGCAAAGGGGTCTTGTTGGAGATCTCCTCCCTTCTTTCGATAAACTGAATGACGTAAAGATAAACTGAACTACAATACTTTATTTTTACTTCATTAAATACCTTATTTCAAAATGTGCTTCTTTCTAAAGTACATTTCATATACAAGAGTAGCAACTGATGTCAATTTGATCAACTTTTCGTATTAATCAAAATTGAGATAATGAACGGATTTTGTAGGATCGGATGGTCATTTTAATATATATTTGAAAGGACGATAAAAACGAAAAAAAATATCCTGAATTCCTAAGTCTTTCTTTACATTAACATATCTCTCATGGTACTAAACCCTCGTCAGTGATCCTTAGTCTAAACAATGTAATATTGCCAAAAAGTATGAAAATTATTATGTCGAAAAATGTACCAAAAGACGTAGCAGAATGGGTGGGATATGATGCTATAGGACCCACGTTTTAGAAATTTCAAGAAATTTTGTAACAGAAAATTTCAAATGCGTTGAAAAGACAGACAATCAACCTAAGTTGATCGAACTTGACTACATGTGCCCTCGGGGACTCTTGGTCCCCTAGCAGTGACACTCACTAAGTAGTTCAAATCTTGAACGTCTTTAAATTCAATAGCATCATTTAAACCCTGATAATATGCTGAATAACTTCGTTTCTATGACGTTGTCATAATTCATATTAATAATATATAATCTATTTGTGTTGCATTGGAGTTCCTTTAATATTCTAGAAAGTGGAATCTCTTCACTTTCATTTTCATTCATATGTCACCTTCAATTACTCTTAAATAACAATATTCCTATTCAGTTACCTTCATCCGTCCTGTTATTTGAGTTTTTAATGATTTAGCAGTTATATTTATGAATTTGAAGACGTTTAATATTACAACGTTAGACATAGAATTTAGCATTGAATCGTGATAATCTCTATCTTTATTTCATATTTCATTTCAGCGGTGTGCTACTTTTGTAAGTGAGTAATTTTGTACCTTGGGATATATTTTAAGTTCGAAAATGTGTTATGTCGCTCGCTGAATGTTTAACGTCTTCAAAATCAATAACATCATTTAAGACCTGATAAATTTACAGCATGGACCAGACTTACAGTTTTCGGGTACTAAACCCTCGTCAGTGATCCTCTGTCTAAACAATGTAAAATGGCCAAAAAGTATGAAATTTATTATGACCAAAAATGTACCAAAAAGACGTAGCAGATTGGGTGGGATATGATGCTACAGGACCCTTCAAAGTTGCATATCGTTGTTGGTTTGCATATCATTCTTGAATATCTCTGTATGATTCATATATGCCCTCTTGCAGTCTATTGTAAATATATTTCACCGAAAACTTGTATTGTATATCTATATGGTATATGCATTTGTCTTTTCATATGTCCTTTATTCGGCTATGAACATGTTTGTTTGATTCCAATTCAAGTGAGTTGAGTTGAGTTAAGCTATCTTTTAAACAGATACTGTAGATGCAATCAATAAGAATAATTTCATTGAAAACATTACTTTTAAACTCAATTAAATACTTACATTTTGTAGATGACACCCTTGCATATGAACTTGATCAGTTGTATGATTCGTTGAACGAAAAGTAATGCTTATAGTTCTATCTATTCCCACCTTCAACTTTAACTCTGCAACTTTATCTCCACAATTTCTTGAGCCACGCGCAAATAATCAATGATAAGTATTATAAATGTATTTATGACAACAAGCCTTACCATGTAATGATTATTATTCATGATCTTCATGCGCGCGCAGCATCATAACAACTTTAGCATCTTTCATTGTTTTTACATTGTACACTTTGCTGGTATTTTAATCAAATTACCACACGCAAATGTATCTTTTTTGTAGAAAAAACATATAAGAAAATTGAAATCAATTTAAAATATGTTTCCCTGCATACTATTATTAAAGGTACAGTAGATATAAATAGTGTACATTCAAGAATTGTTGGAATTAACCGTTTCAAAAGTGAATAGTTCTGATTTTCTTCATTTGGGCCTCAATCACAATTCTTTAAACATTGTCTGTTTGCAATGCATGGATGGAAACCATCAGGTAAAGTATAAATAATATAGTAATTCAATCATGACGTTAAGATACCTATCCATGTGAGCCTAAATCCTTTCGCGGTTTCTTCTATCTGAGTGGAGGATAATCTCCATACTATGACAGTCAGAAAGAAGATACCGTGGAGTATGAGTATTTTGTTTCCCGCATATTTTATCCAATAGAATCTTAGAAGTGATCATTTCCTTTATCTGAAAAAGGGGAAAACAAACATGTGTTTCCAAGAAGGTTAGTAATGAGTATTTCAGTAAAATGTACACTAAATAACAGTGCAAAAGTACTTTATCATATAACGATTTACCAGAGAGTATTGTATTTTTATGTTAAATCAAAACATGCATTTATAATACATAATTGAGATACAAACGCTGATTTGACATGTGAATCTAGTGACTTTCAGAGTGTCTTCTACGTATTTGTAAAAAAAATTGAAAACCCCCAAAATTGCCATATCGTCCATATAAGAAATCTAGATGCATGCAAAAAGGGATATCAGATACATGTACATATATTAAGTGAACGCATCGATATAACATATGAAACCGACCTACGAAACTGAAATATTCTTATAGTGCACTAGTACATGTACCACATTACTTTTTACCATTACAAAATTCCATAGATACCAAAATTGATATGTTTGATCTACCCGTTGCTTCATCATATCTTTATCTATTTATTTATTTACTTATTTTTTCATCCAGTAATGAATTATATATCTATTGATTTATTTTTCATCTTTAACGCACAAAAGCATATTTCAAGACTTTTCTCATGGTAACAACATAAGTCACAGGGCAGCGCGTTCATATCAATGTCATAGATATTTCTCTTTGTCAAATATCATAGATGAAAACATGCCATTGTTTACAAAAGTTAGTTGCCCAAACTAAATTCAATCATTCTTCAACTTACCATCAGATAATCTTCGCATTGTGGTGAGTGGTATTTCTCTTGAAGTTCAAAATCATGAATTGTAATCCGTATAACTGTCCCACGTGATGCTTGTATCCGTCATTGACAATCCAGATTATTACTGTATCCATTTGGATAACCTGGTGATAGAATACCGCCTGATGTTCCTCTGTATTCCCATGTAAAGTTGATATTTTCTGCAACAAAGAAATGCAAATTTTCAGCAATCATTAGGGTAACTAATTATCATTGTTAGGTGGCAAATATATATGTATATATATAGAATCTTAAATGAATTTTCATTTCATACGATGTATTATGAAACTCGTTGTGCGTTTTATATATAAAACACACAACTCGTTTCATAATACATCGTATGAAATGAAAATTCAATTGAGATTCTTTTTATCACATGATTCTGCCAAAAAATGTTTATTTCCAACGTGAAATCAACGATTCTGAGAACTAGAGGCGAATCACGCCATGACCTATAGAAGTCGTCTGCTACACGCTATGAGAAGTAGTTCCCCGTCTTTGATGTTCTGTCCGTAAAGAGAAAAACATTTCAACTTTGTTTAGTCAGTCTTTAATGCAATAATTATTTCATCAACGACAATTCCAATCATTGATATTGAATTCGCGTCTTGATTTAACATATGACCGATATTTGAAAGGTTACACTTGTCACAGTGTAGGTGACGAGGCTCCAAACTTGACCAATCGCATTCGAGCAGAGCGATATGTAATGTGTTATCATAGCATTTGATTATGAAATGGCTTTATGAAACTGCATAACGGGTGTATCATGTGATAAAAAAAAGGGTAACAAAATCATTTTGCATCCAAAACAAAGGTCATGTTCTGCTGGCTCATAATCAATTATCAGAGAAACCAAAATTGTCCATAAAACAAGAAATTGTAGTTTTCATTTAAATTTCAATGCTTTTTATAACATAGCTTTTATAAGGATATGCTACCGAATCGACCCTATAGGAAATTTGGAGCAACGCACTCACTATAAATTGCACAAATCTAATTTCAAAACATATAACCAGTGTGCGATACTAAACTTAATTTTGGCTGTGTCTAAAAAATACCTTGGGTGGACGCACCGATGATGAGGATTTGATAACCGAAACACGTGTCTGGTGCATAATAAATTTGTTTTAATTTTTTGTCGGGAGGGTACTGTGAAAGGGTTCAATTTCGTGGTGTTAAAATTCGCAGTTTTCTGAATGTAGCCAATTGCAGTGGTTTTAATTTCGCTATATCGAAAGTAGCAGAAGATAAAAAACCTTCTGATACATCTATAAAGATTTCGTCGCACAAGCACACGTGTAATTTGATTGTTGTTCGTCTTTTAAGTGTTTCACTTTGTAATTAATGACAAACACGTAGTAATTAGGGATAATTACACAGAAACGGTTGAATATCAATAATTAAAGAATACGGAAAAGTAGATCGAAACTAATTAACTGCGTGCGTTTTCACTAAAAATCTTAAGCGCGATATGTGTGTCATTTTCCTTTTTATAAAAATATAGATGTATCGTAAGTTAAATTGTCGATACCCTTTACTGTACAATGAAACTATTTAACCAACGTAAAGGAAAATCACGTTTAGAGAATTGAACGATGCAGCTGTACATGCACAGTAGCTTTCATGCATCAAATGCATATGGACATCTTTGCCTCTATTATTTGTTTTGTCTATTATACAAAATTATCGCGGGGGTTCAAAGTTCGCGGAAAATTCGGAACCCGCGAACATAGCGAAAATAAAAACACCGCAATCATTTCTCCATTTACAGTATAGAGTTGGAACACTGCCATATTTTAAGCCAAACTATAAGAAAATACATATTAAAAGTTTTATAATTTCACTTAGACAATTTTCTTTTAAAATTTCGTCCTTTATAAATATTTTGAATATTTGCAAAATTACACATATATGGCTAAAATAACAAAATAACGTTTTTATACCATAATATTTTCCATAATATTAAAGGGATGAATGAAAGGTATATATGCAATTGTTAAACGTCTTCAAATTCATAAGCATCATTTAGAAGCAGATAAGTTAACAGCATGAACAAATTAGACAGTAGTCTTCATATTTACTCTCTGTCATGTCAAAATATTATCCACTCTCCAGAATGGTGGCTGATATTCCGTCATAGACCATTTGAACCATCCAACCAAAGATTGTACTCTATGTCTTCCGAAATTGAAGTAACTGGATGTGACAGTTCTACCGAATTGAAGCGGCGTGTGTTGCATGCAATCAGGAGATGCTTACTCTTCCTGGGCACCTGGTCTCACTCCAATTTCGGGAGTTCGCTTCTTTTCGTGCGGTGGAGGTTTGTGTTTGTTTGCTTTGGTTCCTGTTTTATCCTGATTTTGTATGCCTTCGGTTTATGATTTTCTGAATTATCGATTTTGTGTTGTATATAGGGATATGGTCATTATCCATATTTGTCATTTCAACGACTCCGCTTCGGATAAAGTTGTCGTAGCGGAGTCGTAAGGGGAGTTTAGGAAACGCGTTGTTGAGTCGTAACTATCCGTAAGTTAAAATATAACAATATGGTTTGTTTTCATTGTTTTTACATTAAGTATGATAATTACAGAACGTTTCATCAAAATCCATGACGTCTCTTGGCAAGCTGTTTTAGGTTTTTACAGAGAATTCATATTAAAGAAGACAACGAGCATTTTAATTCTTATTACGTGATATATGCACAACCAATGTGATTCTCTGAGATAAAAAAAGGTAAATGTGTCATTTCGCATGAAAACATTCGTGACTCAAAATGCATGAGATATGCAGAACCATTCCGCGATGACTGTTCTGCATATTGACCCCTAGTGAGCTTTATTCCAATATGACATGCACATCAGATGAGAGAAACCCTATTTATATTTTCCATGCCATCTTAAAACTGACCATAGATGAAATGACTCCATGACGGGCCATGTCCAAACCTCCTTAGAGAAGACAGGGCTGTGATATGGTGGAGGTTCTTTTTATTTTGGCTTTGGTTTCTGTTTTATCCTGTATGCAGGCAGGAGATGCTTACTCTTCCTGGACCCCTGGTCTCAGTCCCATATCGGGAGTTCGCTTCTTTTCATATGGTGGAGGTTTTTGTTTTTTGGCTTTGGTTCCAGTTTTATCCTGATCTTGTATGCCTTCGGTTTCTGATTTTCTGAATTATCGATTTTGTGTTGTATACAGGGATATGGTCATTATCCATATTTGTCATGTAACAGTTAAAGCCCCCTTCACACTTTTACGGATCGGGCAATGGATAGCTACGGATCAAGAAAAAATTCACATCCGTAGCTATCCGTACCAATCCGAACCAATTTGTATGTAGCTCGATTCGACACTAAAAATGACAAATGAGTTAAAGAAGATCCTGACGATAATCTCAACAGCACTCACAACAGAGCACCAAATTGAGCATCGACGGACCCCTACCAATCTAGAGGTGGGACCAGGTGCCCGGGAGGAGTAAGCATCCCCTGCTGGCTAGTCGAACCCGCCGTCGATGATCATGCACGAAAATGAAAAATTATATAAAAACATGAACTGCACTGTCTGAGGCTATTTCTATATAGAAAGTATTATGGTGACCATGTCAGGGAAAATGTTCAAAACACTGTCAAGTCCTAGCGATCCGTAGCTATCCGGGATAGGGCACACAGAAAGATTTTGAACATTCCGTAAGTTAAAATATAACAATATGGTTTGTTTTCATTGTTTTTACATTAAGTATGATAATCACAGAAAGTTTCATCCATGACATGCCGTGGCCAGCTGTTTTACGTTTTCACAGAGAATTCATATTAAAGAAGACAACGAGTTGGATCACTTTAATTCTTATTACGTGATATATGCATAACCAATGTGATTCTCTGAGATATAAAAGGTAAATGTGCCTTTTCGCATGAAAACATTCGTGACTCAGAATGCATGAGATATGCAGAACCATTCCGCGACGACTGTTAAGCATATTGACCCCTAGTGAGCTTTATTCCAATATGCCTTTTTACCTGAATAACGCGAAAAAGAAAAAAAAATCGAAACTAACAGACAGTTTTTGTGCATATGATAGATATCATCAAAGAAGTACCTAACAGTTATTCCGTCCCAAAGTCAAGAAGGCAAGGAAAAATCATTAGAATTTCCATTGGAGGGGCTACGAATCTCGGAATGCATAACATTCCACAGTGAGCCCATGTGTACGGGGAGAATCAGCATATCCCGCAAGGGGTTTGACAGTATTACTAAGTTTTTTTCCCTGACGGGGTCGCCATATCACTTTCTATATAGACATAACCTCAGACAGATGTTAGATTTGTACGTTAACATTACAGCAAATGCGCGGTTCAAAATTTCCTGTAGGGTCAATTCAGTAGCATACCTAAATAAAATCTATGTTCAAAAACATTAGAGGGATGGTGCTAAGACGTTAAACTCCTTTCAGACTCTATGCCGGAAATCATAAAAAATACAGATGTTAACAGATGTTGAAGCAGACAAGACAAGAAAATTATACAGAACTAAACGAAACAACTAAAATATTCTGCAAATGGAGATACGTTCAGGTTTGATGTGGCGAGTAAGTATCTCCTGCTTGCTAGAAACGTCCTTTAATTTTCGCTTGCAGCAGCAGAAAAATTAAGAACAGGTAAACACTTTTGTTTGGTTTTGGCAAATGTAGTTTTATCCGGGACATGTATACATATACATCAGGTGAGAGAAACCCTATTTATATTTTCAATGCCATTTTAAAACTGACATTTGATGGAATGACTCCATGCCGGCCATGTCCAAACCTCTTTAGAGAAGACAGGGCTGTGATCGCCTGTTCTCTCTGAATATCGATTGGCCTTCTCGGGAGATTCGTTGATACATAATTTATCTGTTCTGAAATTATGCTATTGAATTTGAAGACGTTAAACATTCGCTACAGCCGGCAGAGCACCCTTTGTTTTATTAACCACGTAGTATACATATCTATCTGTATGCTGCTTTAGCCCCTGTGTTTTGTTGCTTTGTCTGTGTGGTCATCTTACGGTAAGAATGCTATTTTAGATTACAATTTTGCATACAGTCACCGAAAAAAATGGGAGGGCTGTGAGCACGTAATTCGGATATCCTCACCATTCGCTTCTTGCGTAGCAAATGACCATCCTAAATTCCCTCCTTCCTTTTATACAGACCGCTGATAAACAATATACAGTGGAATATAACTTCGATAAACTGAACTACAATTAATTTTTTTTACTTCATGAAATACCTTATTTCAAAACGTGCTTCTTTCTAAAGTACATTTCATATACAAGAGTAGCAACTGATGTCAATTCGATCAACTTTTCGTATTAATCAAAACTGAGATAATGAACGGATTTTGAAGGATTGGATGGTCATTTTAATATATATTTGAAAGGACGATAAAAACGAAAAAAAAAATATCCTGAATTCCTAAGTTTTTCTTTACATTAACATATCTTTCATTGTAATAATTTAGATTATTAGTAGCCGTAGAAATGGGACATGAATTGCAAAGGACCTGTAATGATAAGTCATAAAATCTGCCCAAAAATATTGTAATGAAATTTCAAAGTACTTCTGATCAGTTCTTTAATCAAGTTGGTGAAATACTTCAAAAGATAAAACCCCTTCAAAATCTGACGAAAATTTTTCATAAAATTGTTCTTATACAGTGCTGGTAGCGTAGTGGTTAGCGCGGTGGACTACGAATCCATAGGTCGTGGGTTCGAGCCTCGCCGTCGCCGATCATTGCAAACCATTGAAACCTTAGGCAAGTTACTTTACACTACGTTGCACTCTCTCCACCCAGGAGTAAACCGGGTACCTGGCACATGAGACGAGCTTGTAATGTGAATGAAAAGCATTAGCGCCTAAACGGCAGCTCTGCTTGTTTACTTCCAAGGGAGTTGAGAATGCACTGGATTGTACAGGTCTCGTCAGGGAGGTGATTGTAGAAGTCGCGTGAGGCTCAGGCGAACCAGACTATAAACCCTACCTTTTTTACAGAGATATTTGAGTATAAATGTGCTTATTTTGTATTGAAATCAATGAAAATCGGGAAAGTTTCATAAAATATTCCCCCCCCCTTTTTTTTCGAACACTACAACACTTCTACCTAAGATGTATTTTCATAATGTAAATGTTCTTTAAAAGCGGAGTTGTGTTTCAGAGGGGGGAATAATAGTCACTTTATGAAAATGCGATTGGGCGGGTATATGTGTAGGTAAGATTTGAAATGAACAGAGAATTAGTAATTGGCATTTGATTCGCTTTCAGCAAATAATTAACTTCTTTATCAATAGTTTCTAATTAATCAATTTTCAACAAAAAATATTCGTTGCTGTTTACGTATTCACTAACAAACTCCTTTATTTCATATTTGGGCATTGATAATTCAACAACCCATCGCAATAAAAGTTAACAATAAGCGTGGATGTCTGAAGTACAAGTTAATCTTGGAAAAATGCTCAAAACTTCCTCGGTAACATTCGCAAAGTATTTAGAAAATGTAATTATGGTAAATGTAAAGGAAATGTAATTCATATACTGACAAAAAGCTCATTCAAACTATTTTTATAACGGCGGAGTTGTTAATTGTACAATATTAGTGAGAGTGAGTGTTTGATTATAAATATATCTGGCCACAGGTTTATGGTCTGATAAATCCGGAATATAATAGTTAGAGAAATTATGTTTTAGCACGATATTTCCTCTAATTCATTATGACATTTCGATCAACAAAAGCGACCATTTGTTAGAAAATCTTCGAGATTTCACTCATATTATTTATATCATAAAAAACCGACCCCAACTTCTACGTAAAAATATAGGTTATTCCTCATAATTATGTCAATAAAACTACTATTATTGATTAAAGATTCTTGAACTTAAATTATTTCACGTACATGACACGATTTAATACTGGTTGGGTAGAGTACGGCTCTTAAAGCTACAGGTCCATTCTAAATTTGACCTATCAATATAGTAAAAATGTAATGGATGTCTTTTGTTATATAAAAAAAAAAACATCAGAATCTGACGCAAAATATATTTGGTATCATGTACGAGGGTTGTCCTAGAAAATCGTAGACATCGCCAATAAGAATGTTGTAGAGAGCTGCATTTTTATAGATTTTGCATAGATAAATTTGATATACAAATCGGCTTCTGTACATAAAAAATCAATAACTTTCTTTTATAGTAAAATTCTTTTGGACAAAATAAAGAAGTAGGGTGACGTCCACCTGCGCATGATATGTAACGTCATGGATTCCGGCGAATGTGGTTAAGAATATGCTTAAAAGTAGCTACTCATAAATTCATCTCATACATTGATTATGGACTTGGCACTCATCGAGCAGACACTCGACTCATATTTAATCCACTTGACATGATTCTCTGCACATTTATCTGGACCCTCTTTACTATTTCCTTTATTGTTCGACGCCGGTCTTCATCAATGACGCTTCTGGCCAAATTTACTGTCTGAATATCATCCCTCATCTTGCGCTCTTGTTTAGTTTTGTCTGTCAATTCGTCGGCAAATGTCTTGTACATGTACATATACTAATACTCTGCAAACATTTTCATACTTTTCTGATTAATTCATTCCTTACTTTGTCTAAAAAGGGTCAATCCACGATCAACGCAATATCTTAATACCATTTTCTGCTCCGCTAATAGAGTTGACGTCGCCGTGTTTTGAATGATTGACGTTTAGTTTGCTTAATAAATTGCTTCCTAATTAAATTGTTTACTACGTCATTGACAAAAATATAGCATGTGTGAACCCGCAAAAATCAGTACTTTCTGTTGATTTGACTTTCATACTAATTATACATGCAATGATGAGTTTTCAACTGGTTTTAACTTTGATTCTTTTTCTGGAGCACGAACATTTCGGGCTGCTCCGGAACGGTCCGACAACTCTTCTAATAATTCAAATATTTTTTAATATTAACGGCAGATTTCAACACCATTAACATTTGATGCATCCCAGATAATTAACTTTACATGTGGAGAAATCTTGTTTAAATTTAACACTAAATTAAGGAACTGTGAGCAATGTCTACGTTTTTATTGGACAACACTCGTATAAGGTAAGTCATCAACATCTAATCCGCATAACAATTTATTTTTCATATTTCAGACTTCTTCTTTTCATCAAACACTGCACAAAATTTCACGATAGGAAGGTATCAATATTTTAATCGAAGATTGTATTTTTGAGTTGATTGTTCAGCAAATATAACCGACGAGGATAATGACAATAGGTCAATAGTACACATGGGCCATTTCCTCAAATGAGCAAAGATTACTCGTAGATTGTGTCTATATTTGTAAAATATTTTATCAATTTTCCATATCATATGCAATACCAATCTTAAATTTACAATTCAATTCACAAAGTACATTTTTACTTGATAAAAGTGTATCAATCAAAATAGCAAATGTACAATTTTCAAATGACTATAATATCACGATGGTAATTCGTAACTACTAGGATGTGTATATTCCGAACGGGATGACTCGGTCTGATCAGTTCTTGAAAAGTCTAGCTGCATGTAAGTTCCACTTGTAATTGCCTTTAATTCTTCTAGGGTTTGCTTCATCTCCATATGAGAAGCTCTATCTCTCTTCCTGTAAAATGAAGCGTAAATAATGAAGCTTATGTTAATCATTAATTTGATGTGCACTTTATGGCGAAAATATATTATGTTTTGCTTTCAGTGGGTGCTGCAAACGAGTCCTGTATGAGACACTTCCTACACATTACCTTAATTATTTTAATATTAAAATCTACGGAGGTTGAACTAACTTCGGTTATTTTTAAAGTCGTCAATTCATGCTACCTGGAGATGACAGAGGTTTAATTATGAAACATTTGTTTCTCTTCAGATCATATGTGTATGTTTTCCAATGAAGATAATTCGTATCTATCTATGTTTATACATGAACACAGTTCTTCTTCATGATTAAATGGACAGGTATGTTACCTTTCTATTGCCTGTGGTGTGGTTTCGATTTGTTTGGGGATTTTTTTCGTAGTCTGTTTACTTCTCTAATATAGACAACACCCTTCCTCGTGAGAAGATAAAAGGTCACTCATAAAAACTAATATAATGGTGTTTTGATCGAGAGGGTAAACTCTCGTTAGAGAAGAACTGGGTCCTGATTCTCTGTCTTATCTGAAAGTTGGTCAGATTTCTCGGGTGATCGATCTTGAGCTCGCTTCAGCCAGCATATCACAGACTGTTACACGCAAGCTATCTATGACTTTGGTAAGATAAATTACATAGAATCAGTGTAACATGAGACCCTTGCGTTTAACTATCATGTTTGTGATGTCACCTTACAGTGAGAAGTTTTATGCTTACACGACAAGATTATCGTCAGGATCTTCTTTAACTCATTTGCGTCTATGGAGACCTCCGTATATCCAGATAAGTGGGGGGGGGGGTTGTGCACACGTAATCCGGATGACCACACCAATTGCTAATAGCAGATGGACGTCCAAAGTCGGCGCCGGATACACATTGGTCTCCTTCCTTTTATGTGTTGTCATCGATGTATAATTTCGAAATAAGTTTGTTTACACGAATCTATTCATTTTGATTGGTCAATTGGTCGTCAGAAAATGACGAAATACACCTTCATACCCAAATGAACACGATAAAATACCGGAAAAGACGCCACTTCTTCCATCAAAATCATTCATTATGTTGCTAAGATCGGCTTTCGAATGATAATTATTCAAAGAAAAATAGTTTTGTTAACAGCAGCCCTTAGATATAAATACGATATCACAATTGATGAAAATTTTGTGACAATTTTGATAATATACCGGTATACGTAGTTTTAACAGCGTTTTTCGGTTGCTATGCGCCTGTTTTTGAAGTTCCTTAAACCATTTCCTGTCCTTAAATTTTGATGAAAGACAGAAAATGCAGTAAATGACGAGAAAAACAGAACCTCCCAGCTTTTTTCTTCAAAATTACTTTCCCGTCGTAACAGTAGCAAGTACCTGCGTTTGAAATGTTCCAATGACTGACGACTGTCAACGACAATGTGAAAAGTTTTGAATGAAAACTTCAAAAGGACCGAAGATCACTGTTTGAAATTATTTCTATGAGGCACAATCATTTTGAACCTATTAAGTATTGAAACTAGAAACTTCTCTAATGATTCATTTTTGGCGAGATGAAGAATTTAGAAGAAAATATTAACAGCGAATAGAAAATGAGAGATCAAAAGACGGCGACCTACCTCGGCCTCGATCAGGGTACAGTATCCTCATAAATTTTCACAATTAACTTGTCACTTATGAAATAACTAAATCCTAGGAAGATATAGGAAGATACAAATAGATCATAACCATGCCGCTTTCTGCATGTATTAGATCTATAAGTACAGAGAATATGTCTTTATAAACTCCCAGCTCCTGCGTGTACAATCTAAACACAAAAATGCCATGTCGGCGACCTTGAAATTGATCGCGTCATCAAACAGCTACGTCATATCATTTGATGATGTAATGAACTGGTAGAATGGGGCTCCAGACGGGGAACAAATATGTTTGACACATTTGTGGCTTTCAACTTGCTACGTATGCATTATTTCTATTTCGTTTGAAACTAGTTCGCCTACGGACCCTACGGAGTTGATATTTTCATACGCAATGTACTAAATTACTAATTTCTTGAGTAAATATGTTTGTTTTGATTATTTTGTATGATGTTCTATTAAATATTGATGTGTCTTTTGCTGATTAGTAGTCTTCTTTGATGTCATTTATGTATCACTTTCTTGTGGGTTTGTTTCGTTGGGTGAGTGCAGGTTGGTCATGCTGGAGATCATTCCCCTTTTTGTTGTTTTACATGTTAAGGTGCCCCTCTTATATGTACATGTACAATGATGTATAATGATGTAGTCTTTTGTATGTAATATTTCAATGTTTCATTTAGTGTTCCTTTTGCGTAGTTTACATGTCTACTCTTTGTTTGCATGGGATGTTTTGATATGTGGCTGCAACCGAGTCCTGTGGGAGATTCCCTCCTGTGTTCTATAGAAGACATATAAAAGTAAACTTCATACTTACAAACTAGTTTTCATGTGATGTAAACACGAAGAGACACAGATGAACCCACAAACAGCAACAATCAGAAGTAATATTAGTACCACAGTAAAATATATCAACAGCAACATCCCCGAGTAGGAAAATGCTCTTTCGCTGCTTAATGTTACTTCAGCTGTTAAAATAAGATAATTTATTATATCACTTACTAATAGTTGTTTCCTTCTGATGTTCATGTGTGTCATATATACGTAAAAGCCTCCTCACTTTAAGGAACTAATTTTAAGCAAATAAATGGGGAGACATTTTTTTTCATTAGAGTTATATTCATAAAGTAATCTCAGAATCTATATCAGACGAAAAGTATCTATCACCGAAAGAATAATCTAACTTTATTCCGTTAGTTACCTGGAACTAATCTCCTAACTCTAAGTTAAGTCTTGTTAAATAACTCCTTGTGAACAGACACGAGTTATACTATAGGAAAGACTGTTCAATCCTCCTCATAACGTGGATACTTCGAAATTTAGATGAAACCATAAACTTTATATGATTGGCTAACGATAAGGAGTCTAAATAATGGAGGAAACTGATGACAGGAACTCTATAGCCCAGTTCCAGCTTCAACACTTAGCCGTATCAAATAGACCGACATTATATTAGTATACATTTCCCAAACAGAATAGGCATGATTCAAATAAAGAATAAGTGGCTTAATTTGTGTTTTGTTACGGATGCACAATAAATAAACATTAAAGAAATGCCTATCAATTATTCAGTCTCAAAGTCGGGAAGGCAAGGCAAAATCATTAAAACAGGAACGGTTGCGAACATCGGTATGAATAACATTTCGAAGTGAGACCAGGTGCCCGAGGAGAGTCAGCGTCGGTTGATTGTATGCAAAGGAGGGGATCTCCAACAACACCAGATTCCAGCGCCCACAGCAAAACCCTAAAACACCCAATGCAAAAACACAGAGCAGACAAGCACAAAATGAGACGCAAAAGGTACAAAGAACGTCAACGCACAGCACAGAAATATCAAACAGTAAGGACTACACATAAACCAAAGAGATCAATGGGCAACCGGTGCCGACTTCGGATGGCCATCTGCCATGGAAATAGCAGGTGTGGTTATCTGGATTACGTGCGCACAACGCTCCCACTTTACCGATTACCCAGAGGTCTCGAAGAATGTACAATTGTGGTGTAAAACAAGCTCATCACTGTCAGATTACCACACACAAATAAGACCGCAAAACTCAGGGGCCCAAGCAACACAGATGAATATGTAAATTGATATAAAAAGAGGGCGTAGGTAATACAATCCGTGCTCTGTTTCGCGAGTTCATGTATGTGTCACTCTAGGAGTCCGACTGACATTCAGAGAGGACAGGTGGTCGAAGCACTGTCTTCTAAAGAGGTTTGAACAGGGCCCGACATGGAGTCCCGTCGTCACAGTCAGTCAGAGTGCAAGTTTTAAGAATGCGCTGGTACAAGACTGTAGATTGGTCAAGTACCAAGCTTAGTGTCCGTCTGGTGGACCATATCCATATCCACGGTATAAAAGGCGTTTGATGATTCTGACGCAATTTCGATAGTTATGTTGTCTATCTTTGATCCTTCTTATCTTGTTAATTATGTCACCATAAAATGCAGGTTGTGCAATACCCAAAGTAATATACTTTGTTGCCTGTATTGGTCCGAATTTCAAAAGAAGTTGACAATAATTTGAAAACCTTGTCCTAAAAGTTTCTTGGTAATTTGTATTGTAAATTTTTACAATGAAAATCCAAACAAATCCAAACACCCGTCGCAACAGCTTCATGGAAACTTGTCAAAATCGGTGATTGTCTCAATGTTCATTTTAGTCCACAAATCAATTAAGTATTACACACAGCAAGTGCATTTATCGTACATGTAATGCGCGTTAGTGCGTTTTATACGATAAATGCACTTGCTTTATGTTGCCTTCCCGTAACAAAACATAGATTATTATATTTATTTCACATAAATGCAAGGCAATTGTCAGTTTCATTCTTGTTTCCTGAAATGGCGTTTTTTTTTTCTGGTAAAAAGATGCCGCCAAGGTTTAGTTCACTGCTGGTTCAGGTTGCAGGTTAGTACAGTCTCCCGAATCATGTTTTTTTTTTTTAATTTTTATTCTGTTTTTAGCATTTTTAAGTAAACAATATGATGATATACATATGATTTCAATAAGTTCATTCACACTCTTTTGCTCACAGATCCATACATCCTATAGATTAATTTGACATGGAATTAATTTATTAATATAGATTATAGTGCTTAGTCAAGAAAGCGAATCATGTTTTTGTAGAGCTGTTGCATTGTGAATGGATTTTACATGCAGAAATGCAACACGTTCCTTTCAATAGTTTCATCTCAGAATTGCATCGGTTTTGCATATATACTAGTATATTGCTTATATATAATCAAATATAAATTAGGTAGTACTGATAGCTAACTAAAAGAACATAGTGAGTAGGCTTGAGTATTGTCTGGTATCCTACGATACGATACATTATCACGATACGGGGTTACGATATGATAATATAACGATTATTCAAACTGTATATTTACTTCATTATAAATTTTGAAACAAATGTAATTTGTTTGGGATCTGTGCTAAGATTTTCTCGTTTGTCCATAAAAAGTAAATATTTAATTTGATTCCGCTTACCAAAGTTTTATTTCATAATCTCAGATGATTAATGAAAAGTGAACAAATAAAGGCTTTTTAAAAATGTTGTAATGAAGCATACATAACTCTTTCTATTCTAATCTATAGTATGCTGAATCACCTCGCTTTTAGTATTTTGTCATAATTCATATTATATATTATACATTCTTTCATTTTCTGTTTGTGTTGCAGTGGAGTTTCTTTACATTTTTAGAAAGTGGAGTCTCTTCACTTTCACTTTCATTCATATGTCATCTTCAATTAGTCTTGAATAAAAATATTCATATTCAGTTACCTTCTTCCGTCCTGTTATTTGAGTTTTTAATGATTTAGCATTTATATTTCTGAATTTGAAGACCTTTAATATTACAACATTAGACATAGAATTTAGCATTGAATTGTGATTATCTGTAGCTTTATTTCATATTTCATTTCAGCGGTGTACTTTTGTAAATGAGTAATTTCATGCTTTGGGATATAATTTAAGTTCGAAAATGTGTTATGTCGCTCGCTGAATGTTTAACGTCTTCAAATTCAATAGCATCATTTAAGACCTGATAAATTTACATCATGGACCAGGCATGCACGTTTCGGGTACTAAACCCTCGTCAGTGATCCTCATTCTAAACAATGTAAAATGGCCAAAAAGTATCAAAATTATTTTCTCCAAAAATGTACCAAAAGAACATATTGAGTGGGATATTATGCTACAGGTTCCTTTAAAGTTGCATATCGTCGTTGGTTTGCATATCATTGTTGAATATCTCTGTATGATTCATATATGCCCTCTTGCAGTCTATTGTAAATATATTTCACCGTAAACTTGTATTGTATTTCTATATGGTATATGCATTTGTCTTTTCATATTTTCTGTATTCAGCTATTAACATGTTTGTTTGATGCCAATAAAAGTGAGTTGAGTTGAGCTAAGCTATCTTTTAAACAGATACTGTAGATGCAATTATAAGAATAATTTCTTTGAAAACATTATTTTTAAACTCAATTAAATACTTACGTTTTGTAGATGACACCGTTGCATATGAACTTGATTCAGTTGTTTGATTCGTTGAACGAAAAGTAATGCTTTTAATTCTATCTATTCCCACCTTCAACTTTAACGCTGCAACTTTATCTCCACAAGTTCTTGAGCCACGCGCAAATGATCATTTATAAGTATTATTAATGTATTTATGGCAACAAGTCTTACCATGTAATAATTAATATTCATGATCTTCATGCGCGCGCAGCATCATAACAACTTTAGCATCTTTCATTGTTTTTACATCGTACACGTTGCTGGTATTTTAATCAAATAATCACGCGCAAATGTATCTCTTTTTTTATAGAAAACATATTAGAAAAATTGAAATCAATTTAAGATATGTTACCATACATACTATTATTTAAGGAACAGTAGATATATATATTGTCTGTTTGCAATGCATGAATGAAAACCGTCAGGTAAAATATATATACATGTAATACAGTCATTCGATCATGACGTTAAGATACCTACCCATGTAAGCCTAAATCCGTTCGCGGTTCCTCCTCTATCTGAGTGGAAGAAAACCTCCATACTGTGACAGTCAGAAAGAAGATAACGTGGAGTATTTTGTTTACCGCATATTTTACGCAATAGAATCTTAGAATTGATCATTTCCTTTATCTGAAAAAGGGGAAAACAAACATATGTTTACATTCCAAGAGGGTTAGTTAGGGTTATTTCAGTAAAATTTACACTAAATAACAGTGCAAAAGTACTTGATCATATAACGATTTACCAGACAGTATTGTATTTTTTTTGTTAAATCAAAACATGCATTTATAATACATAATTGAGATACAAACGCTGATTTGACATGTGAATCTAGTGGCTTTCAGAGTGTCTTCTACGTATTTGTAAATAAAATTGAAAACCCCCAATATGGCCATATCGTCCATAAAAGAAATCTAGATGCACGCAGAAAGGGATATTAAATACATGCCTTGTACATGTATCAAGTGAACACATCGATATGACGTACTTAAACGACCTACGAAACTGGAATATTCCCATGGTGCACTAGTACTATGACTTTTTGCCATCACAATTCCATAGATACCAAAATTGATATGTTTGATTTACCCGTTGCTTTATCTTTATCTATTTATTTATTTACTAATTTAATCATCTATTAATGAATTATATACCTATTGATTTATTTCTCATCTTTAACGCAGTAAAACATATTTCAAGACTTCTTTCATGGTAACAACATAAATCACAGGGGAGACATTCATATCAATGTCATAGATATTTCTTTTTATCAAATATTATAAATGAAAACATGACATTGTTTACAAAAGTTAGGTGTCCAAACTAAATTTAATCATTCTTCAACTTACCATCAGATAATCTTCGCATTGTGGTGAGTGGTATTTATCTTGATGTTCAAAATCATGAATTGTAATCCGTATAACTGTCCCACGTGATGCCTGTATCCGCCATTGACAATCCAGATTATTACTGTATCCATTAGGATAACCTGGTGATACAATAACGCCTGATGTTCCTCTGTATTCCCATGTAAAGTTGATATTTTCTGCATCAAAGAAATACAATTTTTTCAGCAATCGTTAGGGTAACGAATTCTCATCGTAAGGTGACAAATAATACAGTAACGCACAGGGGCCCTACGTTTTATATGTATATAAAACGGTAATCAGAAGCATTTTGCATTCAAAACAAAGGTTCTGCTGGCTCATAATCAGTTACCCGAGAAACCGAAATTTTCCATAGAACAAGAAATTGTAGTTTTTTTTTTAAATTTCAATGCTTTTTTAAACATAGCTTTTATTTGTATATGCTACCGAATCGACCATACAGGCAATTTGGAGCCCCGCACTCTCTACAAATTGCACAAATTCAATTTCAAAATATATAACCAGTGTGCGCTAATAAACTTAATTTTGGCTGTGTCTAAAAATACTTTGGATGGACGCATAATGAGGATTTGATAACCGAAACACGTGTCTGGTGCATAATAAATTGGTTTGAAATTTTCTTCATGAAGGTATAGAATTGGAGCCGTATTCAAAGCGAAACTGTAGGAAAATACATAAACTGCATTGTATCGGGCATGTATTTCTTTAAATTTTATAATTTCCTTTAGATAGTGTTCTTTTAAAATTTCGTCCTTTATAAATATTTATAAATATTTTGAATATTTGCAAAATTATATATATGTGGCTAAAATAACAAAAATCAGTTTTTATTTCGTAATATTTTCCATAATATCAAAGGGATGAAAGAAAGGTATGTACTCAATTGTTAAACGTCTTCAAATTCATAAGCATCATTTAAAAGATATTCTTACTATCTCGATATTCTTACTATCGACAATCCTGTTTTTGAAAAGTATCAAAATGTTATTTATCCACAAGAATTGATTCTAAACAAGGCAAATGTTTCAAACACAGAAACACCATTTTTGGACCTAAATATCAAAATTGTTAATGGAGAGATCCATACAAGTGTGTATGACAAAGGAGATGACTTTGGATTTAATAACAAATATGGATAATGACCATATCCCTGTTCAAATCAGAAACCGAAGGCATACAAAATCAGGATAAAACAGGAACCAAAGTAAACAAACAAAAACCTCCACCATATGAAAAGAAGCGAACTCCCGATATGAGAGTGAGACCAGGTGCCCAGAAAGAGTGAGCATCTCCTGCTTCAATTCGGTAGAACTGTCACATCCGGTTACTTCCATTTCGGAAGATATATAGTAAAATCTTTGGTTGGATGATTCAAATGGTCTATGACAAAATATCGTCCACCATTCTGGAAAGTGGGACATCATAGTGTATGACGAGTTCCCCATATCGACCGTAGAACTTCCTCAGTGACGATGTTAGTCGGTCACAAACTTATCCCTGACTGAGAAGCTTATCTGAAAGACGCCTAGCTCTCAGAACAAAATCCGTATATTTGGTACTTGCTCTGGCATAGCGTATCAACTGAGATATGAACACGCCATAAGCAGGCGATGAAGGTATGTTGCTACTCAGAAAAGGAAAGTTTGTAATGCTGAAATTAAAGTCGTCACGTTTGTCATAGAGTGAGGTGTTCATGTGACCATCAGTGTCGTAGGACAACATTATGTCCAAATAGGATGCTGAATTATTTGTCTCTGTAGTTTCTTTGACTTCAAACTCCGAAGGATAGATGCTGCTCAGGTAATCTGCGAATTTTGGATTATTGATCATGTTGATGGACAACACATCGTCTATGTATCTGTAAGTGAAGTTGAAGTCAGAAGCTAAGTATCTTTTCCCTTCAGAGACCAAAAATTGAATGAATTCAGCTTCGTACGAGTAAAGGAAAATGTCGGCAAGAAGTGGGGCACAATTGGTCCCCACTGGAATTCCGACAATTTGCTGGAAGACCTTTCCTCCAAACACCACAAAAATGTTGTCGATCAGATAAGTTTAACATCTGAATAATGTCTGTTTTAGTGTACTTATTTTCAGAATCTGACTTTTCTTTTACAAAGTAGGTTTTGTCATAGTTAACAACAATAAATTTGTATTTGCGATTACCGTTCTTACTTGTAAACGCATTACTTATGATTTTTGCGAGTCTTTCTTTCAATTTAGAATGTGGAATTGTAGTGTAAAGTGTCGAAAAATCAAAGGCTTTGATCGAATGGACTCTACTAAAATGAGTGGATTTCAGATGTTCTAAAAGTTCCTTCGAATTCTTTAAAATCCACATCTGGTTGATACCACTGCGAGAATATACTGTCGAACAATATTTTTGAAGCCCAGATTTGATTTCAGATAAAACTTTGGTGAGTAAGATCGATACAGATTTGGTAGAACATTTAGAAGAACCAGCGATGAAACGTTGTTGTACGGACTCTTATGCATTTTAGGTATGCAGTATAAGTATGGTAAATCTAAATCTAAATTGGTAGTGTCGAAGCCAAAGGAAGCAAGAGCTGATTTGTGGTTATCTATTATTTCAGAGGCAGAAAGGTTTGTTGGGGTGTAAGTGGGATTTCCAGGTGTCGAATTTAAACCCAACTCTTTAACTAGACTGTCGAAATAGTACTTTTGCAAGTAAATGTGTAATTATTTGAGGCTTTGTCCGCTGGTGTGATGACATAATGTTCTTGGAGGTAGGTAAGCTCTGTGATAACATCAGGGTTTTCTAATATAGACACGAATCTGGTGTTCACAGTTGATTTTAATCGTTTAGTTCTAGATAAAAGTAACCCTCTGATTGATTTTATCCATTCGGAAAGGGTGTCGAGCTGTACATCCTCTTTCTTTACCCAACGTCTTGCATATTCCTCACAAGAGTCCATGATAATTTTGACATTTTGGTTCCATGTAAAGGACATACTTTCTCTGTATTTGGGACCCTTTTTTAACAATTCTCTCAACTTGTCGTTCTTGACTATACTAAGGTTACCAGTAATAACGTGTCCACAAGGAGAGTAGTTGAAATCCGATGAAGAACATTAGCAGGGAAGTGGATGTAGTGAGGAATTACTTAAATCAATACACTGCAGGAATCGTTTGTAATTGTAAATATTAGATGCAACTGTTGGTGTGTAGCTATAGGAAATACAAGGAGTTTCTTTTCTTTTGAAATATGGTGGGATTTTTTCTGTGACAGTTTTGTGATTCAAAATTTGACCAAGATTCAAGTTATCAATACCTTTGTTTGCAAATCTTACTTTAATGAAAGGGCGATTTGTTTTCTCCTCTGATTTATCTGATCTAACTGCTTGAAATAAACGAAAAGTAGAAATGTCCAAGATGACTCCTTGTAGTCTGTATTCTGGGGAACGTGTATCGGTATATGCGAGGTCCTCCGTATAATCGTAGATTTCGTGTAACTTCCGTAAAGGAACAGAGTATAATTTGTTACGAATATAATGCAGGCCTAGAGGCTCATTCAAAAATGGAACCAATTCATTGAAGGAGAAACTATGTATCTTAGGCCTATTATATTTTCGAATGCCATGACTTCGAGGTCTTCTTTGTGGTCTGTTGAATAAGCTAGTCACATTTACCGATTGACAACCGGGACTTGTTAAGTTTCCTATAGTATTGATGTTATCGTTGCACCCATAGGGCGCTGCAGTGTTAAGGTTTTTTATCCAGAACTCTTCTCTGTTGCGACGGAGAGGTGTGCTCAAATTGGGATTGTTTGTGGGGTGATATATTTCGTCCAGGATTCTGACTCTCATAGATAAAACAGAATGATCCGCCTGGTCAACATGTCGATAAAGGAGTTGACTTCCTTTATTATTTATTTTTGACCGGTGTCCTGACATTCTTTTTCGGAGCTGACCTTTGGTTTCACCCACATAAATCAATCCACAAAGTGAGCACTTATTCCGTACACAACATTAGATGTCATGCAGTTAAGGTTTTCAAAACTATACGTGTTAAATGTTTGTTTTGTGAGATTACTTGAGAATGAAGTGTCTGTTATTAGGATGTTACAAGTTTTGCAGTTCTTCATGCCGCACTTAGAAATTGAGCAATCGCTTGGTGAAAATTTGTGCTCTTTTAGTATATCGACCACTTCAATCTTACAGGGCTTGATTTTAATATACCCATCTGCATGTTTATACCAAAACTCATGGTTGTTACTTACTACAAATGTTTCATCTCTAATGTCGTGTAAGCTAATTCTAAGGACACCTAAGTTACCTGTTGCGTATGTGTCCGTAGACGCAACAGGTTGGGGCCTTTTTATAGTGGGCGACGCCCCAGCCACTTTGTAGGTCTCTTGAGTTCTATCCATTTAAGCAAAAGACTGCCAGACAAGTGCCCTCGGGGACAATTTGTCCACCAGCAGTGACACATGAACAGTGGTAAAAATGACAAATATGGATAATGACCATATCCCTGTTTACAAAATCAGGATAAAACAGGAACCAAAGCAAACAAACAAAAACCTCCACCATATGAAAAGAAGCGAAATCCCGCTATGAGAGTGAGACCAGGTGCCCAGGAAGAGTAAGCATCTCCTGCTTGCATGCAACACCCGCCGCTTCAATTCGGTAGAACTGTCACATCCGGTTACTTCCACATAGTACATTTCTTCTGGCTTGACGGTGATGTTCCTTGATTACCGTCCTATGGTATCTATATTTCACAGCTCATCCGGTATGCTACAGCATGTACTGATGTTTGGATTTTCATAGTAGAAATTTACAAATTACCAAGAAACTTTTAGGACAAGGTTTTCGCTTTTACAAACTAGTTAAGACTTTCTGGAAATTTTACAAAAAATTATTGTCAACTTCTTCTGAAATTCGGACCAATACAGGCAACAGAGTATATTACTTTGGGTATTTCACAACCTGCATTTTATGATGACATTATTAACAAGATAAGAAGGATCAAAGATAGACAACATCACTATCGAAAATGCGTCAGAATCATCAAACGCCTTTTATACCGTGGATACGATCCTAACGTCACCAGACGGACATTAGGCTTGGTACTTGACCAATCTACAGTCTTCTACAAGCGCATTCTTAAAACTTGCACTCTGATTGACTGTGACGACGTGACTCAATGACGGGCCCTGTCCAAACCTCTTTAGAGAAGACATGGCCCCGATCACCTGTCCTTTCAGAATGTCAGTCGGACTCCTCGGGTGATAACATACATGAGCTCGCGGCGGCAGAGCACGGATTGTATTACGTACCCCCTCTTTTATATCCATTTACATATTCATCTGTGTTGCTTGGGCCACTTTGTTTTGTGGTCTTGTTTGTATGTGGTCATCTGACAGTGAGGATGTTGTTTTTACACCACAGTTGTACGTTCTTCGAGACTTCTGGGTAATCGGAAAGGTTGGAGGGTTGTGCACACGTAATCTAGGATAACCACACCTTCTGCTATTTCCGTGGCAGATGGCCGTCCTAAGTCGGCACCGGTTGCCCATTGGTCTCGTTGGTTGTACAGCATGGACCAGACATGCACGTTTCGAATACAAAACCATATTCATCTGTGTTGCTTGGGCCCCTGTGTTTTGCTGTCTTACTTGTGTGTGGTCATCTGGCAGTGGTGAGGTTGTTTTATATCACAACTGTACGTTTTTCGAGACCTCTGGGTAATCGGTAAAGTGGGAGGGTTGTGCACACGTAATCCAGGATAACCACACCCTCTGCTATTTCCGTGGCAGATGGCCGTCCTAAGTCGGCACCGGTTGCCCATTGGTCTCGTTGGTTTATGTGTAGTCCTTTGTGTTTGATATTTCTTTGTTGTGTGTTGACGTTCCTTGTCCCTTATTCGTCTCTTTCTGTGCTTGACTGCTTTGTGTTTTGCATTGAGTGTTTTGGGGTTTTGCTGTGGATGCTGCAACCTGGTGTTGTTGGAAATCCTCTCCTTTGTTTTAAAAGCAGATAAGTTTACAGCATGAACAAATTAGACAGTAGTCTCCATATTTACTCTCTATCAACCTAAAAATATTATCAACTCTCAGAATGGTGGATGATATTCTGTCATAGACCATTTGAACCATCCAACCAAATTTTACTCTATGTCTTCCGACCTGGAAGTAACCGGATGCGACAGTTCTATCGAATTGAAGCGGCGGGTTTTGCATGCAAGCAGCAGATGCTTACTCTTCATGGACACTTTGTCTCACTCCCATATCGGGAGTTCCCTTCTTTTCATATGGTGGAGGTTCTTTTTATTTTGGCTTTGGTTTCTGTTTTATACTGCATGCAGGCAGGAGATGCTTACTCTTCCTGGACCCCTGGGTTCAGTCCATATCGGGAGTTCGCTTCTTTTCATATGGTGGAGGTTTTGTTTTTTGTTTTTTTTATTTGCTTTGGTTCCAGTTTTATCCTGATCTTGTATGCCTTCGGTTTCTGATTTCTGATTATCGATTTTGTGGTTGTATACAGGGATATGGTCATTATCCATATTTTGTCATGTAACAGTTAAAGCCCCCTTCACACTTTTACGGATCGGGCAACGGATAGCTACGGATCAAGAACAATTTCACATCCGTAGCTATCCGTACCAATCCGAACCAATTTGTATGTAGCTCGATCCGACACTAAAAATGACAAATGAGTAGTAAAGAAGATCCTGACGATAATCTCAACAGCACTCACAATAGAGCACCAAATTGAGCATCGACGGACCCCTACCAATCTAGAGGTGGGACCAGGTGCCCGGGAGGAGTAAGCATCCCCTGCTGGCTAGTCGCACCCGCCGTCGATGATCATGCACGAAAATGAAAAAATTATATAAAAACATGAACTGCACTGTCTGAGGCTATTTCTATATAGAAAGTATTATGGCGACCATGTCAGGGAAAATATTCAAAACACTGTCAAGTCTAGCGATCCGTAGCTATCCGGGATAGGGCACACAGAAAGATTTTGAACATTCCGTAAGGTAAAATATAACAATATGGTTTGTTTTCATTGTTTTTACATTAAGTATGATAATCACAGAAAGTTCATCCATGACATGCCGTGGCCAGCTGTTTTAAGTTTTAACAGAGAATTCCTATTAAAGAAGACAACGAGTTGGATCACTTTAATTCTTATAACGTGATATATGCATAACCAATGTGATTCTCTGAGATATAAAGGTAAATGTGCCTTTTCGCATGAAAACATTCGTGACTCAGAATGCATGAGATATGCAGAACCATTCCGCGACGACTGTTAAGC